>JAJHSJ010000014.1:210806-324296 GCA_021015155.1 Magnolia officinalis
AAAAAAAAATCTGTTTTACAAAAAAAAAAATAGATTGCAAAAAAGGCCAAGATTCTGTCCACGACTCCACAGTTTCAGCAAAAATAAAAAATAAAATCAAAATTCAGCCATTTCTTTTAAAAAATAAAAAAAGATGGCCAGCACAATCCAGCCGCAGTTTCCTACGTTGTCAAAGGACAACTATGAAAAGTGGTGCATCCAAATGAAGGCGTTGTTCGGGTCGCAAGAATTATGGGAGATTGTCACCGATGGGTATGAAGAACCCACTATGGAAGAAGAAGCCGCCTTCACCAACGAAGAAAAGACCGCTCTCATAAATCAAAGGAAGAGAGACAGCAAGGCTTTGTTTCTTCTCTATCAAGGGTTGGATGAATCCACCTTCGAAAAAATTGCCGAAGCAATATCAAGCAAGCAAGCATGGGATACCCTTAGCACCATCTTCAAGGGTATAGATCGAGTGAAGCGGGTTCGCCTTCAAATATTAAGAGCCGAGTTCGAAGCAACTCACATGAAGGAAGGTGAGAATATTTCTGATTACTTTTCCTGTTTGCTTGTAACTGTCAATAATTTAAAAAGAAATGGTGAGAAGATTGAAGATGTCCAAGTTATTGAAAAGATACTTCGATCCCTCACAACCAAGTTTGAGCATGTGGTTGTGGCGATCGAAGAATCAAAAGATATTGAGAAACTCTCCATTGAGGAGTTGATGGGATCGTTGCAAGTTCATGAGCAACGAATGTAGAAGAATGTCAGTTCCATGCCGATGGAACAAGCTTTGGAGTCAAGATTGACTTTGAATGATAACAATGGCGGACGTGGAAGTTCACAACGTGGTGGACGTTTTGTTAACAATCGCGCAAGAGGCAGAGGGCGCGGATATCAACAAAGCCATGGCCAAAATTAGTTGAAAAATACCAATTTTCGTATAAGAGAAAATGGTAGAGGCAGATCGATGCGTGGACGAGGAAGAACAAAGAACATCCAGTGTTATAATTGTAACAAGCTTGGCCATTATGCATCTGATTGTTGGAGCAAGCCGGTGAATCAAGACGAGCTATCCAACTATGCCGAAGCATCAGGCCATGAACAAGAAAGCTCCACACTTCTCCTTGCACAAGAGAAAGGTAGTGATCAACAGGATGTATAGTATCTCGACACGGGTGCAAGTAATCACATGTGCGGCGACAAGAAAATCTTTGTGGAACTCACAGAAGGAGTTCATGGCGATGTATCGTTTGGAGACTCATTAAAACGCCAGTGAAAGGTAAAGGTAAAATCAAAATCTTTCAGAAGAATGGTGTTCCAAACTATATTTCCAATGTGTACTACGTACCCAACATGAAAAGTAACATACTGAGTCTCGGACAACTCCTCGAAAAAGGTTATGTCATACACATGGAAACTCTTCTCTTTCCATAAGAGATACGCATGGACGTGATTTGATTAAAAGTCCAGATGGCGAAGAATCGTATGTTTCCTCTTCATATGAACACAATGCTTGAGAGGTGTTTTATGGAAAAGCGAAGAATGATTCCTGGATGTAGCATCTTCGCTTTAGCCATCTAAATTTTAGCTGCCTGAAACTTCTGTCCTCATCAAGCATGGTGCATGGCTTGCCTGCTATTGAAGCTCCAGAACATGTGTGTGAGGCGTGCACACTTGGGAAACAACAAAGGAAATTCTTTCTGAGTGGAGTATCCCGAAGAGCAAGAGAATCGTTGCAGTTGGTTCACACTGACATCTGTGGACCATTAGAACCAATCTCTCTTGGAGGTAATAAACACTTTATTACCTTCATTGACGATTTCAGTAGAAAATTGTGGGTGTATGTAATCAAAGAGAAGTCTGCTGCTTTTAGTATTTAAAAAAATTTTAAGGCCCTTGTTGAAAAAGAAAGTGGTCTTAAAATCAAAACCCTCCGATCTGACAGAGGTGGGGAGTACACCTCAAATGTTTTTCGAGAATATTGTAGGGAACATGGCATTAAGCAACAACATACTGCAGCGTACACGCCACAACAAAATGGAATTGCGGAACGGAAGAACCGCACCATCCTCGATATGACGAGGACCATGCTGAAGGAGAAAAGTCTGCCAAAGAATTTCTGGGCAGAGGCAATTGCATGTACTGCCTATCTGCTCAATAGGTGTCCAACCAAGAGCATCAGATTCCAGACACCGCAGGAAGCATGGAGTGGATACAAGTCGAGCGTGGCGCACCTTAAGATCTTTGGGTATGTTGCCTACGCTCAAGTTTCAGAAGCAAGAAGGAAAAAACTTGATGATCGTGGCGAGAAGTGCATCTTCATCGGCTACAGCGAAGAGTCAAAGGCATACAAGCTCTACAACCCACTAACCAATAAGCTGGTGGTGAGTAGAGATGTTGTATTTTGTGAGGAAGAAGCATGGAAATGGAACAAGGGAAACTTGGCCAAAGAAAAATAGGTCGAGATCGAAGAATACGAAGAAGAGAGACATGAGAGGCAAGAGCAAACTCCCACATCACCCCCCCTCGGATCGCAGAAGTCCAGGAGTACGCTCCATCTCTCATGAAAGTACTTCATCAAATCAGAATTCATCTAGCACATCCATCTGATTCTTCTCATTCACCCTGGCTCCTACTAAAATGAGAAGCCTCAACGACATCTATGCAGAAACTGAGGAAGTGAATTTACTCTGCCTGTATGCGGACCGCGAGCCTCTCACATTCGAGGAGGCTGTGAATGAAGAATGTTGGAGAAAGGCTATGGAAGAAGAGATTCATGCCATCGAGAAGAATCAAACATGGGAGTTGACCTCACTCCCCAAAAGCCAGAAGACCATTGGTCTCAAATGGGTGTACAAAATCAAGCGGAATGCCGATGGTAAGATCGAACGATATAAAGCAAGGCTCGTAGCAAAAGGTTACAAACAGAAATATGGGGTAGACTATGAAGAAGTTTTTGCACCAGTTGCTCGCCTTGATACTATAAGAATGATTATCTCCCTTGCAGCTCATCACGGTTGGATGATCTATCAACTAGATATGAAATCCGCATTCCTAAATGGGATACTAGAAGAAGAAGTATACGTTGACTAGCCTGAAGGCTTTGTCATGCAAGGGGAGGAACACAAGGTGTATCGGCTGAAGAAAGCCCTGTATGGGTTGAAGCAAGCTCCTCGTGCTTGGAATGCACGGATCGATGATTATCTTTAAGAGAATGGTTTCATCAAATGTCCATATGAGCATGCCGTCTACACAAAGAAGAATGTCCGTGGTAATATGCTTATTGCTTGTTTATATGTTGATGATCTGTTGTTCACTGGGAACAGTCAGGCGATGTTTGAAGAATTCAAGCAGGCTATGTTCAAAGAGTTCGAGATGACTGATGGTGGATTGATGTCTTTCTTCTTGGGCATTAAAGTGAACCAACAAGTTGGCGGCATTTACATATCCCAGAAGAAGTACACAAAGGAACTTCTTGAGAAGTTTCAGATGGTCGACTGTAAAGCCATAAATACACCTGTTACAACAAGCCTGAAGCTCACGAAAGATGGAGAAGGAAGAAGTGTCGACTCAACCTTATTCAAAAGCCTAATCGGAAGCTTAAGGTACCTCACAATCACTAGGCCAGATATAGTCTAGCTACAGTGTTGGGCTTTTAAGCCAATATATGGAAGCCCCAAAAGAGTCACACTGCTAGCTGCAAAACGAGTACTGAGTATATCAAAGGGACTATTGAGTTTGGTCTCTTTTATTCGTACAATGTGAGGCGATGCTGTATGGATACTCTGATAGTGATTGAGGTGGTGACCAAGATGAAAGAAAAAGCACCACAGGCTATGCTTTCTATCTTGGATCGACAGCTTTCACATGGAATTCGAAGAAGCAGAGTGTGGTCGCGCTGTCCACATGTGAAGCAGAGTACATGGCAGCATCGTCCACCGTCTGTGAGGGAATTTGGTTAAGGAATCTACTGAAGGAGCTGAAGCATCCACAGGAGGAATCTACAGTCATATATGTGGATAACAAGTCGGCAATCGAGCTAGCTAAAAATCCGGTGCAACATGGAAGAAGCAAACACATTGATACCCGATATCATTTTCTGAGAGATCATGTGAAGCAGAAAACGATGAAATTAGAGTATTGTCATACTACGGAACAGGTGGCGGATATTTTCACAAAGGCATTGCCGACAGATGCATTCAAACTACTAAGAACGATGCTCGGAATGAAGCCGGTTTTGGTTTGAAGGGGAGTGTTGGATACGGTGATTTCTGCAAATCCAAAACCGTGTGAGCTAGCTGTGAGGGTCATATGAGCTAGCTGTGCAAACCGTGTGAGCTAGCTGTGAAGATTAGATTTTTTTTTTTCTAAGTTTAGATTGCTAGCTATGTAAGATAAGCAGTAGATTTCTTTCTGGATTTTTTCTTTCTTTAGCTGCCCTAGGATGAATCTACACAGGGATAGTTTAGTGATTTCACATAATAAGAAAGCCTATAAAAAGGCATCAGTGTAATACGATTTTAAGCAATTCCAATACAGCAGCAATAGTTCTCCCTTCTTCTTCCAAGAGTTTCTGTTCTACGGTGGCTACAGCCACACAACAGCAAGTTGTTGGGTTTTACACCCAACAGATGTGGCTGACTCAAAGGCTCAACATGACTCTATTCGATAAAAACAAAAAAAGAAAAGGGTTTGATAATAATTTACATTTGAATAAGTAATGTAGAATGAAAACAATAAAATGCAGAACCCCTTTCAGCCTGCTGGTAGACATTGCTCACAAGAAGAGGTGGGTTCAACTCCTATTCATCCATTCTCCATTTTTTTTAAAAATAAAAATAAAACACCTTAAGGTGAGAGGCTCGATTTGAGTCCACCATGTCTTTGGTCCAACTCAACAACTCTTCCTGAGTTGGAACCGAGTCACAACCAAGACAGGAATGATGACTTGGCTCATAATTTAAGTTTCAAGTCCAGTCAGTGATTTGTAGATCTACGGCACATTGCTGGTCAGAAACAATTTCGGGAATGATCTAAAAGTCCACCGTTAATTTAGACATGGTTTGTCCTAGCAATGTGATTTTTTTTTTCTTGCGACGAGGCCCACCACGTAGACAGTTCCAATAACTATCTATGCATGCTAAGGCCTGGTGCAAATATCATGATATTTGCATGGGATGCATTAAGTGGAATGTGCCCAAATATCTACATCACTTCTGGAAACAAGAAGCATGTCTCTGGTTCAAAGCAGCAAAGTAAATCCAATTTATTCACATTAGAGAAACAACTGCTTGATGAACTGAATCTCCATCGATGGGTTTCATTCATTTTCCCCCCCTCACCGTTAAAAGAATCAATAATATGAAATCATAAATCTGAATCATGCTACATGAAAGGTAGAAGTAGAACTAGTACATCAACAAAATAGGAATTTAGAAAGCAGCTCAAGTATACCATAAATCATCTCAACAAAAAAAAAATCTTGATTTCCTACAAGAATATTTGATTTCCTTCGCTCTGGTAAGCAACATTCACCTTATCTTACCTTCAGGTTGTTCTTCATGACCAAACAAATCCAAATAAGTGCACTTGGTAGGAACCCACACGCCTGATTGGTTTTTCTGGAATGCATAAAGAACAGAAGAGGGGGAAAAAAGTGTCAACAACTCAACACAAACATGTTTACTTGAAAAAAGGTTGATTATATGCATAGTAGGCAGGTGCAAAGCAAACAAGTCCTCTTGCATTGAAGTCGACAAAGTTCAAATCTGCTAATGGCTAGCTACATCTCACTGATGGAAAAATAAAATAAAATCTGCTCGATTCCCACTAGGCGGAGATCTAGTACCCTTCCATTCTAGGGCAAGAAGAGGCGCCTGAACCTTGCATCAAAAGAGTAACACCAAAGCTCTGCACACCGAGGAGGCTCCCTTTCAATTGTGATGTACTGTCTCCAACAATGGCCTTTTGTTCAGGTGAAAGGAATCAAGAATCCAGTCAGCCAGATGAGGACCTCTAGTACGCCTTTTGCAAAGCAATTTAATCAGCACTAATAGTTTTCCTTTACCGTTTATTCAGATTGGATTCCCAGATATAATCCCCCATCATGGAGCTCATCTTTGACATTATCAGTTGTGAAGATCCTCACCTACATTAAACTAAAAGAGGTCATTCTTTTACTAAAACATGTGAAGCAAAACTCAAATGGCACCCAAAGAAACATCAGTCTGTGGTAAATGTTGCCACATATGTTAAACATAACTGTGTTATGTGAACTTGTAACTTGTTTATTTCTTTTACTTACTCACATATGCAGGATAAATTTTACAAATTTAACTGTTTAGGTGAATTCCTTTCTGGGGTTCTAACTCAGCCCAAGATTGACTTCTTGATGAATCTTAGGCAGCTGGCCATAAAAGTTGCTTTCAGAGACAACTAATCTAACTAGGTAACACAACCGAACACCTATCATATATCGCGCCCCCCCCCACCCCCCCCCCCCCCCCCCCCCCCCCCCCCCCCCCCCCCCTGCGGTTTGATGCATGGCCTGTTCCACCTTTTAAATGTATCCTTTTAAATAAATAAATAATAAATAAATAATTTTAAATTTTTTAAAATTTAATTAATTAATTAATTTTTTATTATTATTATTATTATTATTTTAATTTTAATTTTTTTTACATGTTCTAAGAGAGATGTACGAGGTAGCAGAATCTCTATGCAATGACAGGGTAGGAAAAGATCACTTTCGTCAGCTCTTGATCACTTTCATACTCTGGCACTTGCTAGAATTTTCGAACAAATGGTTCTCCTCTCTCACACTTGAATCAACACTTGCATCCCCTCATGCATTGCGAACTAAGGATGAGGCACTGTGCCCTAGGAGAGAAGGATTATTTTTATTTTTGGATGATAATGGCAAACAAGATTTAATGTTTTGACCATCTTTTAGCCTATAAGCTTCCACAGACATGCCTATGATATGTAGTGTGGCGAGTAGATGTACCATCTCATTGACACATATATTCTCATTGTGGTGACCAAACGTATCTGGAATCATGTTCATAACATTGTTTACATTTAATTTATGGATCCTTTCTGTTAAGGTTGCAAACTTAGCAAGAGGTTGGCATATTGACTTTTTTGGCCCTAGAGCTTGCCTTTTATGGAGGCTCATTCATTTCCCTTTTGGGGCATATGGAAGGAAAGGAATAGTATCTTTACAAACCAAGTTGTTCTTGAAGAGGCAATTGTGGATAAAATCAAGAAATTCTACAACTGGGTTACTTTTAATAATAATAAAAGAAACCATGAGGTACAAGAGTTTAAAAGAGGTTAATGCTGTGGCTGACTTATTGGCAAGAAAGAGAGTTTCAAAGATGTCCATGTGTCAGGGTGTTAGGCATAATGTTGTTTGCTAACAATACCTTCTCTGTCTCTTTATTACTAAAGAATGTTGTTTAACAAATAAAACTGAGAACTTAAGACACGATGCTGTTTGCTAACAATACCTTAGCAAACTAAAAAACATTATTCTGGATTTTTTTTTTTTTTTTATATAATAAACATTGATCCATAGTTTGCTGGTTTTTCTTTCAGCAGATACAAAATCAAAATAGATGTTTGATGCAACATCAACTATATATAAGAAAGATAGAGAAAAGACCATAAAGAGGTGGGATTGAGAAGATGACTGTGAAGATTGAGAAGAGGAACATTGGGAAAGAAGGCCCATTAAGAGGAAGTAATGCTTTTTGTTTTCAACAAACATTTGTCATAAATTACAGAACAAATTTGTTCTGAAATCATCCGACATAAAAAGAAAAAAAAATAGTCATTGCAGAAATTACATGCATGATCCAGGATTATACAAGCCGATAAAAAAAATGTCAGACTCTAATTGCTACTCATATGAACTGGATTTACCTTTGCCAACTACTCAACAAGCAATCTGCATAGACTCGAGTAAAAACAACATAAACTGATAGTTATTGGGAAGCCCATTACATCGGATATTATATTTCAAATAAACCCTTTGACAATTAGAAATTGAAATATAATATGTGACAACATGTTCCTAGCAATGTGCAAAAGGCTCATTAATTGACTCACAAGCTGCCATGGCATCGTTTTACTGGGCCCCATACCAAGCCACAAACTCATTCTTTATCAAATCAGTGAGTTTTCATTGACTCAGCCAGAACTGCCTTGTCCCAGAGTGAAAGAGCAAAAAGCTCCCAGATCATCCAGTGAAAGGGAGAAGAAATCCCCCTGATCCAAGAATATTTCGATTTGTCATTGAATGTGAGAAACAGATGAATAATCATATGCTTCCGAAAGAAATTGAAGAATTCCTTGGGAATCCTATAAGATCAATTCGTTCTTTTCTCTCTACCAGATGGTCAGAACTTCGTCTGGGTTCAAATCCTACTAAGAGGTTCACTAGAGATCAGAAATTGTTGAAGAAACAAGATGTTTCTTTTGTCCTCGTGAGTGTGATTCAACAAAGTCTGATGCTCGTGATTGATAGCCTGATGAATACGACCCTGGTGCTGGAGAGTCAAATCCAAAGCCAATAGCGTCACCTAGTTGAATGCGAGATCCACAACTCTTTCTAGAGTCTTTTAAAGGAACAAAAGTCTATTCCTTTGGCAATTTGAATGAAAAAGTTTCGGCACGACAAGAAACAATAGCCATTGTTGATAAAGACGTTCTACTATAAAGCAATAGGAAGTAGACCTGAATAGGATCCCATCTCCCTATGACCATAATTCATTTGCGGATCAAACCTAGAAGCAGGAAAGCTCATGCGGATGTATTAGAGTTGTGCATGATTGACCACAACACAAGGGAATGGGGCTCACCGTCTCTGCGGGTACTTGAGTTCGCTTTGAGGTGAGTTAGCACCCGTTCTTTGCTATACTAAGAACCCGCTCCTTTGACAAGAAAACTATTGCGGAGGGAATATGTCGAATGTGTCCTTATCTCTTCCATAGTCTCTCGCATGTTATTGAGTGCTAACATAGCCTTAATGGTCATAAGCCCTTATCTCTAAATCATGTGAATGGTATGCCCCTTCGAAGATTTGCTCATTAATGAGCTGTCCTTCGTATATTCGACACACGTTGTAAAGATATCATATTTGCCATATGGATAATTCTACATCGTTCATTTGGTGTTACCAGATTTGGTCCAAATAATAACAAATAGTGTGTAGCATAACATTCGCTCTTTAAAACATGAAGGTTAAACTACAATGTGTAGCTTAAGCTACGCACTATTTCTAGATTTTTAATTATAATTGTACTTGGTTTTGCTAAATATCGTGCAATTTCATCATTTTTGCACCCATAATTTGGTGATTTTACTTTTAAAAAATATTGTATATATCCTAGCCAAAGTAATGGCTATTGATGGCATCTCTGCAAGGGGTTATAGATGTCAGCAAATCTTATTGGAACCTGTTTTAGATTTCTAAACACAAGGGGATATCTACAAATGTTGGAAATATGAAGATGTATTTACAACTTATTTTGAAAGCAGAGAATGAAATATTATGTCCAAATCAATGTTTTATATGACAAATACCAAATACCATGTAGTGTACATTAGCTCCAATTTAAAGCATGAGGCTTAAGCTACATAGCATGTAGTTTAAGTTATGCACTATTTCTAGATTTTTTTAATTATAATTGTGGTTCGTTGCATCAAAATCATGAAATTTCATGATTTTTGCACCCAATTAGTTTGATAATAATAATTTAATGATATTTGGTGCAACCTAACACAACTTAAAATAATAGGATTTTTTTTTAAAAAAAAAAAAAAAAAAAAAAACCATCTAACTGATTTAATAATATTATTTATATTATTTTGTTAAAAATTAAAAAGATTAATTAATTTTTATTAAAAATATATATAGATAATAAATCGTAAAAAACATTAATTAATTTTAATGTTTGAATGATAAAAGAAAATAAAATTGTAATGCCTAAGCTACACACTACACAACGAACATGTTTAGAACACTGGTCAAAATTTTAGTGATCATTTTCATTAACGAGGGGCAACAGTTACGACACCACTTAGATTTGGAAAGATATAAAAGGATAAAGGAAATCCTAACAAGTGGAAAGCCACTCGATTGTGATAATTCATGTGAAAGGTGAATCAATCACAGCGTATGTGGCAGTGGACTTAGATCAAATAGTTCAAATATCTCAATGTTTTACGAAAAAAAACCTGAGTATAATTAGCATGGATGGTTGTCCATACGAACTAATCCATCACATGGAATATTTCTAAAGCTGTCAATGGGCTGGGCTGGCTGGAGCCCAAGTAAAATCAAAATTGTGAATTTACTCGGTCGAAGCAATTCCAATTGTGGGCCCAAGTGAAAACGCAAATACACTTAATTTATAGTATTGTTAATAATAATAATAATAATAATAATATTATTATTATTATTATTATTAAATAAGAGAAATGGTCAGGTGCTTATAGTTCTCCTAGTTGCATTGGGACATTTGAACTGTCCAATCCATGGATCTAGACTGTTAATTAGGTCCAATGCACATTTCATGGGCAACCATGCAAGAATCAAATCACTCTGACAGACATATATCAACCCTTTGATCAATGGTCTTAATTTCAATGGCCAAGATCACCTACACAAATAAGTGCAACTAACAATTTGGTCCATCATGCATTTCTTATTATAAAGTCACTTTTGTTATACAATTGTAACCATCGCATCTATGACTTGGAAAAAGTACAACTATAAAATAAGGCCAAATCAAAGATGGATTGGATCATCCAATCAGTGCATTTTTTTTTTTAAATTAAATGCTGAATTGAGAAATATTTTCTAGACTTAATAGACAATTGAGATTGCTTGGACTAACTGAACTTAGGCAAGCAGGAGCACTATAACTTATTTATCAAGAAATAATGTGCTCGCTGTTGTAAAAATATATTTAGGGAATAGTTGCTATTGAGTGAGAAAGATTGAGAATAGATACTGAAGCCGTTGAGGGTGCAAGTTTGCTAAAAGAATCATTAAGCACCAAAACAGCATAGATTATTGTACTTATTATTTATAATAATATTATATTAGTAATCAGAGCTGACAATGCCATTTATAGAAGATTTATGAGAAGGACGATGGAAGAAAGATGTGCAGTATCATTGTACACATGTTGCACATGTTTCTATTGGCCTCCAGCTGCCAGAGAACATGGTACAAGATCTATTTTACAGGGGTAAGAAGATTTTGATGACATGGATCTAAGTTACATGGTAGATGCTGATACTGATAGGTTTGGATTAGTAATGTTAAGTGTAGCAAAGCACATGGCACATGACCCATTTCATAACATGATTTATAATTTAAAAAAAAGAATCATCCCATTTATGCATCATGCTTAGCTAGCAAAGAACATGGCATAAGATGTCAGCTACAAAGAAGCCTTTATCTTATGATGGGGATATGAGGTTGGGCACTATATCTATGCCATGAAACCATGTTTAGTTGATTGAGGACATGAGAATCCCATCTGCAACTTTATCATATCCAATGATTCTATATTTGCCTGGAAAGGAATATACTCTCCTTTGAGAATGGATGTGCATCCCAACTTCTCTTTCTTCTTCTTCTTCTTCTTATTATTTTTGAATCCCCTCTAAAACGAATATAGGAGAGGATTGCAGCAGGACCAGGCCACCCTCTGAATGGACCGGGTGTGGTGATAATTAAATAGATTGGGTCTAGGCAGTACTTTCTTCTTCTTCTTCTTTTTCTTTATATATATATATATATATATATATATATATATATATATATATATATATATATATATATATATATATATTTTTTAATTTTTTATTTTATGATGTCAAGGTGTCCCCACTAATCCTGCGGATGCACGCAATCACTTGCAAATCACGTGCATCTAGTAATTTCAGGGAGAGAAATCGAACTTGTGTTTGTAAGAAGCATAGCCACAATGTTCGCTGTTCGCCCAAATCCCGTGTGACTCCAGGCAGTACAGGTGGAGTCCATACTTGTTTAATCTTGGACTAGGCCAAAGGCTGAATGGACCTTCCCATGTTTATATCCTAGCTGCCGTTACAAAAAAAAATGTGGCTTATATTAAGAAAGGCTTATATCCAATTGTTAAAACGAACTTGATCCCACTTTGACCTTTGACATTTTAGGTGGTCATGATAGATGGATAGGATGGTAAGAGACTAGGAGTGGAAATGGCCTGTTGACCCTTGGCTTCAAATCTAGGCTTGACTAACTGGGTCAATCTTGACCGCATCTGCAGGTACAAAAAGAAGTAGTGAGATGTGCGGATTCAATGCGAGTGTAGTTTGAATATTGCAGTACTCTTGGATGTATGGTCTGTATATGTTTTAATGATCAAAATGATTTTATATAAATGGAGTCAGGGTGGATGGAGGGGGAGGGACTAATTTCATGTTTTTGATCCGTTAGCTATTTTTAGCCTGATTAGAGGCAGGGGTCGAGATAGAGCTATGGCATTGGCAGCCCATTGCGGATCCACTTATTGAGGATTTTAAATTACATAAGAAAGTTGGTATTTGGGAATGTGATGCAGGGATGAATGTGATGAGGATAAATACTCCGAATCCACAGAGCTTCTGTGGACTCCTCACAGAGACTTCTCGAATCCACGAGGAAAGAAAGCAGAAAATAGAAATAAATTCTAATAAATTTGAAATTGATTAATTAATTAATAAAAATGAGTTCACAACCCTTTAAATAGGGGTACCAAGCAATGGGAAAGAAATCAGAATCAAACTACAACTAAAACTCCTAGAATTCACGACTTACTATAAATAGTCGTGATGTCTACTGGTGCGCAAGGTTTTCGGCCAAAAATAGTAAGTGTCCTATTTGGTTTCACTAAACCGTTCCCCTAATTATTCTAAGCTCTTTTCATGTTGGACGCAACTCCTAAAGCCTGACGGATGAAGAGTTATAATCAAACTAAAACTTACTATTTATAGTAAAAACGAAATTAAAACAGGGAAACGATTGTCGATCCAGGGGTTTCTCACAATTCCGAGCGTTGCAACCCGGCATAGTAGGGTTCGTTGGCTAAAGTAGCTTGTTCTACCCCAAAATCATATATTTTACGTCAGCTAACTCATTCCGGATTGCGAGATACGTCCGATCTAAGGTCCGACGGTCCGGATCACTTCTGTAGTCGACCGGGCCTTTTCTGATCCATCTTGGCCATGAAACTATCTGTGACCCGCTCTACATCAGTCCCCTCCACTTCAAAAGAACTCGTCCTCGAGTTCTCATCCTGCGCTGGTTCATGATACTCGGTCAGGTCCGCGACGTTGAAAGTCCGTGAGATTGCCAAGTCATCTGGAAGATCAATAACATAAGCGTTGTCATTGATCTTTCAAATGATTGGGATGGGTCCAATCTTCTTATTTTTCAACTTGTTGTATGTCCTGTTCGGAAATCTCTCTTTGCGCAGATGGACCCTAACGCGTTCCCCCACCTCGAACACTTTTTGTCGCCGGTGCTTGTCCGCTTGTTTCTTGTACTTATCATTCGAAGCATTTAGCTTAGTTTGCACTTCCACATGGATGCCCATGATCTTGTCTCCCATATGTTCTGCTGCAATGCTCGTGCCTGTGTGCTTAGGCAGAGGGACCAGGTCAAGCGTATGGCGAGGCACTCCGCCATAGATAATTTGGAACAGAGATTTTCCTGTCGAGCGGTTCACCATGTTGTTGAATGCGAACTCTGCTTGAGACAAGGCCAAATCCCACTGCTTCGGTTTTTCTCCTGAAATACAGCGAAGGAGGTTTCCCAACATGCGATTCACAACTTTGGTCTGCCCATCAGTCTGTGGGTGGTAAGCACTGCTGAATTGAAGTCGTGTATCGAATCGAGCCCACAAAGTCCGCCAAAAGTGGCTAATGAACTTCGTGTCACGATCAGAAGTAACGGTCTTGGGGGCCCGTGTAGCCGTACGACCTCCCTGAAGAATAGATTCGCCACGTGTTGAATCGAGGGTCTTCTTGCATGGGATAAAGTGCGCCATCTTGGAGAAACGATCTACCAACACGAACACCGAATCCATGCCGCGTTGTGTTTGTGGGAGACCAAGTACGAAGTCCATTGATAAATCCTCCCAAGGACCGTCAGGCAAAGGTAACGGGGTGTAGAGGCCCGTATTCTGAGATTGCCCCTTGGAGGTCTGACAAATATGACAACGTTGTACGGCTTTTCCCACATCACGTACTAATTGCGGCCAGTAATACCGCTCTTCCACAAGAGCTCGCGTCTTGTCTCGCCCAAGGTGTCCACCGAGGCCACCTCCATGTAGCTCCTGAATAATCTGCTCCCTCAGATAATTTCGGGGGATGCACAATCGATTTCCTTTAAAGAGAAAATCGTCCTGTATATGAAGGTCACCGGGGTGACCTTCTTGGCACTTCACCCAAGAATCTTTAAAGTCCTCATCATCGGCATACAGCTCCTTGAGACAGTCGAAGACGACCACCTTGTTGCTCATCGTAACGAGTAGTGACGCACGACGACTAAGTGCATCAGCCACCTTGTTCTGCTGCCCTGACTTGTGCTTCAGAACGAACGTGAATTCCTGTAAAAACGCAACCCATCTAGCATGCACACGATTCACGTTAGTCTGACTATTAATAAACTTTAATGTTTGATGGTCAGTGTACAGAACAAACTCTCTTTGAATTAGATAATGCCGCCAATGTTGCAGCGCCTGAACAACTGCGTACAACTCAAGCTCATAAGTCGACCACTTCTTTCGGTCTTCGCTGAGCTTCTCGCTGTAGAAGGCTACCGGCCTGCCTTCCTGTGATAACGCTCCTCCAATTCCGACGTATGAAGCGTCGCACTCAACCTCAAACAATTTGTCGAAATTAGGAAGCACCAAGACTGGTGTTGTAGACAAACGATGCTTGATTTCATGAAAACTCTTGTCAGCTTTATCGGTCTACTGGAATGGTCCTTTTTTCATGCAATCTGTTATAGGCGCGACTATTGTGCTAAAATCTCGTACAAATCGATGATAGAAAGTCGCCAACCCGTGAAAACTTCTCACCTCATGAATGTTTGTCGGGATCGGTCATTTCCTAATAGCTCGGACCTTTTCATCGTCCACACGAATGTTGTGGACGTTACAACAAATCCTAGAAACAACAGGCTGTCAGTTAAAAAACTACACTTCTTCAATTTGAGGTACAACTTGTTAATTTGTAGAACCTGCAGCACTTTCCTGAGATGTTTCCTGTGCTCCGCCTCATCCTGGCTATATATCAATATATCATCAAAATATACTACTACAAATCGGCCAGTGAACGATTTTAGAACTTGATTCATTAAACGCATAAAAGTACTTGGTGCATTCGATAGGCCAAAGGGCATGACCAGCCACTCATACAACCCTTCCTTAGTCTTGAATGCCGTTTTCCACTCATCACCGGGTCGGATACGAATCTGATGGTACCCACTCCTTAGATCTAGTTTTGAGATCACCTTAGCCCCTTCTAGCATATCGAGCATGTCGTCCAACAGTGGTATTAGGAACCGATACTTGATCGTAATTTTGTTGATTGTCCGGCTGTCGACACACATGCGCCAGCTTCCATCTTTTTTTGGGTTAATAATGCTGGTACGGCACATGGGCTCATGCTCTCTCTTAAGAGACCCTTACGGATCAATTCCTCCACTTGCCTCTGAAGTATCTTGCACTCCTTCAGACTCATCCGATAATGAGGGCGGTTGGGCAGGCTAGCCCCAGGGACGAGGTCTATGTGATGTTGGATGTTCCTCATGGGGGGCAATCCATCAGGTAAATCCTCAGGCCAGACTTCTTTGAATTCGTTTAGCAACAGTTTTAAACTTGGAGGGATGTTTGAGAGTTCCTCTTCCTCGCCCTTCACCACTACGGCGTACACCTCGCCCGTTTCCTTACATTCCTCCATGAAATCCCGAATGGTCAAGAGGGAACTCCCCTCCACTTTAGAAGCTTTAGGGTGGTTCTTTGATGCCATAGGGGCAAGGATTATTTTTCGGCTACCTTGATGAATACGTAGACATTGTCTCGTCCTCAATGGGTCGCATCACTGTCCGACTGCCAGGGTCGACTGAGTAGCATGTGGCAAGCTTCCATGTCAATCACGTCATAAAGTATCTGATCCCTATAATTTTTACCAATTGAAAACGAGATAGTGCATTGTTCAGTTACCTTGGTTTCATTCACCTTTTTTATCCAGCCGATTGAGTACGGGGAAGGATGTTTCGTCGTTGGTAGCCGCAATTTGTCCACCATCACTCTTGAGACGATGTTCTTGCTACTACCACTGTCTATGATCACATCACAGACCTTTCCGTTGACAGTGCACTGAGTACGAAATATATTATGTCGCTGTGGATGTAATTCCTTTCGTGGGGTATACAGTAATCGCCTCACAACTAGAAATTCGCCACGATCCTCGCTTGTCATTTCATCACCACCTGCTATTTTTTCAGTGGTTTGTTCATGTTCATTATAGCCATGGTCTTCTTCTGCGGCCTCATCTTCAGTGCCCCCTTCGTTTATAGTCAAGTGTGCTGTGGGACATTGAGGACAGGTGTTTAATAAGTGGCCTGGCTGGCCACAGCGGTAACAATTATTCGACCTTGATCGAGCATAATGATTTGGAATCCTACTTGGGCCAGCTGTTGTGGGTGCTGTACGTTGAGGTCTAGATGAGCCGCTCCCCATATCACGGTTCGCGGTTGTAGGATGTTGAGGACGTTCTCTTACTGAATCTTTTCCTCGTGCCAGCACTGGATCCTGCGTGGGACCTGTCATGGGGGGTCGAGTTGAAGGATAGGGACGAGAAGGAACTCTTGCAAGTTGTGTTTCTGCCCTACCCACCAATTGAATTACTTCATCCATGGTCCCGACTGGGTACATCTGCACTCGGTCCTGAATTGTAGGTCGCAACCCACATATGAATCGTGCCACCTTCTGTGACTCAGATTCCGACAGATCGTTTCGTGTAGCCAACCGCTGAAATTCTTCAGTGTAATCTGTGATAGTTCGATTTTCTTGTCGACAATTTTGATATTACTGGAATAATTCTGCTCATAATCACTGGGGAGAAATCGTGATCAAAGAAGACGTCTCATCCATGACTATGATGAGATGGGTGCCTTGTTCTGGCGGGCTCGTGAGAGTTGTAATTGTTCCCACTATACAGAAGCACCAGATTTTAACTTAAACGCTAACAATTTTACCATTTTATGATCTGGCACGTCCATATAATCAAAATATCTCTCTACTTCGGCTAGCCAATCGAGGAAATCTTCTATACGTAATAAACCATTAAAACTAGGAAGTTCAGCCTTACCTCGATAGTCTCTATCAGCATGCTCTAAATGATTGTGTTCACTCCCCAAGTATAGGGTTGTGATGTAGTAATAAACTCGGTGAGACCGAGGTCGAATCCACAGGGACTGAAACTTGTACGTAATCTGAAACTAACTAAAACTAGAACTAGGATGAGATGAAATCTAAATCGAGTGTGATTTGAAGAATAATGATGAAATATTTATCTAAAATTTAGAAAATTAAATTAAAGGAAAACTAGGGATTCAGAGGATCCACTTGTAGAGATCAGGGAGATCTTATGCCTACTAGAAGAATCATAGAATTTAAACTGAACTTAATTGATATAGTGTTTAAAAGATGAAAGGTGTATGAATTAGAATGGATTCCATCACCAAACCATGCCCAGGAGACAAAGCAAACAACAGAATTAAACTAATTACCAACCAGTCAACATGTTTATGAATGTTAGGAAGGGTACTGTCACCCAACCATGCTCAGGAGATGATGGTAAACAACAGGGCTTCTTGATGTCATAAACATCAAAAGGAAAAGGAAATACTCAAAGCCACCGCAGATCTATTGTAATTTCAGTCACAACAAACCATTGAAAACTAAAAGCATTTCATATAAATGACTAGAATAAAGCAAGTTCATAATTTAAGGTCAAATCAAAAGCATAAAATAACTCTCATCCTGCTACAAGCTTCACCCCTTAGCCCTAGCTAAGGGGTTTAGCCTAACATGAATGAACTAAACTCCAGATGATCATAGAAGAAGAGAAAAAGAAAAGAAATAAAAATAGAAATAAAATTCCCTAAGCTCTTCCTCTCTCTGTCTGTTCACGTCCTCCCCGAGATGATCCTCTCTCTTTCTCCTCTTCTCTTTTTATAGGTAGCTGGGCGGAGTGGAGTCAGTGCTGGAGTTGGAGAACTGACTCCACTTTTACACAAGAGACTGACGGTGGAGTGCATACTCGCTGTTTACACACAGCAACGTACTTGCAGCAGAAAAAAAATGATGCCACTGCTCTTCATTGGGTCCAGTTTTCATAGAAAGGAAACGTCCCTACGGACGGTTTTCGACGGTCTACACACTGAACGGATCAGATCTTCTAAACATTCGTCCCTTCGATCACATAGTGGCCCACCACGGCCGAGTTTCGCGGGCGTGTAGCAGGGGTCGTGCGCTGATCGCACTGCGATGCTGTGGGGCCCACGAACGACTTCTTTTGAGAAATCCAAACCGTTCATTATCTTCCCCTTGGCATTTCAACCAGAGATGGACAATTTTGGTTGTCCATTGATGCGACCTAACGAAGAAATCACGTTGCAACCATTTCGGACGTTGCAGGATAGCATGTTTGTGGTTGCTGTAGCTTGCACGTGTGCGTGCATGAATGCACAAGATCAACATGGGTTTGACTAGTTCGAGACCCTCTGCACGATGGACGGTTCTGATCATCAATACGTGTGATGATAGTGGCCCACAGAGATCAGCCGCAAGCTCTGTTCTTGCGTAAACAGAGAGGAAGCGGATCTCTTCCGCTATGCTGCTGGCGGGGCCCATGATCAAAACCGGCCATGAAATCCAATCCGTCCATTGGGTTTCTGTGGGAAAACCGGTCGGAATTTACGTCTTTGGAGAAAAATCGGCGCGGCCCACTTGATCTTTAGTTCTGCCGTCCGTAGATGTCGTGGACTCTGTCTTCACGTGTACGCGAACTAGAATTTGAAAATCCACCGTATGTACGGTCGGTTTTACCTGCTGAGTACAATGAACGGTCTGGATCATCGAATCAGTCGATGATCGTGGCCCACCTGTACCCGTCTGTAAGTCCCTGTGCGGACGCTGGAAGAAAATTTCTTTTTTTTTTTGTAAAGAAATTGTCGGTCAGCGGGTGCTGACCGACCTTGGGATTTCTCGTGCACAGCCTGTGCACGTGCACAATGTGCACACTCAGTGTACACGTGAGTCCACTGTGATGTATAGGTAAAATCCACTCCGTACATCCATTTTGTTAGCTCAATTCATGCGTTGAGACCAAAATTGGAACGTATCTAGAGATCAGGCGGGCCCCAAATCCAGGATTTGGTGGATGATCTGTCTGTTAGGCCACTTCCATCAGGATCCAATGGTTGAAAATTTGCGTGTACGGTTAATTTAAGGTCTTCAGGCCGTGTATGAAGTTTCGAGCTGAACAGATGGTGGAAACCCTGTGATCTTGCATTTTGGCTGACTTTCAGGCTACTTGAACTTCAGTTTCGCGATTTTCTCGGGTATCTGGAGTGTAATTCCGTTGATCTTATTCCCCTGGGGTCCGTCCCTTGCTCTGGTGGTGCTTGAGCGTTAAATCCATGCTTTTATCGGCCTTTTCAATCTAAGCTCGTAAATGCACCCTGCATCACAAATATGTTTAAATCAGGCCATTAAATAGTATTGTGTATGTAATTACAGGCTATAACAGGGGTCTAGTATGCAATAATTGACCCTCAACACAACCCCCAACCAGCATTTTGCTAGTCCCGAGCAAAGTATGCGAAAAATAAGTTGAAAATTACAAGACAATTATTATGAACTGGAGTGACTTTTTGCAAAATAATTCAAATACGAGACTTTTAAGTTTCATGAATATTGGGCCTTACTTTCTCTTAGACTCAAACACACGGTAAACTTCATAATCAAGTTCAAAGTATTAGTCCCTCAATTAGAACAATCCTAAACATTGAGTTCCATGGGTGTAAAGTGTAATCTCGGCTTACTAACATTAAGAGTTACTTCACTAATTCTTGATATCATTGGTCACCATCAAATGAGTTCATGACAGCCGAAACTTAAACTAACGTGCCTCACATATCATTCTTTTTTATTTTTATTTTTTATTTTTATTTGATAAGATGGGAATCAAATTTTCACTTATAGGGAGCAAACCTATGGTGAAACTAGTCGCCCAACTCTTTCCAACTGTTAATCATGGAAAATCGAATCCACACCTATAGGGAGCAAACCCATGGTGCAATTCTTTTTTACACCCTAATGGCCAAATCTTTTAGGCTGGTTTCTTTCATGCTCAGTGATTACCAAATTAATCCTTTAGTTTCAGACTGAAATCTTAATGTGTAAGCGAGATGAGGTATGTGAAATCATGACTCAATCAATGTTTACAACTTTTAATCATGGATTAACAATTCAACTTAACCGTGACATCTAACAGTTACTGAATCCAAGAGTAGTAAATCACCAACCTTCCATATCTTGAAATTCTAAATCAAAGATGGTCGTCAAATCACTTCGAATTCACTAGAAAGTCCAGAAAAATTTAAAAATTTTCACAAATTTTGCTCAAGACCAAGAAAACGCTGATTAGGAAACCTAATCTCCCACCCCAACCTAAAATCTACATTGTCCTCAATGTAAAATATGTAAGCATGCAATGCACATGGGACAACGAAAGTAAATGAGAAGTAATGGGAAGATAGTACCTGGGTAACGAGTCAAGAGAGACATTCCAAGTGTAGGCAGCATAGAATCCAATCAGCACGAGAGAGAGAGCAACACAAAACTAACAAAATAAAATAAAATCCTATCTATACCACTTTCGCAGGTGCTCTCGATTGCATTTAGCGCATGCAACAAGCCTTTAAACCCCTAGGTTGCCCCTAGTGGACGAGTTGTAGTCTCGTGAGGGTTTACAGCAATGTTACCCATAAACATTGAACTAACTACTCATGCTGCAAGGTTCATCTTCTGGCCAGTATCTTGATAAGTTCCTCAGTAAGTTCCTTAACAAGATCATCTAAAAGCCCTTTTTGCAAAAGGCTTGGGTGCCTTGGAGCATGACTTTCTAGAGAGACTTATGTACCTCATAAGAAATTTTCCATTGCATTGCTTGAGGTAACCAGAGTATGTACGATTCACCTGTGACAGAAGAAGTTTCAACGTTAGTATCCCATGGTGAATCAGAGACTACAAGTAGATAAAGTTTAGAAAACTTCGCAAAAAGTGATGTAGCCTCAACACATTTCGAAGTGTCAAACTTCGGTTCAATTTTCAGCTCCTCTTCCTTTAATGGTAGATGTTTAAGATCAGGGGAAGAAGGGGCTTCAAAATAAGGGTTCTCTCGGTTAGTGATAACTACCGAGATGTTGTCTTGTAAGGCATCCACTTTGTCTTTTGACATGGGATTGTTTCACTTTGCAAAGTGTGCCCAGCAATTATCCAAAGAGTCAGAAAATTCAGCTGAGAGTGACTTATTTTCCTCATTGAAGTCTGTAATGAGATGCTCAAGGACTCCCTCGCCCTTAAAAGTATATGAAGATATGCTCTCTTGCTCCAGCCCTGTACAGACATATTGAAGATCAATAGGGGAAGCATCGATGGGATCACTTTGTTCATTGAAACTACTCAATCGAGGCGTTGAACTGTCAGACGTGTACAGCTCAGATGATGGTCTCAATTGAGTGGTTTCAAATTCCAGAGTCGTAGCGATCAGCTCGTCCTTCTCCCGAATCACATTATCCTTCAATTCAAGAGAGTGGTCCAAACATGTCTCACAGAAGTTGGAAGGGTCGGTTCTAATGAGCTCATCTTCTACTTTTAAATCGGACATGTTAGGTGAGTGGAGTAGCTCAGTATGACCGATCACTTCGTGTGCTTCTTGAGCATTGACCTGGACCATACTTGAGATTGATTCCAGGGGAATTTGGGTTGTGCTCTCATGAATCTCATCCCAATACTTCTCAGCTTCCAATTCAGTGTAGTACACACTTGAGATGGGATCGCTTTCCTTACATTCTAAATTCGGTTGAGGTTCGAATAAACTAACCTCAACCTCATCATTGAGATCCTGTGTATCATGTAAGGAAAGTGTGTCATCATCACTGTATTTGAAAGACAACCATGTTTCTTCCCCATTCTTTTGAACAGTCATTGAGATCGACTCATCGGGAAAGTGAACCATATGCTTATTAGCACAATTCAACTCTTCATTCCAAATTCCAGAATTCTCTAAAAGCAAGTTAGGATTGCATTGTATTTCTGGACTGGGTTGCAACTGGGGTGAACTAGCCTTGTTCCTCTTATTGAGGTGCGATTCAATTGCCTCTAATGATTTCATCATTTTCGCAACATGCTGGTTGAATTGTTCTAGATTAAAACATGAATCCTTTTGGATCGCTTCTGGTTGGTTCTCAAAAGTAGGGGATCCAAGAGAATTATCACTATAATATGTTGTTGGTTCATCTTTCCGACATTGATGGTTCCACTGATTAGAGTCATATGGATCATGTGTGGGAGAATCTGATGGTTGGTAATACATATTATCACTCATAATATAATCACGCATTGTTTTCTTTTTCTCAGATGAGTGATAATAATTCTCACTCTCATAGTTATGATAACCCCAACATTCACGTATTGTCTTGTTAATTCGTGGGGTGTAATTGTTCTCCTGCATATGATCATGTAAGGACTTCTTAACCGGTAGATCTTTATATTCCGGTCGGTTCTCGATGATAGTTTCAGAATAGTTTTGAGACATTGGTTGATTTCTATCATAATCATCATCCCAATATAGGTTATTCTTCTCAGCATACTGACGTTCCCACTCGTGCATATACATGGTGAAACCCTAACTCTGAGTTTACTCCTAAAATAAAATAAAAATCCTACAGCAGCATGGAAAGTAAAAGGAGGGGAAGTTAGAACGAAGTTACCAGATTAGAAATTCCTATGTTAAGATCCTGCAAAACAAAACAAAAGAAATTAGTTCCTAAAAATAAAAATTTTAAAGTTAGAAAATTCTAAGATAGAAAAAAAAAAAAAATAGTTTCTAAAAAGGAAACCTAGAATAAGAAAATTTCTAAAACTAAAATCCTAATTCTAGAAAAAGAAAAAGTAGAAAAATTAGGAAGGGATTACCAATTTAGAAGTTTCTATCTAAGAATCCTACAAAAGAGGAAACAGGTTAGTTCTAGAAATCAAATAAAAATAAATAAATAAAAAATCTAAAGCAAAAGTTAGTAAAATCCTAATCTTAATCTTAATTCTAAAATCAACTAATTTCAAATTACATAGCCGTCAATCCCCGGCAATGGCGCCAAAAACTTGTTCACTCCCCAAGTATAGGGTTGTGATGTAGTAATAAACTCGGTGAGACCGAGGTCGAATCCACAGGAACTGAAACTTGTACGTAATCTGAAACTAACTAAAACTAGAACTAGGATGAGATGAAATCTAAATCGAGTGTGATTTGAGGAATAATGGTGAAATATTTATCTAAAATTTAGAAAATTAAATTAAAGGGAAACTAGGGATTCAGAGGATACACTTGTAGAGATCAGGGAGATCTTATGCCTACTAGAAGAATCATGGAATTTAAACTGAACTTAATTGATATAGTGTATAAAAGATGAAAGGTGTATGAATTAGAATGGATTCCATCACCAAACCATGCTCAGGAGACAAAGCAAACAACAGAATTAAACTAATTACCAACCAGTCAACATGTTTATGAATGTTAGGAAGGGTACTGTCACCCAACCATGGGTACTGTCACCCAACCATGCCCAGGAGACGATGGTAAACAACAGGGCTTCCTGATGTCATAAACATCAAAAGGAAAAGGAAATACTCAAAGCCACCGCAGATCTATTGTAATTTCAGTCACAACAAACCATTGAAAACTAAAAGCATTCCATATAAATGACTAGAATAAAGCAAGTTCATAATTCACGGTCAAATCAAAAGCATAAAATAACTCTCATCCTGCTACAAGCTTCACCCCTTAGCCCTAGCTAAGGGGTTTAGCCTAACATGAATGAACTAAACTCCAGATGATCATAGAAGAAGAGAAAAAGAAAAGAAATAAAAATAGAAATAAAATTCCCTAAGCTCTTCCTCTCTCTGTCTGTTCACGTCCTCCCCGAGATGATCCTCTCTCTTTCTCCTCTTCTCTTTTTATAGGCAGCCGGGCAGAGTGGAGTCAGTGCTGGAGTTGGAGAACTGACTCCACTTTTACGCAAGAGACTGACGGTGGAGTGCATACTCGCTGTTTACGCACAGCAACGTACTCGCAGCAGAAAAAAAATGATGCCACTGCTCTTCATTGGGTCCAGTTTTCATAGAAAGGAAACGTCCCTACGGACGGTTTTCGACGGTCTACACACTGAACGGATCAGATCTTCTAAACGTTCGTCCCTTCGATCACATAGTGGCCCACCACGGCCGGGTTTCGCGGGCGTGTAGCAGGGGTTGTGCGCTGATCGCACTGCGACGCTGTGGGGCCCACGAACGACTTCTTTTGAGAAATCTAAACCGTTCATTATCTTCCCCTTGGCATTTCAACCAGAGATGGACAATTTTGGTTGTCCATTGATGCGACCTAACAAAGAAATCACGTTGCAACCATTTCAGACGTTGCAGGATAGCATGTTTGTGGTTGCTGTAGCTTGCACGTGTGCGTGCATGAATGCACAAGATCAACATGGGTTTGACTAGTTTGAGACCCTCTGCACGATGGACGGTTCTGATCATCAATACGTGTGATGATGGTGGCCCACAGAGATCAGCCGCAGGCTCTGTTCTTGCGTAAACAGAGAGGAAGCGGATCTCTTCCGCTATGCTGCTGGCGGGGCCCATGATCAAAACCGGCCATGAAATCCAATCCGTCCATTGGGTTTCTGTGGAAAAACCGGTCGGAATTTACGTCTTTGGAGAAAAATCGGCGCGGCCCACTTGATCTTTAGTTCTGTCGTTCGTAGATGTCGTGGACTCTGTCTCCACGTGTAC
This sequence comes from Magnolia officinalis, assembly GCA_021015155.1. NCBI lineage: Eukaryota > Viridiplantae > Streptophyta > Magnoliopsida > Magnoliales > Magnoliaceae > Magnolia > Magnolia officinalis. The sequence continues at coordinate 235,979 of JAJHSJ010000014.1, forward strand.
GCGAACTAGAATTTGAAAATCCACCGTATGTACGGTCGGTTTTACCTGCTGAGTACAATGAACGGTCTGGATCATCGAATCAGTCGATGATCGTGGCCCACCTGTACCCGTCTGTAAGTCCTTGTGCGGACGCTGGAAGAAAATTTCTTTTTTTTTTTAAAGAAATTGTCGGTCAGCGGGTGCTGACCGACCTTGGGATTTCTCGTGCATAGCTTGTGCACGTGCACAATGTGCACACTCAGTGTACACGTGGGTCCACTGTGATGTATAGGTAAAATCAACTTCGTACATCCATTTTGTTAGCTCAATTCATGCGTTGAGACCAAAATTGGAACGTATCTAGAGATCAGGCGGGCCCCAAATCCAGGATTTGGTGGATGATCTGTCTGTTAGGCCACTTCCATCAGGATCCAATGGTTGAAAATTTGCGTGTACGGTTAATTTAAGGTCTTCAGGCCGTGTATGAAGTTTCGAGTTGAACAGATGGTGGAAACCTTGTGATCTTGCATTCTGGCTGACTTTCAGGCCACTTGAACTTTAGTTTCGCGATTTTCTCGGGTCTCTGGAGTGTAATTCCATTGATCTTATTCCCCTGGGGTCCGTCCCTTACTCTGGTGGTGCTTGAGCGTTAAATCCATGCTTTTATCGGCCTTTTCAATCTAAGCTCGTAAATGCACCCTACATCACAAACATGTTTAAATCAGGCCATTAAATAGTATTGTGTATGTAATTACAGGCTATAACAGGGGTCTAGTATGCAATAATTGACCCTCAACAGATCACCTCCATAGATTGGTCGTTGAGCAAAACCCTTATTAAGGTCCTCGTCGCTAGAACTTGAATCATCTGGTGTAGCCCTACGATTTGCCACTGGTAGTGCCCTACAGAAATCGGGGTTGCATCGAACAGCAACCATGGGTGGTGGAGCAACCATAAGTGGTGGAGCACCGCCTAGGGCTTGGGGCGGAAGTAGCACATCCGCAAGACGGTCGAGGATTGCCTGCAGCCCTTGCATGGTCAACTGACTCTCCTGGTGGAAAGCTTCCATTCTTTCCGAAAGATAACGAATCCCTGGATCACCGTGCACAGGATTTTGATTTATACCTTCATTGTTTGCCATCGGCCCGAGGGGAATCCTTGCTTTGATACCAATTGACGCAGGGATAAACGTGATGAAGATAAATACTCCGAATCCACGGAGCTTCTCTGGACTCCTCACGGAGACTTCTCGAATCCACGAGGAAAAAAAGCAGAAAATAGAAGTAAATTCTAATAAATTTAAAATTGATTAATTAATTAATAAAAATGAGTTCACAACCCTTTAAATAGGGGTACCAAGCAATGGGAATGAAATCAGAATCAAACTACAACTAAAACTCCTAGAATTCGCGACTTACTATAAATAGTCGTGATGTCTACTAGTGCGCAAGGTTTTCGGCCAAAAATAGTAAGTGTCTTATTTGGCTTCACCAAACCGTTTCCCTAATTATTCTAAGCTCTTTTCACGTTGGACGCAACTCCTAAAGCCCGACGGATGAAGAGTTATAATCAAACTAAAACTTACTATTTAAAGTAAAAACGAAATTAAAACAAGGAAACGATTGTCGATCCAGGGGTTTCTCGCAATTCTGAGCATCGCAACCCGGCATAGCAGGGTTGGTTGGCTAAAGTAGCTCGTTCTACCCCAAAATTATATATTTTACGTCAGCTAACTCATTCCGGATTGCGAGATATGTCCGATCTAAGGTCCGATGGTCCGGATCACTTCTGTCATCGACCGGGCCTTTTCTGATCCATCTTGGCAATGAAACTGTCCGCGACCCGCTCTACATCAGAATGAATCCATGCCTCATCTCAAAATTGGTTCATAATTATATTTGAAAAGTGGCACTTAAAATACACTTATGTAATCTCTTCATCTGTTTCAGAGCAGTCTTCTTTAATTGAATCTAAACTCAATAGGAGAAGATTTTCAACAAAGCCACAGGCGACTAGTCATAATGACATTGTGGTTGGATGGCCAGAATATATTCATCTTCCATGTTTCAAGTCCCTTTCTGGTCCACACGTAGCGTTAGAATCAGCTGCATGTATGAACATGCACATTTAGTAAGTTGTGAATATGTATGAGGCCCAACAAGTATGACGGTATCATCTTTCCACGGCACGCGTACAAGGGTAAATTTCATTTGCGTTGGATGGAAAGCAGTCCAGAATACACATGAAGTAGATGATCCTAGCCATACAAATGGGTGGTCTTCAAACCGGCCATAGAAAACAAAAACAGTTAAATGGTCAACTATATTCACTGTGCAGATCCAGGACATTACCTAAACCGGCCGATCCAATTAACAGATGGACCGCATCAGGAACAATAACCGAAATGATAACCAACAGTCTACTTTGGAATTACTGGGCCTGCCCGATTAATGAACAAAGGAAACGGTGGGATGACTGTCCATGTGGATTTTTGGACATCCGAAAGTCCTTTTCAACGGGAAAATATGTATTAAAATCTAATGTGGATTTTTGAAACTAGAATATTCATGAATATCTAAATGGAGTTATTCATCTGAATCTATTCCTTGTTGCTTGCATTTAGACGTTCGTTTGGGATGCTTAGTCCCCCCACTCCACTGAAATTTTCATTCAAACACCACAAACAAAGACATTCTATTGAGAGAGAGAGAGAGAGAGAGAGAGAGAGAGAGAGAGAGAGAGAGAGAGAGAGAGAGAGAGAGAGAGAGAGAGAGAGAGAGAGAGAGAGAGAGAGCATGTAATGTAATGAATTGCTAAAGTTAGACATAGTCAATTTATACCATAAGTTACCAAGTTACAAGTTTGTGTATCATAACATGAAGCATTTGGTACTTCTCACTCCATGTCAAAAATACCCAAAAAAAAAAAAAAAAAAACAGAAAGAAAGTATATAAACTATAGAGCCGTTTTACAATCATTAGTCCCGCCAAACACACCTCAACTTGTTCTTGTACCAGTGTCTCTTTTCCCCAAACCAGTTGGGTAAAATATCTATGGTGCAGCCACAACCCTTCCTTCATGTTGATAAACCTAACCAAGCATTGCCGATCAGGTAAAAAAAAGAGAGAAATGAAGAAAGAAAGAAGGGCCAATCCCTCGCCATGAGAACAAACACGACCCACCCCACTTCAACAGCACCAACTAAGGTCGCCAAAAAGAAACACTGAGCAAGAAAAACCACAGGGACCCAAAAAAAAAAAAAAAAGAAAAAAAAAAAAAGAAAAAGGAAAGAGAAGAAATAAGAGCAAAATACATCATCACATCCTTAGTCGTCTCCATGTATGTACCAGCATAGTAGCATGGTTGCGCAACGTCGAAGGATGTAAATCCTCGCCCGTTGCTCCTTCACCAAGGATGCACACCTCCTCGTGAAGCCATTGCCACCCTTCTTTGGGTGGGCCGTAGCAATGCATTTAGCATCCATTTGGAGCTCGCCCATGGTGTATCAAACCTCACACCCTGAGAGCTTGGAGCTTGGGCCTATATGGTGATTAGATCAGTTGCACATTTATATACATGTACAGGAGAGAGAGAGAGAGAGAGAGAGAGAGAGAGAGAGAGAGAGAGAGAGAGAGAGAGAGAGAGAGAGAGAGAGAGAGAGAGAGAGAGAGAGAGAGAGAGAGAGAGAGAGAGAGAGAGAGAGAGAGAGAGAGAGAGAGTTGGCATTGCCAAGAAAGGTTGACTAGATTTAGGGTTAGGGGGTGAACATGGTCAGGTTCGAAAAATGGGACAATGGCTGGAATGCATGGAAAGGCGTAGCATTGCAAATAATAATAATAATAATAAAAGAGGTTGAACGTGGGTATGGTCTTTAATAAGGTTAGGGTATTTTTTAAAGTGAGTGCAGATAGATTAGAAAAAGTATCAAAGGAAGCATTTCAAAAAGGAGGCCTGCTTAAGCAAGACAAGGCATTGGGATAGCTTAAGGGGACATTGTGCCGGCTTCATGATCAACGGTGAGGAGGCAAGGTTGCTTCTATTCAACTGCCTCTCCTAACTTACTCCGTGGATTCCCAAGACTCACCTGTATTGGCTTAGCTCCACCTGGCTTGGCTTGACCTTAGTCCTACCATAGTTACATGTATTTAGCAGAGTTGGTTAATTATCTATGATATCAGGATAGCCATAGCTAAGAAAGTTCATATTCGGCTACATGTGATTCAAGTTAAAGCCGTCCAATATTGATTTTTGGGAGGCAAGGGAAATTATAGGTGGGACCCACATGATGGACAGTCCAAATTAATGATTGGGACCTTCGCAATGGATGGATTGATCAAAGCTTCTATAAACAATTAAGTAGAGATTATCTATTTTCATACCCATTTTTTAGCTGACCAAGATCATTCAATCAAAGTGACTTTCCATGGGGATATGCAATAGAATGTCCCACATAATGGATGATCTGAATCACGGCTCGGGCATTCTGTAGTCCTTTTTCCTAGACAACAATGAGATAGTTAGAATCAGCCGATCCAAGTGGTTTTTGATAGATGGGCAATTAAATGTGGCTTGCATGATGGACAATACACATTTTCCTATATAATCAATTGTAACAGGTATTTTTTTATTATTTTATTATTTTTTATTTTTATCATGGTGATGTTTGTTCAATCAAAGTGAGCATCCAGAATCAATTAAAGAGGGGGCTAACCTGACAGAGGCACTGTGACCAACCAAATTACATACTTTTACTAGAAAATATTATTGTGACAGACTTAGACTATTCACAAAGGAGTGAGCCAAATATAACTTAGATGCCTTCTTGGAAACTCTGAGCCAGGGTAAAAGTTACAACCAGGAAAGGCACTCTGCGGTGTATATTTCTTTGAATGCGTGTGTGGGAAATGGTTCTATGCGGTTGACCTCATGGGAACTTCCCATGAGGTTGAGCTGTGTTGGCCCCACTGTGATGCATGTCGAACATCTACCCCATCAGTCAGATGCACTATTCCATGGTGGGCGTCGGGCTTAAAAATCAAGTCAATCCATGACTTGTGTGGGCCACACCACATACGAAAGTTGAGAGGGGTTACCCTCCCATTAAAACATTCATAATCATTTATTGGGCCCATATATAGTTAATATTACAACTAAGAATGTTGCTTGCCCCGATAAGCACTCCTCCATGTACACCTCTACACACACCAACCTTGGATGTGTGCAAGACATCAGAGCCATATATCAGGTGGGACCCACTCTATAAATGATCTGTCCAAGCATTTGGGCTGTTCAAATATGCACTAGGCCACACATATGAAAACAATTAGGACCTTTCAGACTGTCCATCATTTATGTAAATATGTGGCCTACCAGTTAGTTAAAAGGCCAGTGTTTTGTGCTAGGTGATCCACATGGTGAGTTACACCAGATAGCTAGGGATGTCAGGTTGGCACATGTCATCGCATGTAGAGTTGTGTTGTGCTAGCAATTTTCACCAGTTGAAGAAAGACTATATATATAAGCTGGGTGTATTAGGGAGAGTATTACTATACAAACGATGTAATAAATATATAAAACCAAAGGACGAGTTTCCCGTTCATTTAATTAGATAGAGAACTTTCCTGTTTGGCATTTAATATGTACAAGTGGGGACACATAATTGGTTTATCCAATCCATTGATATGATGTCCCATATCATGGAAGAATTATGACAAAAAAAAAAAAAAAAAAACCCAAATTGGGAAGATCCCAACCATCAAATCTTTCCTCTTTTCTCCTTTGAATGTGGACTGTTGGTGATTGTTTTCTTGACCATGTATTTACATGCCAACAGTAGAAAGTTTACAGTTTGATTACATGAAGAGATTTTTTTTTGGTGGGGCCGTAAGATTAATAAATTAAATAAACCATGGGCCCTGCATGCACAGATTAAGAGTACTAAACAGGGAAATTCTCATAATGAACAACGAACTCAGGGCTCATAAAACCATGTTGAAAACCATTTCATGGGCACTGATCATTCCAAATTCTTGGAAATATATCTGTGATGTGCCAGCAGTCACGAAACTGAAATGTTACATACTCATGAATTGGCGGGGTGGCTCCGAAGTTGCTCATCGACTGCACACCAAGGCTCCTCCTCGAAATAACCATTGAGGCCATTCTCTAATCTATGCATTGCACTGTAATCTATAAATATATAAGTACTAAATAAAACGTCGTGTCGATAACCCGGTATGTATTTAATACATATATAATAAGATGGTACATTGTACTTGTCTCCTGTTCATCAACTTCAAGAACTAATTAAAAGAGAGAACCAGTTGCTTGGACACCAGGGAAAAAGCTGTATTTTGCTGAGAGGGACAGAGAGTGGAAGCCAGGGAGGAAATGGGATTTTTCTAACTGATTAATTGACACGTGGAGATTCGGATTTGATCTTCATATCTCGGCATTCCACATGTCGAGTTTGGCATTGGTCAAAAGCACTTCTCCTTGGATAGTAGGAGCTGATAAGAGATTTGCATGTCTGTGTGTGGAAGAAATAAAATCATATATAGATTCTTACATTCGAGTTCGATATCACAAGTAAGAGAGAGAGAGACTATAGTATTTAGTAAGATTTATAAATGGTTTGGATACAGAGTTTGGTTTGCTATCTTTAAAAAAAGAAAAAGAAAAAAGGTTTGGTTTGAAAATTAAAGAGGTTTCTAAAATTTGATTTCTGTTGGTTAATTCAGATATGCAAGGTTTATTGAGCGAAAAGAAGGATTAGTCCTTTTCATTTATTGAGGTTTCACACGCCACCAATCTCCACTCACTGAGGGATGACCCTACTGATCCCAAACTTTAATTCAGCCAGTGGGCCCCACTTGACCCGACCAAACTCCACTTTTCATTGAGGCATGCCCCTGCTGCCCCAAAACTTCAATTCAGCCAGTGGGCCACTTGACCCCACCAATCTCCACTCATCATTGATGCATGGCTCTACTGACCTCAAACTTCAATTCAGCCAGTGGGCCCCACTTGTAGGGCTGCACATTGTTATAGATAGATGTCTTAAATTTGTCTGGTTGTCTGTCGATGATATTGACAGGACTGTCGATGATATCGAGGCTGTCATCGATAGGGTCTCGATGCCATCGATAATTCACAGTATTTTTCACCCCTGGTAGCTGGACAATTTTGGTCTTGTTTCAATATCATCGAAGCTGTTATCGAGGCTGTCATCGAGAGACCTTCGATGACATCGATAAGTTCCGCAGATGCGATTGCGAAAACGCAGATTTTGCGGATTTTGTTTCCTATTTGGATTCTACCTCTTTCTATTCTTATATAAAGGGGTGTATCCGGGATTGGGGAGGTATGTAGGTATGCTAAGGCTTTCTAAAGTAGTTCCAAGAGTTCCTAAAAGGTTTGTTAGGGTTTCTAAAGGGTGTAGCAAGGGTGAGATTCGAGGTTGTTCGAATCGGGTAAGTCCTCTCTCTTTGTAATTTCTATTTTCTTAGTGGAGATCTGTCGCTTTGTGCCGTGGTTTTTTCCCGCAAGGGTTTTCCACGTTAAATCTGTGTTCTCTTATGTGTGCTTGGTGTCATTGGATTGCTATCCTAGATCTAGATCTATGTGATTCCGCAAGCCAAAATCCCCAACAAGTGGTATCAGAGCAATCGGTTGGGGCACAGGTCTAAATCTGAGGGATTAGTAATAATGGCTAGCACCAGGTATGAGATTGAGAAGTACTCAGGAAAAAATAATTTTGAATTATGGAAGATCAAGATGATGAGTTCCTTAATCAAGCAAGACGAAGATGGTGCTCTTGAGGAGCGAAAGTCTACTATGAAAAATGATGGATGTAATACTTTTGATAAGAAGGCATTATCATCGATCCGTTAATGTCTCATGGATGAGGTTTTCTATAACGTCATAAGGGAGAAAACTGCGGCTAAGTTATGGATGAAGTTAGAGGATGTTTATGCGAAAAAATCCTATGAAAATTGCCTGCACTTGAAGCGTTAGTGGTATAACTTCAAGATGGTAGAGGGTGGAGATCTGGAGGCTCACATCAGCAACTTTAATAAATTGGTTTGCAAATTGTTGGATATGGAGGAAGTGATGAAAGATGAAGAACATGCATGTATGTTGCTGAATTCTCTTCCGGTGTCTTTTGAGGCATTCAAGGACACTATGTGCAGCACGAACAAAACCCTGAGTGTCGATACTGTTATCTCGGCTCTTCAAGGGAAGGCTATAAGACAACTAAACAGCGACATGAGGACGTCTTCTGATGCACTGTTTATAGTGGGTAGTAATTCTGGACAAGGTACAGGTTCTAGATCCAAATCCAAGAGCAAGGGCAAAGGGAAGGTAAAGTGCTGGAATTGTGGGAAGGAAGGACATGTGAAGAAGGATTGTGGAAATCTTAAATCGAAGATAGAATATTCTGGGGCTTCGTACAGGGAGGCCAATGTTGCCACGTCAGATGGATCAAGTGGATGTGATGGTGATGTTTTGTCTGTGTCTACTATCAGGCGGTCATGCGATGATTGTAAGGACGAGTGGATGTTAGACATAGGGGCATCTTTTCACATGACTCCTCATCGAAGTTGGTTCGCCAGCTACAGGGAGTGCGATGGTGGACAGATATTTATAGGCAATGATATTGCCTGTAATGTTGTGACTGTTGGTACGGTGCGGATCAAGATGTTTGATGGGATGGAGCGTACCTTGATTGATGTCAGGCACATTCCTGCTTTGAAGCAAAATCTGATTTCTCTTGGTGTACTTGAGGAAAAAGGATGTAAGTATATAGGTATTGATAGTGCTCTTAAGATATTTAAGGGGGCATGGGTAATCATGAAAGCGCAATGGCTTCGTAACTTGTACAGGTTGATCGGGAGCACTTCAAAAGGTGGAGCTGCAGTGAATGTAGCGGATTTCACCTCTACATGTGTGTGGCATGTTGGGCATGGCCACATGAGCGGGCAAAGCGGGAAGGCTGAGACGTGCGGACAGGGATACAGAGCAGGTGGAGCAGCCACCTGTGAGAAGAATCACACGGCATGATCGCAGGATATCGGCGAGGTACATGGACGACTCCAATATCGCAGGGGATTCATCTTCTATTCAGAAGGCTCTAGGTGAGCCTGATGCTGAGAAGTGGAAGGTGACTATGGGCGATGTGATGAATTCGTTGTACTAGACCGACATATGGGAGCTGGTGGAGCTTCCAGTGGGCCGGAAAGCGGTTAGATGCAGGTGGATCTTCAGGAGGATACAACATACATACAGGGTGAGGTTAGTAGCGAAGGGTTATGCTCAGAGAGAAGTGATCGGCTTCTTAGAGATATTCGCGTTGACGGTATAACAGGTGTCTATTAGATCCGTGATTGACATCGGTTGGCCAATGTGATCTTGAGCTGGAAGGATGGATGTGGAGTCTGCACTTCTGCAAGGGAAAGTGAAGAGCAGATCTACATGAAGCAACCAGAGCGGTTCGAAGTTAAAGGGGCCGAGAAAAGACTTTGCAGGAGGTCGTGGTTCGACCTGTCGCCTAGGCAGTGGTTTGATTCCTTCATGGTGAGTCAGGAATTGATGACATGTAGATCGCCAATTATGACATGTCTGAAATCAATGTACTGAAGACTCGGTTAAGTGGGACATTCAGGATGAAGGATCGGGGGGCTACAAAGATGGTTCTCGGCGTTGAGACTAAAGGAGGAGTAGGCTTGTAACACCCTGAAATTCGAGGGTCAAGTATGCACTCAGCTCCCGAGTTCCAACGCATCACTTATGCAACATAAATAATGGTGATTAAATGTTGTCTGTGTTAGAGCAATAAACATGAGTGAGATTATACCAAAACAGTAATTCATACTCCAGATCAGTTTTATAAAGGCAAGCGGAAGACTGAAATTGTATATATAAGGTATGTAAGGAAACAAAACCATCATGAACTCTAGAATATGAACACTAACTGAGTACCCATATAAATGTATTGTTTCTGAGTCAAAAAGTCAAAATACAACTAAAAGATGAATTCTGAAATCCCCGCGATTCAGTCGGCCTAGGCAAAGCCGTCAGAGTACTACATGTATGAGAACTCGTCTTGGTCCTCATCGTAGTCAGGCTCCGCCTCCTGAATCGATGTATCATCTATACCTGTGACAGAGTCTGGTTGGTGTGTACAAGACCGTCCCATAACGTGGGAGTGAGTAGCTAACTCAGTGGAACAATAAAGCATAAGTTATCATGTTATCAATTTAGTTAAGCAGTAATAATAAAGCAGTACAATCAGACAATCCTAACTACTCTTATTAAATGCAAGTATGAAATGACATGATGAATGCCCTTGCCAAACCACCCTCATGCGACACCGTCTTATGTTCGCGAATGCGTTCATCCCTTAGTGCTCCTCATCTACTAGACACATGCAGTGCAATGATGAGCATGATTACTGAGTAATTATTAGTCCATTTCAAGCAGCAATATTGGAAAACTAAGGTACCTCCCTTGTATCATTCCCAAACATGATCTATTCTAGGGTCGTCAGTCTTAGTTAATCTCAGACGATGGTGTGTTTTCTAGGTCACTGCAAAGGCTGCCAGGGTTGTTACGCACAAAGGTTACACCACTCTCTCATCACCTTTTTAACGGTTCATCACTATACAAATACAGGCCTAGTTCATAATCTATACACTGCGGCAAGACTCGTCGCCTCACCGCAAATTCAGAGTATGTTCGAGGTCACTACAAAGGGCTCGTCACCAATCAGTGTAGGCGGACAGCTCGAATATAGTGTCCCATACCACCATAATCGGCTCACGAGTCTGGTTGCTCACTGGTCACTACGGGGAGGCATGTGGCCCCAGCGTAGGCCGACAGCTCGACCACGGTGTCCCATACCACCATGCCCGGCTCATGAGTCTTAGCGGATCGAGGTACCATGGTTAACGGGATTCCACTGGTAAGTTTGGTACCCTAGGTTCAAGCAGTAGCAACCAAACATGGTGAACATATATTAGACATATCGGGTTACTTGACGTGCTCGGCTAGCTCGAGCGCACAATAAGTTGAATGATATGAAGCGCAGAAGCACTTTGTGTGGCTAATCGCTATCGCCAACCGAAGTACGACTTGGGTTCGTCAAACACATCTTTCGTAACCACGATCTCAAGTCTGGTACCGAATGTCTGGACTATAGACATAGTCCCAAACTCAATCAATCCTTAGTCATAACATGTGGTGTAAAGCATAATAAACAAAGCAATTCAAGCATGTTAACAAGCATGTCATAAAACATGTTATAAAACATGTTACAAAGCATGTTATAAAGCATATTATAAAGCACTATACAAATAGGGATACAAACACATATATTTCATAAGTAAGTGGTTAGAGTAAACAACCACATGGAGGAAATCATACATGTCTCTAAGGTAGTTGAGAACCCCATCTCAACACCTACCTAAGGCACTAACATCTAAGCACTTACTCTTACAAGCATTTTTACAAACACTTAGAATACACTATTTCAACATACGTGATGTATGTTAGTAAAATATGCATTAGGGCTATCCTTTCGCCAAGTGAGTATTTTATCTGTGTATATCATATTCATATAACAAATAATCATGACAAATACATTTCCAAAATTTATATGTATACGGTATTTTCTAGAATACACAATTTCAACATACATAGTGTATATAAGCAAACATGTATTATGGCGATTCCTTTCGCCAAATAAGTATTTTATCCATATACCATATATTCATACAACAAATAATCATGGCAAACACATTTCCAAAATTTATACGTATACGGTATTTCAACGTATACCTAGAGTATGTAAAATTCCATATTCTACATCTTTAATCGAAATAGAAAACAGACAGCACTTTGTACATGTGCAATTATATGCAGATCATGAATCTATCATTATCTGACATTGAAAGGGTTGAAAACCGTAACCTATACACCTAAAGTCCTCACCTTACACCGCAGAATCGCAACGGATCAGCTGGGTTTGCCAAGCTTCCGTATTCGGTAGTTTAGTAGCCTAAAGGATGAAATAGGTTAGCTATTTCATAACCTACAACCTTCACACCCCAAAACAGATTTAGGGTTAGGGTTTCTTACCTTAAAACGAAGTCGGTATCGCCGGAAAAGTGACAAAAAAGGGGTGGTGCAGCCCGTGTAGTGGCTGGAAACAGTATCAGGGAGATTCTCCTACAACTCTCTAGCTTTCTCTCACTTTTTCTCTCTTCTTACTTAGGGTTTTTTCCAAATTCGTATGGCTGTGAGAGAGGGTGTTCTAAGGTCCTTATATAGCCTAAAAACTCTCTGAAATAGACTTAAGGTTAAGGTATACTTAGGTTATAACCAAAACGGCGTTGTTTCAGCTCAACGGAGGATTTCTGGCGGGCCTCCTTGAGCCAAAAGTCGAACTTAAGCTCACTGACTATGGATCCAGGTAAATTTAAGTTTTCGTTTCAGTCGGATTCCCATATCACGCGTGGCGGACCAGTTTCAGTTCAACGGTCAGCGGGTCTCGGTCCGAAATTCCAAGTACATGTAAATGTTTGTAAATTTTTTCCTGATCCGAGGGTGTATTTGGGTCAGATTCTGACGGTCTGGTTGCTTATAAAATGTCCGCAAGTGACACGTGCCAGATCTCTATTCAAGATATTTATTTTGTAAAGAAAACAACGGTTTTCACATCTCTCGCTCCGGACTCGAGCGAACAGCCGTAGGACATTGTCTGGATTTGATTTCCGAGATGGTTGTCAAGCCCAGCGAGACGGTCTTAAGTCCTTAACTTCGCAGTATTCGGACTCCCGATGTGCAGTATAGACCTGATACGGAGTTTCAATGTGTTCCCGAGAGCAGTCGGGTAATGAGTTTGATCCTAGACTTTAGGGTAACCTAGCGTCAATGGTTCTACAAGTTTTGGGTCTTACAGATCGTATTTAAAGCGATTCCAACGAATTTCATGACTAATCTAGTTTAGCACTTAGTTAACTTTGTCAATTTTCTAAAGGATTTAATCCTAAGTGATTTCTGGTCGAGGTGGTACTTGAGCCATTGTACGAAAAATTTCGAGTCGTTACAAGGCTTTGGTAATCACAGGAGGAATACCTTATGTGCAGGTATTGATCAAGGATGTGATGGGCCAGGTAAAGCCAGAAAGCGTTCCCTATGTGTTTCTCCTCAAGTTTTCCTCAGGACATGTCCCAAAACAGTTGAGGAAAAGCAGGATATCTCATGAGCCTTATTCGAATACGGTTGGCAGTGTATGTCATTGTCTAGATTAGACCGGTTATTTCACAGGCTATCAATGTTGTGAGCAAGTACCCCGACAAACAATATTGGGTAGCGGTGAGATGGTAAGAAGACTGCGTCTTTTCTTTTGGGAAGACAGGAGCAAAGGTGGTTGAGCATGTGGATTTAGATCCAGCAAACATGATCAACAAGAATGTTCCTGTAGAGAAGTTCAAGTTCTGTGCAACTTCTCTAGGCTTCGCGATGGTGTAAAAGGAAGACGGAGTGTGCAAGAGAAGTTATGATATGGTGTAGAAATAAGAGGAGGACAAGAAGCTACACGGATGAAGATTGAAGACATGGTGGAGATTGTTATAGACAGATGTCTTAAATCTGTCTGGTGGTCTGTCGATGATATCGACAGGACTGTCGATGATATCGAGGCTGTCATCGACAAGGTCTCGATGCTATCGATAATTCACAGTATTTTTCACCCCTGGTCGCTGGACAGTTTTAGTCCTGTTTCGATATCATCGAGAGACCGTCGATGATATCGAAGCTGTTATCGAGGCTGTCATCGAGAGACCTTCGATGACATTGATAAGTTCCGCAGATGCGATTGCGGAAACGTAGATTTTTCGGATTTTGTTTCCTATTTGGATTCTACCTCTTTCTATTCTTATATAAAGGGGTGTATTCGGGATTGGGGAGGTATGTGGGTATGCTAAGGCTTTCTAAAGTAGTTCCAAGGGTTCCTAAAAGGTTTTTTAGGGTTTCTAAAGGGTGTAGCAAAGGTGAGATTCGAGGTTGTTCGAATCGGGTAAGTCACTCTCTTTGTAATTTCTATTTTCATAGTGGAGATCTGTCGCTTTGTGCCGTGGGTTTTTCATGCAAGGGTTTTCCACGTTAAATCTGTGTTCTCTTGTATGTGCTTGGTGTCATTGGATTGCTATCCTAGATCTAGATCTGTGTGATTCCGCAGGCCAAAATCCCCAACACACACGAACCAAGTTAGCTTGGTTAGCTCGCTCGACTCGACTTGAAAAAGTTCGATTCGACTGGTTCAAGCCAAGTCAAGCTGATTTTTTGAATTCGAAAAAAATTTCGAACCGAGTTCGAGCTTGTCCAAGCTCGACTCGACTCGGATTGAACCCCAACTCGAATCGAACTCAGATTGAACAGTTCGGTGACTCAATTACTTTGATATTGATGTTGCTCACCAAGTGTTTGATGAAATGACTTAAAGAAGAGTTGGCTAGTGGCAAGGAAGGTATGTATATGAAACAAATACCATTTTTTCTTGATTTTGATGTTGCATGCAAGGTGTCTGATGAAATACCTATAAATAGCTATTGTTGTTTTACATATAGTAAGAAATTGAAAGTGCACTCCATGTGTTTGTGAAAATGCTGCACAGGTTCGATCTTGGCTCGAACTCGGCTTGAATTGGCCCAAGCTGCTGACCGAATCGAACCGAACTGGCTAGTCATGCTTGAGGATTGGGCCGAGCCAAGTTCGAGCTAGGGTCAGCTAGTGGCTGAGCCGAATCGAGTTGTGCCAAGCTCGACTCAGTTCAACTTGCGTACACCTCTACCCACTTGACCCCACCAATCTCCACCCATCATTGACGCATAGCGCTACTGACCCAAAACTTCAATTTAGCCAGGGCCCCACTCGACCCCACCAATCTCCACCCATCACTAATGCATGGCCCTACTAACCCAAAACTTCAATTCATCTAGTGGGCCCCAGTTGACCCCACCAATCTCCATTCCTCACTGATGCATGCATGACCCTATTGACCCCAAACTTTAATTCAGCCAGTGGGCCCAACCCACCGATCTCCTCTCTTCACTGAGGATGCCCCTATTGACCCAAAACTTCAATTCAGCCGATAGGCCCTACTTGACCCTGCCAATCTCAACTCATCACTGATGCATAGCCTTACCCAAAACTTCAATTCAGTCATGAGCCTCACTTGATCCTACCAATCTCCAATCCTCATTGAGGCACGACCCTACTAATCCAAAACTTTGTTGGAAAACCAGCCTTGCGAAAGCATCTTAATCTAGATTGAAACAAATAAGAGAATGGAAAAATCCAAACAACCACACAAAAAATACAAATTTTTTTTTTTAAAATGTGAAAAATCATTGCGGAAAAAAAAAATCATGGCCCAAAACAACAATCAACCTATTATTCAGAGAAGATAATTATAGAGATGGAAAGAACTCAAGTAAAAAATCCTAGCTCTCTTTCTTTGAAGGCTTTCAAAATATAAAAAACAATTCAAAAATCGTAACTTTTTCTTTAAGTACTCTAACATAACTTATCCTAAAAACCATCATTTCACGAGGGAAATATCAAAAATACTCCTCTAATGGTTCATTAACATTTTGACGCAGGGGAGGATAACTATTCCAAATCCACAGAACTTCTCTGGACTCCTCACAGAGACTTCTCGAATCCACGAGGAAAGAAAGCAGAAAATAGAAATAAATTCTAATAAATTCAAAATTTATTAATGAATGAATTAAAATGAGTTCACAACCCTTTAAATAGGGGAACCAACCAATGGGAAAGAAATCAGAATCAAACTACAACTAAAACTCCTAGAATCCACGGCTTACTATAAATTGTAAACTTACTACTTATAGACGGTCGTGATGTCTACTAGTGCGCAAGGTTTTTGGCCAAAAATAGTAAGTGTCCTATTTGGCTTCACCAAACTGTTCTCCTAATTATTTTAAGCTCTTTTCATGTTGGGCACAACTCCTAAAGCCCGACGGATGAAGAGTTATAATCAAACTAAAACTTACTATTTATAGTAAAAACGAAATTAAAGCAGGAAAATGACCGTCGATCCATGGGTTTTTCGCAATTTCGGGATGCGCAACCCGGCATCGCTGGGTTGGTTGGCTAAAGTAGCTTGTTCTACCCCAAAATCATATATTTTACGTCAGATAACTCATTCCGGATTGTGAAATACGCCTGATTTAAGGTCCGACGGTCCGGATCACTTCTGTCGTCGACCGGGCATTTTCTGATCCATCTTGGCCATGAAGCTGTCCGCGACCTGCTCTACATCACATGTGGGCTTTGTTAGCAAGTAAAACATGAATCTTATGAACTCATAAAAATGAATATATAAACCCATAGTGTTTACGGTATCACAATTTTAACAAACTTCAATTCAGCCAATCATGAACCCCACTTGACCCCACCAATCTCTACTCTTCACTGAGGCATACTCTTGCTGGCCCAAAACTTCCATTCAACTAGTGGGCCCCACTTGGAAGGTATATGACTGATTTTGTGCAATCGTAACGATCTCACAGTTGTTCATTGGAATCATTGAATCATTTTCGTAATTCAGCTGCATCAGTAGAAAACTTGATATTATGACTCAGTCACCACTGGTTCCACTTGATGGCCAATTGATTGACTCACTTGGGCGTGGGTTTTCATAAAATGGATCGAGGTTTGAACTTATTACCTCAATCAGAAAAAAGAAGAAGAAGAAAAGAATTATTGCATTAGATGCTAGAATTTTTTATTTACTTACCACGTAGAGCTATATTAAAACTTCATTTATATTTTAATAAACAGCAAAGCTTCGATACTCTGGCAGAGTGCGATGAATGATATGCAGCTACTTAGAGACCACTTAGAAAATACATACTTGGTGTACAGGTAATTCAAACTAAAGTGTCCAAAGTAGCTGTCCCAATTTAGATATATCATGGACCAAAAATTAAGAATATTTGATTATCCGACAATTGGATTGGTGGACATGAAAGGGACAGTCAAAACTGAAATACATCCAATAGTTTTATTTCAAGAAACATGTGTCAGCTAAATAGAGGTTCGGATTGCTCAATCAATTGATTTTGAAGGACTTAGTGACAGTGGGTTCCACAGTTTAGTTGGTTTAATTTGAGCTAATGTATGTTACATTTAAAATCTGTGGCTGACTGCATATCAATTGTCATATGCAGCCAGAGTATCAAATAACTCCCCTTTAATGACTCCTCCCAAGTTTTCAAGTGAACTTGATCTGGCTAGACATCTAGACAAATCCAGTTTTATGGTTTTTGAACTATATATGGTGAAAATCAGGCCTAAACCAAGATTAGATCCAATTAATGGGTCTTGAGGCTCAGAACAAACCCAAGCCAGAGCATGCTGACTCACATTGACTCAGGCTAGCCCAGCCTATAATTGGCAGGTTTCCTAGCCTGTAAATCAGTCACGTTACGTATAAGTATGGTTGTCAGACACGTTGACTCGACTCGAAACTCATCTGAGTTAACCTGATCCGAGAGGGAGTCACATCCATAGGCAGCTTTTTAATAAATAAATAAATAAATAGACCGATCAGAATCTCTAGCCAACAAGCTAAGCATTCTATGTCTGATTTTTTTTTTTTAAAAAAAAAAAAAAAAAAAGAAATCTATATATGACTATTTAAAATATTTATGTATAATATTAATTTATTTATTAAATATCGAATTGAATCAAGTAAAGACTCATCCGAGTCTTCGAGTCAACCTAACCTGGCTAGAAATCGAGTAAGTTGTGTTTTCCAGTTTTTAAACTATGCTGGTAAGGTCGGCTACAGTATATAAAACTTGGATGGTTAGAAATGTCTTTTTCAATCCATCCATTTATTTAAGACGCTGTAGCCCACCAACGCAGATTCCATGGTGACCCAGCTGTGTCCACCGACATCTGTCATAGCATGACTCTGTGAGGCCCACCGTGATGTGTATATTTTATCCATGCTATTCATCTGTTTTGGAAGGTCATTTTAAGCCATGAGACTAAAACTGAACTATATCCATAACTCAAACGTACCACACCAGAGGAAACAGTGGGGATAATGACATCCATCATTGAAACTTCCTAGGGTCCACGATGATATTTCTTTGTCATCTAACCTATTCATAAGGTCATTCAGACCTGAACGAAGAGAAAACACAAACATCAGCTTGATCCACAACTTCCGTGCCCTTGAGAAATTTTCAACAGTAGGCGTTCAATCCTCACTGTTTCTTGTAGTGTGGTCAACTTGAACTTTCTATATGTTTCTATTTTGGGTTCATGGACTAATATTAGCTGCCAAAACGGATGGACGCTCTGGATAAAACACATACATCACGGTGGATTCCACAGTCCTGCCACCAAGGAGGTGGTGGTGGCAGGGCAGGGTGACCATGCAATCTGCGTCCGTGGTCCATCTGATGATAGGACTACGCTGAACTTTGTGCCAAAAAGACCACACAGTGTCGCCCATCTGATGGACGGCTGAAATCTTGCACATGTTTGACATATTGGCACGTGCAATGACATGTAGATGGATAAGCTATACACGTGCGTGTGCTTAGCAAAGGTGGATAATAAAGGCAATGTCATGCTAAGGTTGCTAAATGATAAAAAATAAAAAAAAAAAAAAATATATAAATAAATATAATCCAAGTTGAAAGGAATCATAACTGGAGGAATATGAATAAAATACGTTGTGTTGTGTGAGGATTTGAGCAGTAAGAATGAGAGTCACGTGATGGTCAAGTCTCCTAAGGGTGGCAATGGACCCGAATGTCTGAACCAGCTTTGTACCAAGCTTTGACCAACTAGTTTAGCCCATGAGCCAGGCTTAGGCCTTGTGCACAATACCCAATCAATTTTTGAAATGCTTGGGCTTAAGATTTCAGCCCAACTCGGCCAACTGGACTAAATATGTTAGTATGTCATTCCATTAATCCTTCATTTAAAGAAGGAAAGGAGGAGAGAGAGGTGGCGCGATGACCCCTGGTGGGGTCCACCTTGCGTGGCTACACGCCTGTGGGAAAGGGTCCTCTCTCTCCAAATGCATTTTTTTTTTTTTTTTTTTTTTTTTTTTTTTTTTTTGTTTTGTGTTAGGCCGCACCAGCCCTTAAAAGTGTAGCTGCATCATCTTTCCTCTCACCCCTTCCTACTTTGTGCGACCATTTCATCACCATCCTTTTTTGGGTAGAGCCACACCACCCTTCTACACTACTCTTTTCCATGGCTGCACCGCCTACTTGAGGTGAGAGAACAAAGAGCCGAGGTATGTGATATTGTGAACCCCCCTGCAGCATGCGAAGCGAGCGGGCATGCTCGACAGTTGCAAATGCGGTCTGATATGCTTTAATGTTTTTAGTTTGAATTAGCTATAGTTGCCTCTCTTTTTTTTCTTTTTTCTTTTTTTAATTTTTTTATTTTCTTGGCTGTGTAATATAACGGAGATAAGACTTAGAATATGTTGGTATTTGAAGTTGTCACCGGCCAAAATATGCTTCCACATCTACAACCGGCTAGATGCTATAGGATAGCTTTGGATTAAAAGGGTTCAAAATTTATTGATTCCGGATGACTCGTATAGTTTGATCTACAACCATAAATTTCTGGATAAGGGCCTCGGTTATAAAAGAAGAAAGGGTTAGACATCTTTTTCACCAGCACATTGTGCGATCTCTACTTTACTGAGTTTGTCAGTTTTTTAGAGATTTTAATTGAACTTTAGCAATATTACGTCTAGCTTTACTGCACAAAGATTTGACAAGTAAACAGAGAAAAAGAGACTAGATAGGTGAGAATGCGCTGGAAGTCTTAATCCTGGGAATATATGGAGCTGGATACATCTTGACTTTGAGATGCGGGGAAATGAGAAACATCAAATACTCTTTCGTGCACAAAAGAGGTATATATTGAAGGTCCCTTGTTATATCCATACTCTCATCTTAAACTGCTTCAATGATGGATTCTTCTTGAGTTGGCATAGTAGATCAGCGTGGTTGGGATTCGGGCATGACCTTGAATTCATCCTCAGCTTCTAAATCCTTTGTTCACTTGAATTCTCTAACTCTCACCGCCTCTCTTTTCTCCTCTAAGGGGCATTTGGTGCATGGTATTAGATGGGATTAGGAGGGATAAAATTGCATTTGGTCCTGTGCAATTCCATCCAACATTTGGAGAGGATGGGATTAGGTGGGATGGAATTGCATTTAATCCCGTGGAATTGCATTTGGTTCCATGCAGGATTTTCGTGGATTTCGAAATCCACTACACATGTGGGCCCCACATCAATGCACGTGTTTATCCATGCAGTCCATCCATATACACCATTTACACGTAACATGCTGGTTATATGTGCGTACAAGTGAGCGACATCTGTTGCAAATTTGGTCCTTTGATTACAATTCTATGGTCCACCAAACATGATTTTGTTTAATCCGGTGTTTTCCCATAGCAAAATTTTTATCCCAAATATGGGATTAGATGGCTACAATACTATGGTATATCCGGACATGCAATCATTGAGCAATAATGATGTTAATCCCACCGGGTCCTTTTATTACAATTCCTTAACCTCTTTTTCTTAATCTCCTCCTGGAAAGCTTGCTATGATTAGGGGTGTACATTGAGTTGAACCGAGTTGAGCTGGCCTCAACTCAACTCGGCTTGGCCACTAGCTGACCTCAACTCAACTCGGCTCGGCCACTAGCTGACCTCAGCTTGAACTCGGCTCGACTCAGTCCTCGAGCCTGACTGGCCAGTTCAGCTTGGTTCAGTCAGCAACTTGGGCCAGCTCGGGCTGAGTTGTAGCTAAGATCGGGCCGAGTTCGAGCCAAGATCGAGCCGAGTTCGCCATTGAGACATTTTCACAAACACTTGGATTGCACCTTCCAAATCTCACTGTATTTGAGATAGCAGCAATGGTTTTACAGGTATTTTATCAAACACCTTCTAAGCAACATAAAAATCGAGAAAAAAAGTGTGTTGGTTTCATATACATACCTTCCTTGCCACCAGCCACACTTCTTTGAGTCATTTCATCAAACACTTGGTGAGCAACATCAATATCAAAGTAACCGAGTCACCGAACTGGTTCGATCCGAGTTCAATTCGAGTTGGGTTCGATCCGAGTCGAGTCGAGCTAGGGCCAGCTCAAACTCAGCTCGAACTCATTTTTGAGCCAAAAAAATCAGCTCAACTCCGCTCAAACTCAGCTTCAAACCGCGCTTTTTCGAGTTGAGTCGAGCAAGGTAACCGAGCTAGCTCGGTTCGTGTACACCCCTAGCTATGATGCTGTTTATATAGACGAGACAGGTGGTCAGTGAATGACCACCTGTGTGCCTTATAGGCTTCCCTCGTAGCTACTGTCAGGATAGAATGTTAGGGAGAGGAATCTATGAAACCGTAGCTATAGAGATAAATAATTTCAATTGTCATTTTTTGGGGTCCAGAATTATTGGAGTTGAGATACGTGGCTGAGATCTACCCTATATGGCTCATCTTTGAATTGATCAGACCCGGTCGTTGTGTGTGCCGAGGGCTTGGCTGATCAAATCTATGCGGGCCTACTACCGTTGGAGTTGAGAAGATATGGCCTGATTAAGCATACTTATCTTTATAGACTATTGACTGTTTTAAACTCGAGCCCATCAATTTGGACCATTGATTATTTTAACTGTGCACTTTCCATCTTTCGTGATCACTCACCATCTTATTAGGTTCTTGAGACATCTTCATCAAGCCAGGTCTTTAGAATCAAGTAACTTGCTTTTTTGGTGGGGTGTCTACAAATATATGTTATATGGGGCCCGTCTACTCGTAAGTCCATCATTGGATTAGAGATGGCTTGTCATCCTGCATGTGATCGATTTGAGCAGGCCATTGGATATCATGTGTCAACTCTCCGAATTGATTAGTAATCGTATCGTTTGATTTTTAATAATAATAAATGCCACACTGTCTACTTGCGCACCTAATAACCCATCCATCCTGAACGTGCATTGTTGGTTTCTTTCCTCTAAAATGTCTATTCCTTTGTGCAAGTGTGGCCCATTTGATCAACAAATTTAATTATATAAGTAATATTCAAGTGAAAAATAATGATCTTATAAATCATTTTTCAGGCCTTAGGCCAAACAATTTTCTCAGGCTTGGCCTTGGGTGGAATGTGCTAGGTCCATGTTGGACTAGGGCGCGCCTTGAGTCTTAAGCATCGGTGTGGGACCAGCCTGGCTTGGCCAATCGCCACCCCTAAGCTCTAATTTATAATATTTGTAATTGGATTTATGAGCTTATAGGCTATTGCAATTTGAACAATTTCATTGCAGCATTTGTGTGTTGCGAGATGTCTTAAATCTGAGTCCTTTCGCAACTAGGATGCGGAAAGGAGTTTCGCGGATTTTGTGTCGCAAGTCCTTTCGCAACTGGGATGCGAAAGGAGTTTCGCGGATTTTGTGACGCAAGTCCTTTCGCAACTGGGATGCGAAAGGAGTTTCGCGGATTTTGTGACGCAAGTCCTTTCGCAACTGGGATACGAAAGGGAAGTTGCCAAAACTATAAATTGGGGTCCCTAGGGCTATTCTTTTCGATTATTCTAAGACTTCTTAAAGGTATTCTAAAGGGTTCTAGGGTTATCAAAGGGTGTAGCAAGGGTGAGATTCGAGGTTGTTCGAATCGGGTAAGTCCTTTCTCTTTGTAATTGATGCTTTCATAGTGGTGATTTGTCGCTTTGTGCCGTGGTTTTTTCCTGCAAGGGTTTTCCACGTTAAATCTGTGTGTTCTCTTTTCTTGTGTATGTGCTTGGTGCTATTGGATTACCATCCTAGATCTAGATCTGTGTGATTCCGCAGGACAAAAATCCCAACAAGTGGTATCAGAGCAATCGGTTGGGACACAGATCTGAATCTGAGGGATTAGTAATAATGGCGAGCGCCAGGTATGAGATTGAGAAGTATTCAGGGAAAAATAATTTTGAGTTATGGAAGATCAAGATGATGAGTTCCTTAATTAAGCAAGGTGAAGATGGTGCTCTTGAGGAGCGGAAGTCCACCATGAAAGATGATGATTGGAATACTCTTGATAAGAAAGCCTTATCATCGATCCGTTTATGTCTCACGGATGAGGTTCTCTACAACGTCATGAGGGAGAAAACTGCGGCTAATTTATGGGCGAAGTTGGAGGATGTTTATGCGAAGAAATCCTCTGAAAATCGTCTGCACTTGAAGCGGCAGTGGTATAACTTCAAGATGGCAGAGGGTGGAGATCTGGAGGCTCACATCAGCAATTTTAATAAATTGGTTTGCAAATTGCTCGATATGGATGAAGTGATGAAAGATGAAGAACAAGCATGTATGTTGCTGAATTCTCTCCCGGCGTCTTATGAGTCATTCAAGAACACTATGTGCAGCATGAATAAAACCCTGAGTGTCGACACTGTTATCTCAGCCCTTCAAGGGAAGGCTATGAGACAGCTAGACAGCAACATATGGACATCTTCTGATGCACTGTTTACAGTGGGTAGGAATTCTGAACACAGTACAGGTTCTTCAGGTTCTAGATCCAAATCCAAGGGCAAGGGCAAAGGAAAGGTAAAGTGCTGGAATTGTGGGAAGGAAGGACATGTGAAAAGGGATTGTGAAAATCCTAAATCTAAGAGGGAAGATTCTGAGGCTTCATGCAGGGAGGCTAACACTGCCACGTCAGATGAATCGAGTGGATGTGATGGTGATGTTTTGTCTGTGTCTTCGCTCAGACGGTCATACGATGATCGTAAGGACGAGTGGATGCTAGACACAGGGGCATCTTTTCACATGACTCCTCATCGGAGTTGGTTCACCAGCTATAGGGAGTGCGATGGTGGACATGTATTTATGGGCAATGACATTGCCTGTAATGTTGTGGCTATTGGTACGGTACGTATCAGGATGTTTGATGGGGTGGAGCGTACTTTGACTGATGTCAGGCACGTTCCTGATTTGAAACAAAATCTGATTTCTCTTGGTGTGCTTGAGGTAAAGGGATGCAAGTACACAGGTATTGATGGTGCTCTTAAGGTATCCAAGGGGGCACGGGTAGTCATGAAAGCGCAACGACTCAATCATGTTTACAGGTTGATCAGGAGCACTTCAAAAGGTGGAGCTACAGTGGATGTAGCGAATTTCACCTCTGCACGTGTGTGGCATGATGGGCATGGCCACATGAGCGGGCAGGGCAGGAAGGCTGAGACGTGCGGACAGGGATACAGAGCAGGTGGAGCAGCCACCTGTGAGAAGAACCACGTGGCATGATTGCAGGATATCGGCAAGGTACATGGACGACTCCAATATTGCAGGGGATTCATCTTCTATTCTGATGGCTCTAGGTGAGCCTGGTGCTGAGAAGTGGAAGGTGACTATGGGCGATGTGATGGATTCGTTGTACCAGACCGACATATGGGAGCTGGTGGAGCTTCCAGTGGGCCGGTGAGCGGTTGGATGTAGGTGTACCTTCAAGAGGATACAGTATAAATACAAGGCGAGGTTGGTAGCGAGGAGTTATTCTCAGAGAGAAGAGATCGGCTTCTCAGAGATATTCGTGCCGACGGTATAGCAGGTATCTATCAGATCCGTGATTGGCGCTGGTTGGCCAATGTGATCTTGAGCTATGATGTGATGCAGAAATAAGAGAAGAGGTCAAGAAGCTACACGGTTGAAGATTGAAGACATGGTGGAGATTGTTGCGAGATGTCTTAAATCTGAGTCCTTTCGCAACTGGGATGCGGAAAGGAGTTTCGCGGATTTTGTGTCGCAAGTCCTTTCGCAACTGGGATGCGAAAGGAGTTTCGCGGATTTTGTGACGCAAGTCCTTTCGCAACTGGGATGCGAAAGGAGTTTCGCGGATTTTGTGACGCAAGTCCTTTCACAACTGGGATACGAAAGGGAAGTTGCCAAAACTATAAATTGGGGTCCCTAGGGCTATTCTTTTCGATTATTCTAAGACTTCCTAAAGGTATTCTAAAGGGTTCTAGGGTTATCAAAGGGTGTAGCAAGGGTGAGATTCGAGGTTGTTCGAATCGGGTAAGTCCTTTCTCTTTGTAATTGATGCTTTCATAGTGGTGATTTGTCGCTTTGTGCCGTGGTTTTTTCCTGCAAGGGTTTTCCACGTTAAATCTGTGTGTTCTCTTTTCTTGTGTATGTGCTTGGTGCTATTGGATTACCATCCTAGATCTAGATCTGTGTGATTCCGCAGGACAAAAATCCCAACATTGTGTACCCATGTAAGGGGAGCAATGTATTTCTTTGTGCAATGACTCCACATCAATGATGACCCAGGAGTGAGGAGGAAAATTAGCCGGGGCTAATCATGTTTAGGAACAAAACTTCTAAATGCCTCGTTCAACTCCTTTCTATCATAATTTTTTTTTTCTCTCTCTTTTCTCACATTGGTCCCAAAGCATAGTGGCTTGTGTAAGATTTTTATTTTTGTATTTATTTATTTATTTACATTAGTCCCAAAGCATTATATATTGTGACACTAAAACTCGGCTGTTGCTGATAAGGGTACATTTGGTTACACCAAATACTGTGATATGTCATGACTAATCAGTTTAATTTGGTGCCAAATATCATGAAATTTTATGATATTTGGTGTGACTAAACGCGCGCACCCTCCTAAACTTCTGTTGCTAATAAGAGTGCATTTGGTTACACCAAATATCATGATATTTCATGACTAATCAGTTTGATATAGAGCGGGTCGTAGACAGTTTCATAGCCAAGATGGATCAGAAAAGGCCCGATTGGAAGTGGAAGTGATCCGGACCATCCAAACCTTAAAACAGACGTATGTTTTAAACCGGAATGAGTTATTTGACGTGCCATATATGATTTTAAAGTAGGACGAGCTACTTTAGCCACCCAACTAGCCGGGTGGCGGAAAAAGAATTTATGAGATTCCGCCAGATCGACGGTCGAATTGTCATTTTATTTCCATTTTTACTATTTATAGTAATTTTTAGTTTGATTATAACTCTTCATCCGTTGGGCTTTAGGAGATGAGTCCAACATGAAAAGTTCTTAGAATAATTAGGAGAATAGTATGGTGAAGCCAAATAGGACACTTACAATTTTTGGCTAACAACCATGCGCACCAGTGGAAATCATGACCATCTATAAATAGTAAGTTTACTACTTATAGTAAGTCACGATTTCTAGGAGTTTTAGTTGTAGTTTTCGATCAATCTCGGCTGTTGCTGATAAGGGTACAGTTGTAGTTTTCGATCAATTTACGAATTTTTTAGAAATTATTTCTATTTTTCCTTGTTTTTTTCTCGTGGATTCGAGAAGTCTCCGTGAGGAGTCCAGAGAAGCTCCATGGATTTAGAGTAGTTATCCTTGAGGAAGAAGGTGATCAACCTCATCACGTTAATCCCCGTGTCACAATCTAACTTGGTGATATCATGAAAATTTAAATTTATGATATTTGGTGCAACCAAATGCACCCTCCTAAATTGCCATTGGTAATAAGAGTTTTTTTGGTTACACCAAATATCATGATATTTCATGATTAATCACATCAATTTTATCAAACAACCACTTGTTCTAAAAACTCGAGTAATTAGAGGATGGCGTATCAATGTATATTGAGGGATTTTAAAAGATTTAGTGCCAAATATCATGAAATTTTATGATATTTGATGCGACCAAACACACCCTTCAAACAAGTAGTATCATCTAATAATGGCCGTTAGTGTCATGTAATGGTATGCTAATGCAAACTTCAGACAACCCAGCCGGCCAGCTTTACGTTTTGTACAAGCATAAGCCTAGCCCAAATCAGCAATGGGCTTTAACATCCAAACCTAACCCTAACCCATTAAAATTAATTAATTAATGCCAAGAGCAAACCTAGCCCAGTCCACATTCTTCAACCTTGGACATTTTTCCATATTAAAACAAAAACACATTGGACAGGTTTTGAACATTTTGATAGTATGTGTACACGAGACTGAGTTCCCAACAATTTTGTAATTAATGGAAATGAATTAATTGACAGACAAAACTAAGTATAATTATTATGCTACTCTTAGCGTTCTAATCAGTTCATGGGCCCACTCCATATAATTACCATTTCTAAAATTCCCATGAGGTTGACCTCAGAGTACCATTTTATAACTAAAAGTTTTTAATGGTGGGAGTCCAATTCCCACTGTTGTCCACTTGAGCCTTGGATCTACTTCAATTTTGAGTTTATATCTAAAATTATTTAAAAAATGGATGGGCAATGTTGATAAAACCCATACATCAAGGTAGCCCCACAGATCCTTGCCTACACAGATTATCGTCCAGCAGGCAGGACACAATAGGTTTGCTCCCACCTTGACTCATTAATGAGTACAAGCAAGGGTTTTGTGGGCTCATCGCAATGTATGGGTTATATACATGCCCGTCCATCCAATTTTTAGGTCATTTTAAGGTATGAGTTTAAAAATTAGGTAGGTCCAAATGCTCAAGTGGACTGCACCATAGGAAGCAACGGTGATAATGAAACTCACCATTGAAACCTTCCTAAGGGCCATGGTGATTCTTATTTGCCATCTAACCAGTTATAAAATACAAATATTAGATTGATCTAAAACTTCTGCTGCTCTCAAGAAGTTTTTAATGGTGGGAGTTTGACACAGAGATGGATGTGATTAGGTTGATCACCATCTTCCTCAGGGGGATGACTACTCTGAACCCACCGAACTTCTCTAGACTCCTCACTGAGGTACCTTGAATCCACAAGGGAAAATAAGAATATAGAAAAAAAATTCTAAAAATTCAAAATTTGATTGATAGATAATGAAAACGAATTTATAACCTTTTAAAATAGTGATACCAAACCTTAGAAGAAGTTTTAGAATCAAACTCTAACTCAAACTTTCGAAAATTCGTGGCTTACTATAAATAGTAAGCTTATTATTTATAAATGGTCATGATTTCCACTAGACTTCAAGGTTTTCAGCTAAAAGTAGGAAGTGTGCTATTTGGCTTAACTATGTTATTCTCTTAATTTTTCTAAGCACTTTTCATGTTGGACACAACTCTTAAAGTTCAAAAGATGAAGAGTTATAATAAAAATAAAATTTACTGTAAACAGTAAAAGTGAAAATAAAGTGGATTTTCATCCATCGATATGATGGAATCTCATAAATTTAGCATGGCCAATCCAGCGTAGCAGGTTGGATGGCTAAAATAGCTTCTCCTACTCCCAAAATCATATATGTAAGTCAAATAACTCATTTTGGTTTGGAAGATACATTTGTTTTAAGGTTTTGATGGTCCCAAATACTTTGGCCTTTGGTTAGGTTTTGATGGTCCGAAATACTTTCTCCTTTGGTTAGGCACTCTCTAGTCTATCTTGGAAATAAAAGTGTCTGTGACCGCTTTACATCGTAGATCAATCCCCATTGTATAATCCAGCCTCTTATTTTCTTTATTTCTGGGTTCATATTATAAAATGATCTTTAAAAAATGGTTGAATGCTTAGATAAAACCTATAGATTAGGTTGGCCCTACATATCCATGTCTTAACGGATTATCTTCCAGGCCGAGGCTGGAGGCAATACTATCACCATTGTTGTAGGGAAGCGGATTGCATTGTAACTCACTACGCTTGGCTTACTGCTTGGCTCACTGAGTAAACTCTAGCTGTGTGGTCACCATGATTTATGTAGTTTATCCACTCCGTCTATTTATTTTCCCAGATAATTTTAGGCTTGAACCCAAAAATGAATCATGTATAATGTTCAAATGGACCACACCATAGGAAACAGTTGAATTGAACTTCTACCATTGAAAATTTCTTGGGGGACCCCATAAGTTTTGGATCAAGCTTATATTTGTTTTTTCCATTCATCCATGTCTGTATGATCTTATGAACAGGTTGGATGACAAATAAACATCACTATGAGGCCTACCAAGGTTTCAACGGTGGAAATCATTATCCCCACTATTTCTTATGGTATGATCCACTTCATCTTTGGATATGCTTCAATTTTGGGCTCAACCCCTTAAATTAGATGAAAAAATGGATGGACGGCCTGGATAAATCACGTACATTCAATGTGGGCCCAACTGAGTTTACTCGGTACAAAACAAGCGATCCTGAATAACTCAGTACACAATCCTGGTCTTTACTCTTGCCCGGGTGGTAGACTCCCAGGAGTTTCAACTCTCCCGGTCAAGGGTTCGAGTACCCGTAGGTGGCGAAATTCCACCAGCGTGAGTGTGTGCGGTGTGTGTGCGTGTGTAAATTTCGAAAAGATAAAATAAATAAATAAAAAAATAAACTCAGTGCGCAATCCGATTTCTTGTTGTAGCTATGATTGCTTACCACATTCTTTCGCTGGCGAACTATTTATGGCACTTTCGCGGAAGCTTCCGTCTGATTCTTTCCCTGCCGTACTATTTGGCACTTTCGCAAAAGCTTCCGTAAGATTATTTCCCTTCCGTGCAATAATGGCACGTCCGTGGATGCTTGAAAAAAAAAAAAAAAAAAAAAGGTAACTGGCCCACATATGATTCCATCACAAGAAGCCATCTTGCTAAGTCCAACGAGATTAGTTTTTTGCCTGTTGCATGCCCATCAATGGTGGGATCTACCGTCGGAGTCACCTAAACATGTGGGCCCCATCCCCTCCTCCACAACCAAAATATCTTTTGCACTGTTGCCCATCTATGGTGGGGCCGGCCTATTGGGTCTCTGCTCCGAACCATCCAACCATATGGGCTCCATCAAGCATTACTATGTAGACATTTTAAGACTAAGTTGCCAATGATCAATATTCTTGGATGGTACATGGGTGGCAACCAACCTGATTTTTGGACCCAATGATCTCACTCGATGGATCATAGTGACATCCGGATAGGATGAGTGGCCTATGGTATCTGATAGTCTATACAAGCTTGAAAACTTCCAATACATTAACTAAATATTGATTATTTATATTAGATATTCACCTATAATCATTACAAGAGCAGAGATGATTTTATGGCCCTTCTAAATTTAGAGTTAAAATTACTCATGAATTATGATTAAATATTTAAATAGTTTAGAAGTAGACTAGATGAATAGAATAAGCCATTATATTTTCCCTTGCTATTTTTTCTATAATCCCTTTAAGAGTATTTCTTTTTATAAAAGAAATGAAAGGGAGAGCTGAGAGGATTTAAATGAGTACATCTAATCTCTCTTTTAAATTTGAAAGAAAAATAACTGAGTCTAAAGGGAAAGAAGTATGAGAAAAATGTGTTCATATGAACCATACAAATACCAGCACGATTCAAAAATTTTGCGGCCCATAAGAAGTAATTAATGTTCAATCACCACTGTTTCCTGAAGTGGGGCTCATATGAGATTTGGATCTCTTCATTTTTTATTTATTTTTGGATCATGCCCTGAAATGAGCTATCAAAACTCAAATATCCAAAAGAAATTTCCAGAGGCCTGTTAAGGGTAGCAATCGGCGAGGTGGCTAGGCTGTGACCTGGCCCCATAGATTCAGGGCATGGGTCCCTAGGCTTGACTGGAGGACCAGGCCTAGGCTTGAAAGCTACCCCATATTTAGGCTGGACTAGGTGGCCGATCCCAGCCCGTTGGCCCCAGTCCAATCATCGAGTGGGCCACCATTATTGTATAAAAATGGACTGTTTAAAGACACACTCAACCATTCACTAAACATGTGAAACTTGTTGGATCCCGATCATGTTTTACATGATGGGACTCATGGTAGGTAAAAGGATCTATGTCGAAGAAAGAAAAGATAAATCTAAAAAGATTTAAATGATGGATGGTTTGAATTTGGAAGGATGTCAATAATTGAAAAGATAAATTTTTATTTGGACTAATTTCAAACCATTGATCATTGTCTTTATCTTTTGCTTTACAGTGACCACCTTTTGAGCCCTAAGGCCAACCCAGCCCTAAGGCAAACCCTGCCCAGCCTATTGTCACTCCTACGGACTCTTTTTGGCAGTCCGTCTGGTGCAGCTCCTTGCCTAACATCTCCTTTTTACTGGGCTATATAATTTTTTATTTTTGATTTTTAATTTTTTTTTAAAAGTTTTTTAAAAATTTTTTAAATTTTCTAATTTTTTTGTCGTCGGTGATGCGTCATGAGTAGGCCATTATTACTTCCTATGGTTGTTAGATTTTTGTGAGTAAATTCATTCCAAAATTGGTCAAAAAGGATGACTTAAAGTCGTGAGCCCCACTATAATCTATGTGAAATATCCACACTGTTCATCTGTTTTAACAAAATATTTCAGAGTATGAAGCAAAAAAATGAGATAGATCCGAAACTCAAGTAGCCCACACCCCAAGAAACAATGGTCCTAAAACTTCTATTTATCATCTAACCTATTCATAAGGTCACACACACATGGATAAAGGGAAAACGCAAATATCAGTTTGATCCAAAATTTCTAAGCGCTCAAAAGTTTAGGCTTTTAATTTCCACTGTTTCCTTTGATGTGGTCCACTTGAGATTTAGATCTGCATGATTTTTGGGCTCACCCCCTAAAATCATTCGTCAGAATGGATGGACGGCATGGATAAGCCATATACATCACAGTGGGCCCCATATGAAATTCACATTCCATTAATACCTATTTCAAGGTATTTAATATTGTGAATTAGAAAACAAATGGCCCAGCAATGATTATGTACATGACACCAGACCAACTCTGACTGCAGATGCCTAACTCCCCTACAAATCATCACGGGTCGAAAAGATTCCAACTTGAAGTTTGTTTTGCCTCAGTAGCGATTGAGGAACCAGCGTGTGCTTCTGCTTCTGCCAACAGATGACCACGTGCTGAGATGGTCCATGATACAAACCGTTCATATTATCATCATGACGTAGGACTAGAGGTGTACAGGAACCGAGTTAGCTCGGTCAACTTGACTCAAAAAAGCTTGATTCAACTGGTTTCGAAACTGGATTTGAGCCGAGCCGAGCTTATTTTTTTAGCCCGAGAAAATTTCAAGCTGAGTTCGAGCTTGCCTAAGCTAGACTCGACTCGGATCGAACCCCAACTTGAATCCAACCCCAACTCAAATTGAACTCTGATCAAACTAGCTCGGTGACTCAGTTATTTAGATATTGATGTTGCTTAGCAAGTGTTTGATGACATTACTCAACAAAGTGTCGGCTAGTGGCAAGGAAGGTTTGGATATGAAACAAATATCCTTGTATCTTGATTTTTATGTTGCCTATTGAGTGCATGATGAAATACCTGTAAACTAATATTGTTGCTTTACATTCCGTGAGAAATTAAAAGTGCACTCCATGTGTTTGATAAAATGCCGTAGAGGCTCGAACTGGCCCGAGTTGCTGACTAAATAGAGTTGAGCTAGCCAGTCAGGCTCGAGGACCGAGCTGAGTTGAGTTCAAGTTGGGGTCAGCTAGTGGCCGAGCTGTGCCAAGCTCAACTCGGTTTGACTCATGTACACCTCTATGTAGGACGTGGCACAAATATATTGCTAGCATGATTGAACCAAAAGAAAGTGAATCATAAATTGACCATAACTTTTGATTGGAATGTACAACCTATCAATTTTTACTATAATACGACATTTCACAAGAAAACACACAATTTTAGCTTAAAATTAGAATTTTAGAAAAAAGAAAAAAAGATTTTTAATTATTCCGATTTTTGTAGTATTTCATTATTTTTAAAGTTTTTTTTTTTTTTTCATTTTAAAAAATAACTTGTAATTATGGTAGGACTCTTCAAGCAAAAATTAATTTGAAATTTTTATTTTTAAAAATTAAGTTTTATAAGAGTTTTACTAAAATTAGGACTTCTATTAGGATTAAAATTTCATTATATTTTATAAGAATCTGGATCCTTTGCTTGCCACAGGCATGAGAATCCTATTTGTTGCAATCCAATTGGGTCACATCATCACACACTACATTTAATGCAATAGTACTAACAACATCAGTGATGATGTGGACCAATCACGATGCAAGAAAGCAAGATTTTCCAACTTGTAGTTCGGATTCTTTTAGTAATTATGAATTTTGATTTTTTTTTTTTCTTTATTAATGGTGTAATTGAGATGCTTACAATTAGACAATTATTGATTAATAAATTTTCATTTTTTCTTATGGATTAAATGTTTTAATCACTTGAGAAAGACGATAATCTTTCTCATTATCCCTTCATGCTCTTCCCTGCGTCAGTTAGTATCAGAGCAATGCTTTTCCTTGAAACGATGACATTTAGCGAAGGTACAGGCAATAATTCTATGAACAATACTCTAAAGAATAATCCTATAACAACAACGGCATTTGAAGCTTTTCATTGGGAGAATCGACAAGTCATGTAATGACTGCATGCAACTATCAACTGTTTGAAGAAAACCATAAGACGGGTCTATGTTTTTAATAATAAGCGATATGAGATTGGCGATGGGGCTTACAGTTATCATGTTCATCGTGTGACACTAGTAATGAATCGCAAACTACCACCCGATAATGATGAATCGCAGGCCACCACTTTAATCATGAGGAAGTCGTTGTACATGCTAAATGTAGAGATAGATTTATAATAGCATAATATTTTTCGAAAAATGTGTAGTGTAAATAAAAAATTCTGTAACGTAATCATCGATGTCAAGAGCAACAAGAATCTCATATCGAAAATTATAGTGGAAAAGCTACAACAAAAAATAGAAAAGTATCCTTCTCCATACACGATTAGATGGATCAAGGATATCAATAAAACAAAAGTAACCGAACGATGTCGTATATCATTTTCCATTGGTAAATATTATAAGGACAAAGTAATGTGTGATATAGTCGACATGTAAGCTTGTCACATGTTACTTGGTCAATCATGGCAATGTAATGTTGATGCTACACATAAAAGCCGAGATAATGTATTTATATTTATTACATACGGTAGAAAGATTATTCTCACCCCTATGGGAACATAGAACCAACTCAAAACTTATAAAGTAGAAGGATGGTTTCTTGTAATCGAATAACATTTTGTCCAATAATCTAAGGAGACAGGAGATATAAATACGTTAGTTGAAAAGGAAAAAGACGTGGATCGAGCACATGAACATCCCTGAGTATTTGAAAACTGTTGCAGGAGTTCAAGGCAATTGTGGCCAATGAACTTCCTAAGAAGTTACCTCTCATGCGAGATATACAAAATCACATTGATCTTGTTCTAAGACAAATCTGTCTAATTGCTCACATTATCAGAAAGAGTGCGAGATCTTGTAGGTACAAGTGAAGGAACTTATCCATATGGGTCAAGTCAATGAGAGCATGAATACATATATTGTGTCGGCTTAAGAGTTTAATGCAAAGTACAAGAAAAAGGTTGATAAACATCAGCGCTAAAAATTATTTGAATATCATAATCAAAATCTTTTAAATAACTAGAGGACAAGTTTTTTCCAAGTCGAGACATTTGATGTAAGACGTGACACAAATACATTCCTAGTATGGTTTGACCAAAAGAATGTGAACCTATAAATTGACCATAACTTTCGTAACAAAATGCGCGCTTTTAGTTCAAAAATGAAATTTTAGAAAAAATTGTTATTTTTAGTAACTTTGATTTTTAGTATTTACTTGTTTTTATATATATATATATATATATATATATATATATATATATATATATATATATATTATATATATATATATATATATAAAACTTGTAATCATGGTAGGACTCTTTTAGAGAAAGTTTAATTAAACTTTAAAAGACTTTTACTAAATTAAGACTTTTATTAGAGTTAGAATTTTGTTATTTTTGGTAACTATAAATTTTGGTTTATAATTTTTTCTTTATTAACTCAGTTAAGTCAACTCAATAATTATCACCGAGTTGTTTCTAAAAAATAGTATTTAATATAAATGATTCGGAGTTATATATACCGAGATAAGTTTTCTAAAAAATAGTATTTTTTTTTTTCAAATTTTTACTAAAATTTCCTCAAGTATTGACCGAGTCATGACCGGATTATGAGTTGACTTGGCGATGGTTCAGATAGCAGGAACCGTGGCCCTACACACAGGTGTTTAAGTGCATCAGCAAACATAAGAACAGTGAGAGAGTTGATTATGAGAGGAGCAGACACTACTGCTCATCTAAAAGCTAGATTTGCAGGAAAAAAAAAAAAAAAAAAAGAGCAAGAAATTCACGAATGCTAGTCCTTAGAAAATTTTACACAGGAAAAATCCATAAAAGACCAATCTAGGATGTAGACAGCTTCAAATCTTTTGAAGATAGGCATTGAAACAGAAAAGCTGCTTTAAGGTGGGATTCGGGAAAATGAGCAGTGCCAGAGTAAATGAGGCTGAGGTGCCATTTTGAACCAATTGCATTGCATTATTTCAATGATGCAATTGAAACCATTCACATTATTGTAATTTTGGTCGTTTGTGCATTATTGAGTTGATTTATAGCTTTGGTATTAGCCCGATGATGACCTCCTTTAGTACAACCTGCTAATTGAGTGCCACGTGGGTACGAAACTTTCATTAGATGGACCCGTACATCAGGTACCTGCTCTGTGTTTAACATGGAATCATGACTCGTGATTATGCAAAGTCAAGTAGAACACGGGAAACAAATTGAGATGAGACATCCACCATTACTTTTCTGTGTAGCTCCACCGTCCTACCCATTCATCTAATGTAGCTCATTAGGATGAAAAGATCACCCTAACATCACATCACAGTACTATTTCAAAACTCATGTGGACCGTAACATGAGAATTAGAGGTCTGATTAATGGTGGATGACTGTTGAATCAGCCTGATTTTTGGGATGAAGGCCAAACAAGTGGAGGATTTCATGCACATCAGTGAAAGATCGATAATTATCCCCGGTGGGGTACCTATGGATTGTGAGAGTTGTCTGTATGATAATAGCATCAAGTACTTCCCTCCACGGTCCAACGATATTTTTGTTGAGCCCGTTCCAATACATGCATGAAAGGAAAGAAAAGGTAACTATCTATCTATATATATATATATATATATATATATATTATATATATATATATATATATATATATATAATATATTGAGAATGAGCACCTTTCCTCACATCCTCTTTTTATCCTAAAATAAGTTAATTTGTTTTCCCGCGTCCCCCCCAAGGGAAGATATTGTTCCCCAGTTGAAAGAGAATAAAATTTCTGAAGAATTAAACATTATTTACCACCACCTATGCCGTCTAATCACATATGTTACATATGCAAATGTTATATCATCCATCTTCTATTTATCACACATGTGACAATGAGCCACATGTGCCTCAATCCATCTTCACATGGCCACCTCAAATATGTCGCAGGCCAGCTTTGATTGCTCATCTTCTAATATTGTGTCATACATGTGCCACATCTATTTTTACTTAGGCCCCACATGTAAACGACAACTTGCATGTGTTGTTTGTGCCAACTTTTTATTATGCATATTCTACTATCATGTCATTTCACACGTGCCACAATTCATCTTAATTAGCTTGTATTCCACGTATATTGTTTTCCATCTTTCAGTTGTTGTATAAGTGGATGTGCACACATATCAAATATGCTATCACATGTACAATCATATAACTTTAATTATCCCGGCCTCACATGTCATGTGTAACACCATTAAGCTTAAGTGCGTACAAGTGCCATCATCTACTTTGAAGCATTCCATGTGTCACATGATAACTTAGCAAATGCCAATTACTACTAGAAAAATTCTTTTATTTGAGTAAATCATAAATTGAAAGAAAAAAATAAAAAAAAAAGAGCTCCAAATTTTATGAAAAAAAGTTATCTTTCACACAATTTTTTGAAAATAATATCTCCACAATGTTTCCTTTCTCATGCTTTCTACAAATCTAAACCAGCACTGGTGAGAGGAAGAAGAGATTTTTTTCTCCTAAAATTTCAATGAGTCGGTGTTTTACCAAATAATGCCTCCATGACTAGAAATTAAGTACATGAATGTGCTTTTTAAGAAATAAATTTACAAAAAAAAAAGGCCTCATTCATCTTTCTTTTTTCAAAAAAAATTATTTTTTAAAGTAGTGAAACTAAAACTTATGGGGACTTGTGGTATGTATATAACATTCAACCTCGTAAACACATGCACCATACCATGGTGATAATACGAACAAAATAACGGGTCATTAAGATCATCAGATGAGCTACACTTGAATTAGGATATTGTTGACGGCCTTGCACAAAACCTTAGGATCTAGCCTCCCGAAACAAACCAGAATTATGGAATAATAAAGCAATGAAATAAATCAAAGCATAAACCACACAACACAAGAGATTTTTACGTGGAAAACCCTCAAAGAGGTAAAAACCACGGGACCTCGTCCAGATCAACAATCCACTATGAAGTAGAACATTACAACCTTCTTCACTCACGCAAGAGTGGGTAAACAATAAGAGAAACAAAGAAAACGGAGAGATCTAACCGATTACGAGGATGTGGAAGCGTTGAGATATCAAGTGCACAGTAGATCGCCTCTACGAGAAGAACCTCCCTTCCACAAGCTTCCTCTCTCTCTCTCTCTCTTTCTCTCTTCCTCTCAAACCTTTAATAGCCCTAAACCCTTTAGCAAAACCTTGTAAAGCTTTAGGAAACCCTCTTGTATCTTTTTCATGCCCTAGAAAACCTTAAGGACTTCCTATTTATTATTTTAGGAAACTCCCTTTCGCATCCTTGTTGCAAAAAGACTCAAAAATCCGCAATCCGTACAAAATTGCGGAACGAATCTACGTAACCTCAACTGGTCGAGTGGATCCCTCGACCAGTCGAGCGGCACCTTCGACCAGTTGAGCATATCCCATGACTGGTCAAGTACCTCGGAAATCCAAAACCTCAACACGCTGGACTTTGAGTCGAGCCCTGCTCAACTGGTCGTGTACCAGCCCTCGACCGGTCGAGCACGATGAAAAAACTCCATCAAATCTCCCCCTTTTTGACCCACAAGGGGTTCACCTTCTTCAAGCCAGCTAGGTTTCTACAAACCTCAAACTTGCTCTTGAGCAAAGCCTTGGTCATCATGTCTGACCCATTATCGTCTGTGTGGACCTTCTCAAACTATAACACATTCTGTTCCAAAGTATCCCTAATCCAGTAATACCAAATCTCTATGTGCTTGGACTTGGAATGCTGACTTGGATTCTTTCTCAAGTGTACAACACTTTGACTATCGCAATAGACCACGTGCTCCTCCTGCTTTAAGTTAAGTTCCTGTAGGAACCTTTTCATTCAAAGCATCTCTTTACATGCTTCTGTGACTGCAATGTACTTGGCCTCTGTTGTCAACAATGCTACGACCTCTACCAAGAAACCTTTCCCCATGCAAACGTGAACATGAACCCCGATGTAGACTTCCTGAAGTCTATGTCACCTGCCATATCTGCATCTGTGTAGCCCTCTAACACAGGTTTACCGTCACCATAGCATAAGCTCAACATGGATGAGCCTCTTAGATACCGCAGTATCCACTTAACCACTGCCCAATGTTCTTTACTAGGATTGGCAAGATACCGGCTGACGACACCAACCACATATGCTATGTCTGGGCGTGTACACACCATAACATACATCAAACTTCCTACCGCTGACGCGTAGGGTATCTTCTGCATCTCTTCCACCTCTGCCTTCATCTTGGGACATTGTCTATCGCTCAATCTGAAGTGACCATCTAGTGGAGTACTGACCGGCTTCACTGCATTCATATTGAACCGTTTTAGGACTTTCTCAATATATCGATCTTGTGATAGCCAAAGCTTCCTGCTGCTTCTGTCAGGGTTATCTCCATTCCTAGGATCTGTCTAGCCGGGCCCAAGTCTTTCATCGCAAAAGATTTGCCCAACTCCTGTTTCAGTCTGTCGATCTTCTTGATGTCTTTTCCCATGATGAGCATGTCATCAACGTATAACAGCAGAACTAAGAAATCACCATCTGAGAACTTGCGCATGAAAATACAGTGGTCTGACTCCGTTCTGTCATACCTATGCTGTAACATGAACGAGTCGAACTTCTTGTACCATTGTCATGGAGCTTGTTTCAACCCATACGAGCTCTTCCTAATCAGCTTACACACCATATACTCTTTGTCATTGACTTCGAACCCCTCTGGTTGGTACATGTAGATCTCTTCTTCTAGGTGACCATGGAAGAAGGCAGTTTTAACATCTAACTGCTCTATCTCCAGATCCATGGTAGCTGCCAACCCAAGCAACACCCGTATGGATGTCATCTTCATCACTGGTGTGAATATCTCCTCGAAGTCTATACCTTTCCTCTGACCAAACCCTTTCACCACAAGTTTGGCCTTGAACCTCGTCTGTGAATTCTTCTGCTCAACTTTCTTTCTAAACACCCACTTGTTGCTCAAAGCTTTCTTGCCCTTAGGCAATTTCACCATATCATAGGTGTGGTTCTTATGCAAGGATTTCATCTCCTCTTGCATAGCTTTCAATCACTCCCCCTTATGCTTGTCAGGTAGGGCCTCAGAATAATCTTCTGGCTCTCCCCCATCAGTCAGCATAATGTACTCATGCGGCGAATACCTCTTGGACGGCTGTCTGTCCCTAGATGACCTCCTCACCTGTGGCTCAACTAGTGGATCAAGTGGGGGTTGCTCCCCTGGTCCATCTTCTGAAGGAACTCCCTCGTCCGCTGTACCTTATTGTACTCCCCCGTCATCAGGCACCACAGAAGGAATAATCGGATCCATGTCCTCTAGCTCACCTGAACTAGGCTGGTTCTTCTCTGGCTTACCAATGTGTAACGCCCTAGAAATCGGGGGTCGCGTATATACTCAACTCCCAAGTTCTCGGGGTCACTTATGACCGGTTTACATTAATATGCAATTAATCTGGTTAATTGTGCAAATCTGGAATTTCCTGGAACATGAAGAACCACCACACAAGTCTACTGAAATGAAAGAGACCGAAAGAAATGCATACATATACGTATATACATATCCAAAAGAATAAAAGGGGCACATGGCGCCACCCAACAAAATCAAAAAAAAATAATATGTCCAAAAAGAATAGGACTGAGCCCACAACTCAGCGATCCAATCATGCCTCTCCAGTTGGCGGGAAATCATCCATCATCTGGAAATAAGACAGCTCGTCCTCCTCCTCGAAGCTTGCCTCTCCAGGCTCCTCTAGCCCTAAGTCACTTGCATCTATGATTGGGTCTGGTTGGTGTTTTAAAATACCGTCTCAGAGTGGGAGTGAGTGATCAACTCAGTGTGAACTATTAATCTTAAGTTACAACAGGCATCAATTGTAATACGAATTTAATGAAAAGCAGTCAATCATCAACACATACAACTCTTATTTAAATGCATGCATGCGGGATGATATGATGCATGTCCTCGCCACAACGCTCCCTCGAGATACTCCATCTAACGATCGCATATGACCACACTCCATCAGAGCGACCTCGACTTTCGAGTCGCCACCCTAACTAATGCGATGCAATGCGATCGTGTTAGTCGAGTTATTAGTTAAATCCATTCATCCAGCAAATTGGAAAATCTGATACACCCCATATATCAATGCCCTAAGCTGGTTGCGAGGCCAAGACCCCATCAACGCGTGAGACCGAGTCCCCGTGGTTCGTGATCCTGTCAGGGTCCTCATCCCCGACTCCAACCATGAGGAGTGCCGATAGGGAGGGATCGCTCGCGGTCACTACGGGGAGGAGCGGTACCCCAGCGTAGGCCTACAGCTTGGACACAGTGTCCCATTCCACCATGCCCGGCTCACGAGACTGTGGACCCGTTACAGTCTAAGTATCAATGGGCCACAATGGTTGTAAGGTGTTCCAGGTTCCATAGATAGGTGAGCAAACAGGGTTGACAAACAAGGTTGGTCAGACAGTAGGCTAGACTATACGGGCCAGGTGAGCGTAAGACGAGTGACCTCGGGCACACAGGACCCATGTAGTAGAACTACAGCCACCCGAACACACCCGCCCAAACCCACGGATATAGCCCTAGCATTGTCCTACCGATGGGACTACCGTCTCTCATCATGTTCCTGACTAACCCAAGGGGGTGAAGGGAATCCACAACATGCCCACTACTCAAGTTATCAACTAGCATATCAATATCACATTCTCATGCATCTCAAGCATACAAAGCAAATACTTCTATCAAGTAAGCAAACATTATCACGAAAACAAGGTGCATGTGAGTGTGTGGGTTGTGTGAGGAAGTTAAACACTTCCTTCATACTGAGAAATCATTACATGAGTACAAGTGTAAATAATCATACACACAATGAAGCATCACACATGAGGGAAAAGAATCAAACAATCATGAGCATATTATCATCCATACATAATATCATGTGAAAGGCAAGATCCACACATCAACTTTGAGAGCTAAGCATGCACATCCAACAATTCCAACAATCATGTAATCCCTAGGCTTTCTCTAGAATTTCAAATACAACATCCAAGCATTCAAAATCATTAAGCTCGTACTAAAATTGGTGCTAGGCCACCTAAGAACAATAGTCTGCACCTTTGGATTGGTTGAAGGCTTAGGAACGACCTAGGAAATGTGGATCTTGGTGTAGAATGGTTGGAATCCTAGGAGCAACCATCACATGTTAGATTTCCATGCAAATTCCTTTCATCACAAGGGTTTCAAGGAAATTTGGGGATGGATCTTACCTAGATGCTTAACGGGACGAAAAAGCTGCCGTGGATGAGGGATCCTTCTTGGAGAAGATGTAAGAGGTTGTGGGATTGATTTTCTTGGGCCCAACCTTGATTTAGGGTCCACCAACTTACCTTCCCCCTCTGTTTACTCTCCTTGGTTGTTGGAGATGGTGGAAGTCATGAGGGAGAGAGATGGGTTATTGGAGATTCGAGGAGTTATGAGGGAGAGAGATGGGTTGTTGGAGATTGTAAGAAATTATGAGGAAGAGCTTGGTTGTTGGAAAATGGAGGAGTTATGAGAAAGAGAGAGCTTGTTGTTGAAAGAGTGAAGGGGATTATGAGAAAGAGGGCATTAGGGCTTTATTCTTTAGACTTGGGCCCTTTGGCCCCAAGCTTCCACAAATTCCCAGAATAGCCTCATGGGACTCCTATTGGTGTTGAGGTGGCCCTAACACCCCTCTGGCCACCAAATTTGGCGTGTAGGAGCCTTACGGCCCGGTGAGGGGCCGTATAAAATATGGGATCAAACGGATGAGCGGTCATGGGGTCTGAGCATAAGATCTTGATCTTTAAGTGGCCTTATGGGGCCCATTTCGGTGATTGGAGCGGATCTGGTGGCCCTCTGGCCATGAAACTTATAGGATAAGTGATCCATGGCCCGATGAAGGGCCATACAAAATTTGGGAGCGATCGGATATGGGATTTAATCGTATGGGTCTGATTTGCGATCAACGGTCACCGATCCACGATTAGGTCCCAGATTTGGTGGACGGGTGTAGAAAAATATATTAAATTGTCACCGCAACTTCGGAAGAAATTCGACGGCTAGAACGCCTGGTATCTCGGTTTCATTTGTAAGTGCCAGATTCCAATTCTGGCATTGGTGGGGTGCATTCGGCTAGTGCCAGATCCCAATTCTGGGTGTCCACTGGGTCCGTAGTCTGCAATGGACCACAAACCCAGTGAGATCTATGATTTTCTAAAGTTTTAGAT
Organism: Magnolia officinalis; assembly: GCA_021015155.1. Taxonomy (NCBI): domain Eukaryota; kingdom Viridiplantae; phylum Streptophyta; class Magnoliopsida; order Magnoliales; family Magnoliaceae; genus Magnolia; species Magnolia officinalis. Next base: position 278,732 of record JAJHSJ010000014.1, read on the forward strand.
TTTTCTGACCCTCCTCGATCACTGGGTGGCCCATACGGGCTGTTGCCAAGTGCAAACGGCCATCAGGCTTGGCGGGCCACGCCAGGTCCCATCATGACCTGTCTGCTCTATTTTAGTGGGCTAATCCCAAGTTGATTAACTGGTGGTACCTCACCCTGAGCAGTTTAAGTGGATGGTCTTGCGACAAATCCTACGTGGACGCCCCATGATACTGTGCTGGTTGGACGAGACGTTACACAATGTCTTCTATGCACTGATCTTCAAAGAAAACCACATATCTGCTCCTGACGAGCTTCTTCTCAGTCGGATCCCACAATCTTAACCGAACTTTTCATCACCGTACCCTAAGAACACACACTACCTGATCTTCATATCGAGCTTGGACCTCTCGTCCTTTGGTACGTGAATGGATGCCCTGCATCCAAATACGCTGAGATGACTGTACGATGGATCCTGTCCAGTCCACACCTTCTCAGGTACTTCTCCATTCAACGGGGCTGATGGAGACCTGTTTATCAAATACACCGCCATGTGCATTGCTTCTCCTCAGAATGTCTTGGACAATTTCGCATGAGATTACATGCATCTGATTCTCTCAACAATGGTGCGATTCATTCGCTCAGCTATACCATTATGTTGGGGGTCTTGGGAACCGTCTGTTCATGTTGTATACCCTGGGACTTGCAGTACTAATGAAAGTTGCCAATGTATTCACCACCATTGTCAGTGCGGATGCACTTCAATGATCTACATGTCTCTCTCGACCATAGCATGAAACAACTTAAACACACTAAAGACCTCGTCCTTGGATTTCAAAGTATAAACCCAAACCCTCCTAGATGCATCATCTATAAAAGTAACAAAATACAATGCCTCACCTAAGGTTTTTGTCCTCATAGGACCACAAACATCAGAATAAACCAAATCTAATGCATGCACTTTATTAACATGAGAAGCAAATTTAATAAATGAAACTCTATGTTGTTTCCCTGATAAACAATCAAGACAGGTTTTGAGAGGTGTACCTGTCACGTAGGAATCGCTTCCTCACTAGTAGCTGAAGCCTTTTTTCACTCATGTGGCCTAGACGCCTGTGCCACATGTCAATAGCCGAATCTTCTGCTGTGTTCAACCCACCCTTGCACACACTGACACTTACTTATAAAGGGTGCAACACTTATTTCCTCTGGCTGCGATCAACGAACCCTTGATGAGCTTCCAACGCCCACCAGCAAACCGGCTTTCATAGCCATCATCATCCAACCTTTCCGTCGACATCAAGTTGAGGCAAAGGTCTAAGATATGCCTCACATCCTTGAGAACTAATGTGCAGCCCACATCGCTCTTCACACAAATATCACCGACTCCTACGATCTTCGATACGCCAGAATTTTTCATCTTCACAGTCCCATAGTCACCTGACTTGTAGCTTGTGAAGAAGTCTCTGCGTAGAGTCGCATGAAAAGAAGCTTCTGAATCTATCACCCAGTCGGTGTCCTGACTCGTAGTCGTGAGACATACATCATGATCTGTTGAAAGAATAACTATAATGTTGTCATCTGAGGCGACCGCAGTGGAATCTGATTCATCTTCCTTCTCCTTTCATTTTTCCTTTCTTGTCATTCTTCTTACCACGACATTCATGCTTGTAGTGGTCATTCTTGCCACAATTCCAACAATCAACATATTTCCTATTACTCGACTTACCTTTTGATTTATCTCGGGCCTTCCCGCCCTTCCTGTTCTTTCCTCTCCCCCGTTCCTATGTTACAAGGGTCTCTTGCTGAGTAGACCCCTGAGACTTCCTCCTTGTCTCCTCATTAAAGAGACAATTAGTTACCTATTCCATGGATATCTTTCCGTCTGGCGCGGAGTTACTTAGAGACACCACCGATATCTCCAAACTGTCAAGCAATGAACTAAGTAATAGTAAAGCCTGCAATTCATCATCTGTAACATCCCGGATTTTTGCCAACCTGGGATTAGACATCCTTAGGCATTAGGTCAATCTTAACACCTGATTAACTTTTCAAACGCTCAATTCAAAGCCTCAAATCCCGTCTTAAACCATTTTCTTCACAAATCCCACCCTTCACTACCTTGTGCTTTCAATTTTTCAAAGCACTTTCGCCCTAGACACTATCTTAAACTAGCTAAGTAGTAAGACTTGGATCACTTTATATACAAACTGCAAAGACCTAATTACCATCTCAACCAGAAAACAATTAGGATTAAATCCTTTAGGAATTTAACAAAGTTAACTAAGTGCAAACTCGATTAGCCATGAAATCCGTTGGGATCGTTTTAAATACGATCTGCAAGACCCAAAACTTGCAAAATCAGTGACTCTAGGTTTCCCTAAAGTTTAGAACCAAACTCATTACCCGGCTGCTCTCGGGAATGAAACGAAACTTCGTATGAGGTCTAGATCGCACATCGGGAGTCCGATTAACACGAAGCTAAGGAACCAGGACCGCCCCACTAAGCTTGACAATCATCTCAAAAATCAGATGATTCCGATGTCCCACGGCCATTGTTTTCACTCCGGAGCGAGGGAGTGTGAAAAACACTATTCCCATCCAAATGAAAATATCTGGAATAGTGATCTGGCATCTTTTGGTTGCGTGTCAGTATTAAGCAACCTGACCGTCGGAATCAGACCAAATTACACCCTCGGATTAAAAAAAATTTCAGGAACATTTACATGTACTCAGAAATTCTGATCGTGGCCCACGGACCGTTGAACTGAAAGTGGTCCGCCACGTGCGATCTGGGAATCCGATAGAGCCGAAAACGTAATCCCACGTAGATCCGCAGAGGGTGAGCTTAAGTCTGACGTTTGGCTCAAAGAGGGCTACCAGAACACACCTTTTGAGCTTGGAAAGTGGCGAACTGCCTATATATGCAGCCACCCTTGAACCTGAGTCTATTTTGGACATGTTCTAGGCTATAAAAGGGGCTTAGAACAGCCCCTCTCACAGCCATACGAATTTGGGTCCAAACCCTTAGAGAGAAAGAGAGAAAAGAGAGAGAAAGTTTTGGAGATCGAGGCCGATCTTCCTCCTGCTGCTTCCACTCCTCCCACGGCCTACACCGCCCTATTCCAGGGAATTTCCCGGCGGTTTCCACCCCATTTGAAGGTAAGAAACCCTAACCCTAGGTCTGATTTGAGCTTGATTAGTGATAGGTTATGGAAAGACTAATCGAATGCGCTCTTTAGGCTAGGAAACTCCCGTATACGGAAGCTCCAACACCCTTGCTGATTTGTTGGAATTCCAAGGGCTGAGGTGAGGACTTTAAGCGTATAAGTTACGTTTTTCAACGCTTTCAATGTCAGATAATGATAGATTCATGATCTGTATGCAAATGCATATGTACAAAGTGCTTTCCGTTTCCTGTTTCGATTAGCGATAAAGAATATGGAATTTCACATACTCTAGGTATACGTAGAAATACCGTATACGTATTTTTTTTGGAGAAGTGTTTGACATGTTTATTTAATGTATGATTATACTATATATGGATAAAATACTAGTTTGGCGAAAGGAATCGCCGTAATACATGTTCACTTGTAAATGCTACGTATGTTGAAATTGTGTATTCTAGAAATACTGTATACGTATAAATTTTGGAGATGTATGTATCATGATTATTTGCTGTAGTAATATATTATACATGGATAAAATACTAGCTTGGCTAAAGGATAACCCTAATACATGTTTTACTAACATACACCATGTATGTTGTAATAGTGTATTCTAAGTGTTTGTGGAAATGGCTGAATGAGTATGGAATTCTCATTCATGCTCGCCATGACTAATTGTCATGGATTCATGATTGTTATATTGGCGATATCCCTTTGACGAAAGGATTTGCCCTAAATCACGTCACGGCCATTATACACTATATATGCTAAAATGTGTGGCCCAAGTGTTTGTGGAAATGACTGAATGGATATGGAACTTGGATTCCTGCTTGCCATGACTATCCGTCATGGGTGTACGCGTGTTATGATTGTGGCAACTCCCTAGCGAAAGGATTTGGCCTAATGCCTATGTGATCGACATATGTCATGTATGTTGATGTATGTTTGTTTAAGTGTTTCTTGAAATGTCTGAATGTGTAGTAGTTGACAAATTGTAATATATAAGGGTGTTGAGATATGATTCTCAACCTCTTTTCACTATGTGTATGATCTCCTTTGATAGTTGTGTGATTAGGATTTGAACATGTACAAACTCATGCTTGTGTTGTGCTTCATAACATGCTCAACTGTTTTATGATTTTAACTATGTAATGCATATGTTTAAATTTATATTTATGTTGTATGATCCGTCATGGGTGATGGGGGAGCGGAGCAACGAGTGCGTGCAACAGCCCTGGCAGCCCTAAACGGATAATACCAGACTGATTGTATGATTTGAATCCTGATCCATTACTGCTTTATATCTCTGTAATGATTGTGTTTGGGGCTATGATTATAGTCCAGGCAATCGGTAACGAGATTGAACTCGTGGCTGAGATTCATTTGCCACGTGGGATGTGTTCGACGAACTCGAGTCGTGCGTTGCCTGTCGGCAGTGGCTAGGCCACACGAAGTTGTTTATGCACTTCATGTCGTGCAGCTCAACGGGCGATCGTGCTAGTCGAGCTCGTCAAGTAACCCGATCTGCCTTATGCATGTTCACCCTGCTTGGACGCTACTGCTTGAACCTAGGGTACCAAACTTACCAGTGAAACCCCTTTTTAACCATGGTACCTCGATCCGCTAAGACGCATGAGCCGGGCATGGTGGTATGGGACACCGTGGTCGAGCTGTCGGCCTACGCTGGGGCCATGTGCCTCCCCGTAGTGACCATTGTGCAACCAACTCGTGAGCCGAATACGGTGGTATGGGACACTGTATTCGAGCTGTCGATACTTCGGCGAGAGCCGAGTACGGTGAGATCTGTGCTCGTGCTGACGGGCGACGAGTCCTCCGTGGTATCATCGAGTACACTCCAAGGGTCTATGATTGGCGACGAGTCTTTCACAGCAACTAGAGTGTGAGTTGAGCCGAGTACGGTGAGACCTGTACTTGAGCTGACGGCTAGTGATTGAGCCGAGTACGGTGAGACCTGTACTCGAGCTGACGGCCAGCAATTGAGCCGCATACGGTGAGATCTGTATCCGCGCTGACGGGTGACGAGCCCTTTGCGATGCCTTCACTACGCTTCTCAAACCATAATATCTTATGAGATTAACTAGGATTGACGACCCTAGAATGGATCATGTTTGGGAATGATACAAGGGAGGTACCTTAGTTTCCCAATACTGCTGTTTGAAATGGACTAATAAAAACTTGGTAATCATGAGCATCATCGCACCGCATGTGCTTTGTAGATGTGGCGCACTGAGGGAGTAAGCATTCGCGAACGTAAAATGATGTCGCTTGAGGGTGGTTTGGCAAGGGCATACAGCATCATGTCATTTCATTCTTGCATTTAATAAGAGTAATTAGAATTGTTTGATTTGTACTGCTTTATCATTACTGCCTGATTGAATTGATAACATGTTAACCTATGCTTTACTGTTCCACTGAGTTGATCACTCACTCCCACGTTACGGGACGGTGTTCCGAACACCCACCAGATTTGTTGAGTTTCAGGTGATGGCGATGCTTATGAAGCAGAGTCGGACTTCAATGATGTGGAGGAGGAGTTCTCCTACATGTAACTTTCTGACAGGCCAATGAAGACCTGGTATTGTATTGACGGGGTTATGGTTCTTGGGATAGAAGGCATTACACTTCCTCACATTTGGTAAATTTTAGAACTGCACTTGTATTTATTTAACCTGGTAATGTTATCACACTCTGGAGACTCATCATAAGTTATATAATTTATCTATCTATCACAGTCTTCCGCTTGCAAACTTAACTGTCTCTGGAGTATGATATGCTGTTTTGGCTTAATCTCACTCATGTTCAATGCACGAATACAGTCAACATTCAATCATCATTCATTTTGTTGCATAAGTGATGTTCTGGAACTCGGGAGTTGAGTTTATGCTCGACCCCCAATTTTCAGGGCGTTACATCATCTAGGACCATCTTCATAGCAGAGAGCTGGTTCACTATATTGCTGACCTCATTCATGTGCTCGGCCACAGAACCACCATCCTTGAACTTGAGATTCATAAGTCGCCTTATCAGAAAAATTTTATTACCGGTTGTCTTCCTCTCATACAGCCCTTCTAATTTCAGTCATAGGCTAGCGGCTGAGGTTTCCGTAGACACATGGTAGAACACAGAATCATCCAACCATTGTCTAATAAACCCCACTGCCTTTCGGTCCATCTTCTTCCAATCATCATCAGACATATCCTCGGATTTTGCTGATATGCCTAAAATTGGAGAATATAGGTCCTTGCAATAAAGCAAGTCCTCCATCTTAACCTTCCATATGGTCTAGTTAGAACCATTGATGTTGATCATCCTTGATGAGCCACCTTCCATAATTCAAAACCGATCATACCCGTTCAATGAACTTAGCTTTGACACCACTTTGTTAGGGGCCTTACACAAAACCTTAGGATTTAGCCTCCCGAAACAAACCAGAATTATGGAATAATAAAGCAATGAAATAAATCAAAACATAAACCACACAACATAAGATATTTTTACGTGAAAAACCCTCAAAGAGGTAAAAACCACGGGACCTTGTCCAGATCAACAATCCACTATGAAGTAGAACGTTACAACCTTCTTCACTCACGCAGGAGTAGGTAAACAATAAGAGAAACAAAGAAAACGGAGAGATCTAATCGATTACGAGGATGTGGAAGTGTTGAGATATCAAGTGCACAGTAGATCACCTCTACGAGCAGAACCTCCCTTCCACAAGCTTCCTCTCTCTCTTTTTCTCTTCCTCTCACACCTTTAATAGCCCTAAACCCTTTAGCAAAACTTTGTAAAGCTTTAGAAAACCTTCTTGCATCTTTTCCATGCCCTAGAAAACCCTATGGACTTCCTATTTATAGTTTTAAGAAACTCCATTTCGCATCCTTGTTGCGAAAGGACTAAAAAATCCGCAATCTGCACAAAATCGCGAAACGAATCTGTGTAACCTCAACTGGTCGAGTGGATCCCTCGACCGGTCGAGCGGCACCTTCGACCGGTCGAGCATATCCCACTACCGATCGAGTACCTCAGAAATCCAAAACCTCAACTCGCTGGACTTTGAGTTGAGCCCTACTCGACTAGTCGTGCGCCAGCCCTCGACCGGTCGAGTGAAGCTCACGACCGGTCGAGAACGGGGAAAAAACCCCATTAGATATTGTGAAGGGTGTACATTATTTTTTTATGGATTGGCACACCTATTATTAGATATACAATTTCTTTATTCTTCCTCTTATAATAATGTTAGCATGCATTTGGATATAAGAGATGTACCACATGGGTCGCACAACTTTTGATTTTCCACTTTGTAAGAGAAATTTGGGACTGTGGACCCCACCTTTTATCCAGCTCTTTTCATAAAACAATACAAACTTTGTTTGGGAACTTAGACCTGCTCGCACGAACAACGAATTTGAGGACGAAAATACCCCTCCTTTCATGGAAACGGATTGGGTACTCCACCTGCCACCAGCCATTGGCGGATGGTCGGTGGTCTGTGGGCCCCACCATGATGTATGCTTTTCATCCATGTCGTCCATATACTTTTCCAGATCATTTTATGGTATGAGACCAACAATGAGGTATATCCAAATCTCAAGTGTACCACATTACAGGAAACAGTGTTGAATGAGCGTCAACCATTAGAAACCTTTAGGGGGCCGACTATGATGTTTGTGAGAAATCCTCCCTGTATAAGTTCATTCATAGGGTTACAAAGACCTGGATGAAGAGGAAAAACAACTTTCATAATGATCCAAAACTTCTGTAACCCCTAAAATGGTTTCAATGGTAGACGTTCAATTCCCCATTGCCTTTTAGAGTGTGGTCCACTTGATAGTTAGATCTATCTTATTTTTCGTCTCAAGACTTAATATGAACACGCCAAATGGATGGGCAGTTTGGATATAACACAGACCTCATGATGGGACCCACATAAGCAACACAACATTAAAAAAAAAAAAAAAAAAACCATAGACGGCAGTGCCGCCGTGCAATATGGCTACAGTTATAATCCGTAGCCATAGTGTATCGAAAATTACAATTTTTTAGGCAAACTCGTTGGACAGTTCTGGACTTTTTCGATAATATCGAAAGACCTTCGATATATCGAAGGACCTATAACTACGGATTATAACCGTAGTGACAACTATAATCTGTGTCGGTCTATACAATTATTTATTTATTTTTTTTTTACATGGAGAAATTTCTTCTACCTACAATATTCTCTAATACATATTTATATAAATATGTATATATAAGCATAGAAAAAAATTTTCTCTCTTTTTTTCATTTCTTTCTTTATTCATTTAACAAAAATATCTTCTAAACCAAAATTAGTTACTTGACGTACCCTATATGATTTTGGGGTAGGAGAAGCTACTTTAGCCAACCAACCCGGTTATTTTTCAAGATTCCATCAGGTCGATGGTTGAAAATCCATTTCATTCACTTCGCGGTCAATTTCATTCATTTCATTTACTTCGCGATCAATTCCATGCATTTCACGATCAATCCCAGCGATTCCCCTTCACTTCACGGTCAATTCCATGCATTTCATGTTTGCCTCGCTCAATTTTATGTTTGCCCTGCTCAATTTTATGTTTGCCACGCTCAATTTCATGTTTGCCCTGCTCAATTTCATGTTTGCCCTGCTCAATTTCTAGTTTACCCCGCTCAATTTTCAGTTTGCCCCGCTCAATTTCACGTTGCCCCGCTCAATTTCTTATTGGCCCCGCTCAATTTCTCGTTGGCCCCGCTCAATTTCATGTTTGCACCGCTCAATTTCATGTTTGCCCCGCTTAATTTCAAGTTTGCCCCGCTCAATTTCTAGTTTGCCCTGCTCAATTTCATGTTTGCCCCGCTCAATTTCATGTTTGCGCCGCTCAATTTTCAGTTTGCTCCGCTCAATCTCTAGTTTGTCCCGCTCAATTTCTGTTATGGTGGGCCCTACAAAATTTTTAACGATGAAAAACAATTTTCCCACTGCTCTTTGTAGTGTGGTCCAGTTGATCTTTGGATATGATTCTTTTATATATATATATATATATATATATATATATATATATATATATATATATATATATATATATATATAATGCTCTCAAATGATCACGAAATATGGATGAACGTTGTGGATATAATAAATACAAAATTGTGGGGCCCATGTAACTTTGATCTCCTTTAAGCGGGGCGAACATGAAAATTGAGCAGGGCAAATTAGAAATTGAGCGGGGCAAACTAGAAATTGAGCGGGGCAAACATGAAATTGAGCAGGGCAAACTAGAAATTCAGCGGGGCAAACCTGAAATTGAGCAGGGCAAACTAGAAATTGAGCGGGGCAAACATGAAATTGAGCGGGGCCAACGAGAAATTCAGCAGGGCAAACTAGAAATTGAGCGGGGTAAACATGAAATTGAGCGGGGTAAACTAGAAATTGAGCGGGGCAAACACGAAATTCAGCGGAGCAAACTGAAAATTGAGCGGGGCAAACATGAAAGTGAGTGGGGCCAACGACAAATTTAGCGGGGCAAACTAGAAATTGAGCGGGGCAAACATAAAATTGAGCGGGGAAAACTAGAAATTGAGCGGGGCAAACACAAAATTGAGCGGAGCGAATTAGAAATTAAGCGGGGCAAACATGAAATTGAGAGAGGCAAACTAGAAATTCAACGGGGCAACGCATGAAATTGAGTGGGGCAAACATGAGGTCTGTGTTAGGCACCAAATGCATTTTATATAGGGGAGTAGCTACGGGAGAGAGTTCTATGAGTCTTATCAGAGGGTATATGTTATATCTAGATCGTACATTCATTTGGGGAGCTTGTCTTAAGGTTTGAGATGAAAAATAAGACAAATCTAACTATCAAGTGGACCACACTGCAAAAACCTGTAAAGGATTGAACGTCCACCGTTGAAACCCTTTTTAGGTCAATATGAAATTTGTTTTTACTCTTCATTCAGGTGTTTGTGACCTTATGAAAAGATTGGATGTAAAATAAACATTACGGTGGGCCCTACAAATTGTTTAACGATGAAAATCATTATTGCTACTACTATTTATGGTGTGGTCCAAATGATCTTTGGATATGATTCAGTTTTTTGGATAATGCTATAAAATAATCTAGATATAATAAATACATCACTGTGTGGCTATGTAACTTTGATCTCCTTTGAACCGTTCTTACAACGTAGAGATCGAGGAGCGTCAATGCTCCTCTTCTAACGACACGTACCTACAACAGCTATACATCAGCCAATCAGCTTCCCTCTCCGGTACAACACCCTATCATTTGCGGCGTTGACATGTTAAGAAAGTTTAACGGCAGATTAGGTACTGCCCTACCAGTTCTGAGCTCCAGACGGTCTAGTGCTTCTAGGCCTAATATGTTTATTTGTCATCTAACTGGTTCATAAGGTCTCTTAAACATTAATGAGGGGAAAATACAAATAATTTTATTTCCCACCATTTGCCCAGCTGAATTTCATGTTTGTCGCGCTGAATTTCATGTTTGTCCTGCTCAATTTCTAATTTGCCCCGCTCAATTTCATGTTTGCCCCGCTCAATTTCTCGTTGGCCCCGCTCAATTTCATGTTTGTCCCGCTCAATTTCATGTTTGCCCCGCTGAATTTCTAGTTTGCCTCGCTGAATTTCATGTTTGCCCCGCTGAATTTCATGTTTGCCCCACTGAAATTCATGTTTACCCCACTCAATTTTATGTTTGCCCCACTAAATTTCTTGTTGGCCTCGCTCAATTTCATGTTTGCCCCGCTCAATTTCATTTTTGCTCCGCTCAATTTCTAGTTTGACTGCGAAGTGAATGAAATGAATTTTCGACCATTGACTCGATGAAATCTTGGAAAATAACTAGGTTTGTTGGCTAAATTAGCTTCTCCTACCCCAAAATCATATGTGGTATGTTAAGTAAATCATTCTAGTTTAGGAGATATGCTTGTTGAATAAATAAACAAAGAAATTAATTAAAAGAGAGAAAAAAAAATTTTAATGCTTATATATATGTATTTATATAAATATGTATTAGAGAAAAATGTAGGTAGAATAAAGTTCTCCATGTAAAAAAAACAAAAATTAAATGCACAAATAACAACGGACTACAGTTATGGCTACAGTTATAATCTGTGGCCATAGGTAAAACTGCAGGATTTTTAAGGCAAACTCGCTGGACAGTTCGGGACCTTTTTCGATATATCGAAAGACCTTCGATGCATATCAAAAAAACAGGGGCTGCAGCTATAGCTACGGTTATAATCCGTAGCGATAGGTTCCTAGTTTTATTTTATTTTTTGATGTTGTAATCCCCACCGCCTTTTGTGGGTCCCATCATAAGGTCTATGTTATATCCAAACGGTCCATCTATTTGACGAGCTCATATTAAGCTTGAGACGTAAAATAAGACAGATCTAACTATCAAGTGGTGGCCCCACAAAAATTTTAACCATGAAAATCAGTTTTTCCGCTGCTCTTTGTGGTGTGGTCCAGTTGATCTTTGGATATGATTATTTTTTTGGATAATGCTCCGAAATGATCTCGAAATATGGATGAACGTTGTGGATATAATAAATACATAGTTATGGGGCCATGTAACTTTGATCTGTTTTGAGCCGTTCGTACAGGTCTCGGTTGGAGGAGCGTCAGCGCTCGTCTCCGAAAGGGAGGGGCATTTTCGTCCTCATATTCGCTGTCCGTACGCGCAGGTAAAAGTTACAAAAGAAAGTTTGTATGAGGTCCACAGTCCTAAATTTCTCCGGAATGTGAGGGAGGGCAGCAATGTAATATAACCTCTTAAAAAGCAGTGCCCACGGATGTCGGCTACTAGGGCATTATTCGGTAAAATCCAATTCGTTGAGGAATTTAGAGGTAAAAATCCCAAATAAAATCACATTACTTTTGCATTTGGAACACCCCAGTGGTACTGTAAGCTCACGGTTTTAACGATCAGATGTGGGGACATGTGGTGTATTTTCACCATCTAACTAACCTATCTGATGTGTCATGCACCACCAAAACCCCCTGTGGGTCACAGGAAAGGGAACAAGAAGTGACGGAACACCCACCATTGAATTCCACATGGGCCCACCTCAGTGGTAAAACAGCCTCCAGTTTGATTGGCCTTGATTATATACACAAAACACAGTGCGCCTCTATGCTAGCTAATCAATGCCAACCTGCGCTGTAGCTCATCTGGGTTTTAGAGGTCTGATTTTTGGGCGCTATGGAACTTTTTCTGAGGTGACAGAAAGCATGGACTAGTTGGATTCTGTGAATGGATCACTGGACCCCACGTCTGCCCAGTACTACCGTAAGCTTACGGTTGCACCGTTGCCACGGAGCGTCTCTTTTGACTTTTGAGGAAATGACAAAAACAGTAAAATGTTTATGGGCATTGGATACTTAATTCTTCTCTTTCATACTCAACATCCTAACTTTTCTCCTTTGACCCCTCCACAGAGATGTCCTTTGCAACTCCACTCCGTCCATCTGTTTTGCAGGAACACAGTAGGACAGTAGTCTTTTAAAAAAACAATCCAAAATTTATGTGGGCTATATCACACGAAAAAGTGGGGATTGAATACTTGGGGATGGCTGAAGTTTTGTATCAGGATGATGTCTGTGCCTACTGTTTATCTGAGTGGTAATAACCCTATGAACGGTTTGGATGACATATAAACATGTCATCATGGTCAGCTCCATGAAGGTTTCAACATGGATGTTTCCCTTCCCTTCCCACTGTTTCATTGGTGTGGCCCACCTGAGTTTTGGATCCATGTGAATTTTAGATTCATATACTATTGTGGTCTTTCAAAACAAATGGACCGAGTGGATATGTCATGGACATCTCTGTGAACCCCACAGCCCTGTGCAAAGGTATATCTCTCTGCCTGTTGGGATCACACAGCCAATCGGCTCCCTCATGTCATTTTTGTTTTACATTGGATGTCACTGGTCACCTTTTGTCATTTCCTATTTTAGTTACACTAATAATTGCAAACCAACCCAATTCTACATCCAAACACTCCACACTTATCTCTACTGTATGTGACACAACCGTTACAAATTCTTCCATGGATCACCACATATGAAACTATTTTGGCACCTTTGTCACTCTCTCTCCACGTGTTGTACGTTCAGCGGTACCCTTTCCCACCATCTGGCTTTAATATTATTTTCTCCGTGAGAGAGGATTCGGTGAGACCGAACTCATCCAAGACGGACTGTGGGGCCACCTTGATGCATGTATTTTGTATCCATGTATCTATCTATTTTTTTATATCACTTTAGGGCATTATACCAAAAATGAAGAAGATCCAATTATCAAGTGAACCCTATCATAAGAAACACTGGTGGTTGAAGGCCCTATCATTACAAACTTTTTAGGACGCGCTTTAATGTTTCCATAGTGTTTATTCACATAAGCTTGGATGAAAGGGAAAAAAAAAAAAAACAAATATCTTGTGGCCCATTTGTTGTGATTTTTGGCCTGCGGAATCACACAGATCTAGATCTAGCATGGTAATCCAATGGCACCAAGTACACACAAGAGAACACATAGATTTAACGTGGAAACTCTTGCGGGAAAAAACCATGGCATAAAGCGACAGATCTCCACTATGAAAACATCAATTACAAAGAGAAAAAACTTACCCGATTCGAACAACCTCGAATCTCACCCTTGCTACACCCTTTGATAACCCTAAACTCTTTTAGGAACCCTTGAAACTACTTTAGAAAGCCTTCCCATGTCCTAGAATAATCTTAGGGACCCCTATTTATAGTTTAGGCAACTTCCCTTCCGCATCCCAGTTGCGAAAGAACACAGATTTCCGCAATCCGCAAAATCGCGGAACGAATCTGCGTAACCTACGACTAGTCGAGCCGAGTCTTCGACTGGTCGTGGGACCCCTACGACCGGTCGAGCCATCCCTTCGACTGGTCGAGCAGCTCAGATACCAAAATCTCATGTCGCTGGACTTTGAGTCGTGCAGGCCACGACCAGTCAAACTATTCATACGACCAGTCGTAGCTACAGTAAAAAACAAAATAAAGACTTTTTCCTAACACCATTAATGGTCGATCACTACTATTTCCTATGGTATGGATCACCTAATAATTGAATATACTTCATTTTTTAAATAATACCGTAAAATGATATAAAAAAATGGAGAGATAGAGTGGATACAAAATACATACATCAAGGTAGGCCCCATGTTAATGGCAGCACTACCTTGGATGAGTCGAGGCCGATCTCACCTGATCCGCTCCCTCTCTCCACAAACTACCTAGTGTATCTTAATTGCAAAGGCAGGCAGCTGGATGTTGTTTCTCAGCAGGTAAGAAAATATTTGGGTCTCCCGAAGGCAAAAGTCATCTAATATAAAAATGATAAAATTGCCCAATTTGCATGGTCCATTTTTAGTGACAATTAATTGGGTTTATTAAGAAAAAGGCCATATAAAATTAATTAAAAATTTTTTTTTAATCCATGAAATAGGCCATTTCAACCTTGGTCAGGCAGCCATCTTGAGTGTAGACCACTGGTTGTACTCCTCTAAAGTGCACATTTGTCCATGCATATGTGACCCACTTAATGACACAGAGATGAATGTGATGAGGTCGATCATCGTCTTCCTTAGGGGAATAATTAATCCCAATCCACAAAGCTTCTTTATACTCCTTGCAGAGGTTCCTCAAATCAATGAGGAAGAATAGGAAACTAAAAATAAAATTTGAAAATAGATTAATTAATGATACAAAACGAAATTATAACCCTTTAAATAGTAATCTCAAACCAAGGAAGGAGTTTCGGACTCAAATTCCTTAAAAATGTAACTTACTATAAATAGTAAACATACTATTTATGGATGGTCATGATTTCTACTAAACTTCATTGTTTTTGGCCAAAAGTAGTAAGTATCCAATTTGGTCTAACAAGGTTATTCTCTTAATTTT
The DNA here is from genome assembly GCA_021015155.1 of Magnolia officinalis. NCBI lineage: Eukaryota > Viridiplantae > Streptophyta > Magnoliopsida > Magnoliales > Magnoliaceae > Magnolia > Magnolia officinalis. The sequence continues at coordinate 293,857 of JAJHSJ010000014.1, forward strand.
TCTAAGCCCATTTTATGTTGGCCACGTCTCCTAAAGCTTAGAGGATCAAGAGTTAGGATGGAATTAAATTTTGCTATAAATAGTAAAAACATAATTAAAAAAGATTTTCGACCGTCAATGTAATGGAGTCTCGCAAATCCAGCGTGGGGAACTCAGCATAGCAGGTTGGTTGGCTAAAGTAGCTTCTCCTACCCTAAAATCATTCATGGTATGTCGAATAACTCGTTCTGGTTTGGGAGATATGCCGGTTCTAGAGTTCTGACGGTCCTGATCACTACCGCCTCCGATCAGGCTTTCTTTGGTCCATCTTGGACATGAAAGTGTCCGCGATCCACTCTATATCACTTAATCAATACATAATTAGAAGCATTCAAATGAAGAATAGGGATTTTACCATTTTATATGTCGCCCTGGTTTAAGTCCTATTTTTTCAGGCTTGAGATTGACTTGGCTGGTTTTGGGTCAGGATGGACAGAACTTGACCCATTTCCACACCTACCTGTTACTCATGGTCCATCCATGATAAAGCCCACTAATGTGTAGAGTCGTGATGTTGAAGGGTTGGTCTATCATAATTATGTCCCGTGAATAAAGAGGAATGCTGGGGAAGGAATATAAATGCAAAGCAAGGAGTTAGTCCATGGGCCCACCAATTGCGTGGACCAATCAAGTGCCAGTCCACGCGAAAATTGCAATCGAGCGAGATACCCTACCATTTCTAGTTAAACCAAATCATAAATAAGACGGTGGTCGGTCCTTCAATCACCCCTCCTACACTCCCTCAATTCTAATCCCCTTCTTCCAACTCTCTCTCTCTCTCTCTCTCTCTCTCTCTCTCTCAGAGAGGATCTTGCCATTTGGACGGCGGAGATTCACTGACTGGATAATTCCATGAGGCCCGACTACTTCGTTAGCTCGCCTGCTCCTTTTCGGGTACGTATTTGTTTTGATGGAATGCCTGGTCACAGGTGTCAGAAAATTCGGCCATTCATAAGGTAGTGCGTACCATAAACATGCTGTATACAAAATGTTTCAGGGCAGTACTCGTACGTACATTAAATTTGCCACACACGTAACTAGATTTTGGACTGTCGGCCTTTTCTAACCGTCCATTTTATTGTTTTTTTTTTTTTTTTTTCCTGAATTACTATCTAACCGTTATAGAAATTGCATCCCAGTACCATTTTTTTAAAGTCTTAATTAAACCACCTCAATATTTCGGTTATTTTCACTAAGATACCTCTACCTTAGAAAGACATCTAATAGAGTTTACACCGGAGCAAGACTAAGGACCCGTCCATTCTATATTTTTCATCTGTAAATGTTCAAACAATCTCGATCAGTCCTCATGTAAAAATATTAAATAAAGGTTGTAATTGTTTTTTGGGAGAAACATCATATCTAGGAACTGTAATTTGGACGGTTTAGTTTGGCATACTTGCATGCCATGTAAGTGACTGCGTATCATCCATCATAATCTGTCAGAGTATGAAATTTCTCTCGTAACTCACAACTTCTTGCGTCGGCAAACACATGTTATATCAGAGAAGAGATTGGAGAGTCACACACAAGCGAACATGGCGTATGAGCGTGAGTTCCGGATCAATCATCAAGTGGGGCCCACCGTTAATATTCTCAAAAGTCTTGAATGTTACACTAGCCAGATGGGCTCCATGCAGATGGAAAAGACATCGGCCATGTGACACAGCAAGGGATGAACATGATGAGGTCTATCACCGTCTTGGCCTCAAGGATAACTACTCCGAAATCACGGATATTCTCTAGGCTCCTCACATAGACTTCTTCACAAGGAAATAAAATTAAAAAAATATATATAGAAATAAATTCTAATAAATTTGAAATTTAATTGATTAATAAAATAAACAAGTTCAGAACCCTTTAATTAGAGATACCAAGCAATGGAAGAGAAATCAGAAGCAAACTATAACTAAAACTCTCTAAAATTCATTACTTACAGTAAATTTACTTTTTATAGTAAGTTTCTATGTAGCTTAACCACATTATTCTCCTAATTATTCTAAGCACTTTTCTTAGACACAACTCTTAAAGCCGAACGGATGAAGAGTTATAACCAAAGTAAAACTTACTGTTTATAGTAAAAATGGAATTAAACATGGAATTTGACCTTCAATAGGATGGAATCTCGCAAATTCTTCATTGCCAGGTTGGTTGGCTAAAGTAGCTCGTCCTACCCCAAAATCATATATGGTGCGTCGAGTAACCCATTCCGGTTTACGAAATATGCCCATTTTAAGGTTCTGACTGTCTTGACGACTTCTACCTCTGATCAGGCCTTCTCTAGTCCATCTTAGACATGAAAGTGTCCACGGCCCGCTGTACATCACCATGTTTTCCTAGCCACCCATTATCCACACATGCCCATTGCCCACCAAACAAGTGGACTAGTCTCAAATTTTGGACAGGACATGGTAACAATGGGCCCACATGATCGTAGATGTCACATGCAAGTACCTTTTTTACCCATGCATTGTCAATCATCCCTTGAAGGGGAATATTTCCATGCGTGAATGGCCTCAGAAATTGTGGTTGGAAAATTCAATGCATTCTTCACATTAAAAGGTCTGTTTTATCCTTTACAAAAAATTAACCTGCTTAATCTAACTGAAGATATCTCAGTAAAAATAATCAAATGAATGAGGTAACTTAATAAAAACCTTTTTTTCTAGTATGAGCATGTATTTTATATAACAATTTGCTAGTAATTTGTAAATATCCCCATTTTATTCATGGTAATGGGAGGGCATCTTCACCATTTACCTAGCATGACAAATGGGTCAGATCTCTACGTGCCAAGGCCGCTCGCTTTCTATCAAAACCTCTCTCTCTCTCTCTTCTTTTTTCTTTTTTGCCGGCTCGTTCTGAAATGCAATTTCTGTTGCAAAATATTGATTTTAATATATATTTTAATTTAAAAAAATTATATATATATATAATATAAAAAGTGTTCGAAAAACACCTTTTTGTGGGTTTTTTGGAATAGTCTCACATTGGAAAAAGAGGAGAAGTTTTTTGGGTTTAAATGAAAGTATTGGAGTACAATAATATTTGCTTACCTAGTCCGAGCATCATGGGACTTACGCACTGGAACACCCGCGCTCGCGCTCGGGCACGGGCACAGTCTCGGTCACGGGCTCGGTGCGAGGGCGTGGGCATGTGAGGTCGAGTGGCTGTAGAAGCGCTAGTGGCGCATTTTGCACTTTACACGTCCGCATCGTGTCGCAGAGGGTCGCTCCTTCGCGACCTTGAGCGAGACGTGTGCGAGTCGCGGTGCGACTAAGTGGCTAAGGCAAATGGATGGCTGGACGAAATCTATGGGAGTAAATGAGAGTCTCTCTGATTATATATAGGCACAACAATAAAAAAACGGCCATAAAATGGCTAGTTTCTCAACAGCTAGACATTTCATTAATGGGATTTATGTCCCTGGACTATAACCCCCAGCCACTATAGCCTATAAAAGTAGGGCCCGGATGGGTTTCCAATCCATCTCAAAACCCACTCCAGCAAACTCATACGAACTGAGACAGCCAACCACTCCTATTCTATACTCCAGTGATTCCAGCAAGACAGCAAGGGTTGAACATTTGCTTGAAGAACAGACCAGCCGTGTGGTCTAGAACGGTTCAATTGAACCAATAGCTGAAGAACAAGAAGACTAGACCAGTGCAGTGATCTCATTTACATACATCTTCTTCTCTCTTTTTCCTTTTGAGATTTTTTCTCTTTTATTGTATTTCTGCCAAATGTTCAAAGCCCAAGTATAGGGTTGTGATGTAGTAATAATCTCAGTAAGACCAAGGTCAAATCCACAGGGACTGAACTTTATACGTAATCTAAAAGTAACCAGAACTAGAACTAGGCGAAGATATAATCTAAATTAGAAAGAATTAAGAGAGTAATGGTGAATTATTAACTAAAAACTAATAAAAATAAAGGTGGGAACTAGGGTGTCAAGGATCCACATGTAGCAATTGGAACACTACCTAGCAATAATTCAAGGATACAACTGGAATCAGAGTCCTATCCTATCCAGTTGGTAAAAAGAGATTCGTCAGATCTCTGAACTTCTCATGGGTCTAATCATCAATAAATAATAATGGCGAAGATTTGGAAGTGATTTCGTCGCCTAACCATGCCCAGGAGACTATGGTAAACAACAGCAATTTACCAATCTCACAGCCAATCATCAGAGAATTGTGAAAGTTAGGAGTGATTCCGTCACCCTACCATGCCCATGAGACGATGATGAACAACGAGACTGGCTAATTTCACAATCTCAATTCGCGAAGAAGATATTCAAAGCAATCGCAGATCCATTGTAATTTAAGTCACACCAAACCATTAAAAACTAAAAATATTCCTTTATAATCAAACCAGAATCCAGGAGAGTTCAATAAACATGAATCGAAGCAAAGCAGTCTCCTAATCACGCTACAAGCTTCACCTCTTAACCCTAGCTAAGAGGTTTAGCCAACCATGATTATGATTAACTAAAAACTCTTTAAAAAATAGCATAAACAGAACAGAGGAAGAAGAGAACTCCTTGAACCAGTCGTTCTCTCTCTCTCTCTCTCTCTCTCTCTCTCTCTCTCTCTTCACGTCAGATCTCTTTCTCTCTCTTGCCTTTGTTCCCACGCTCCTAGATGCCTCCATGGCTGCCCACTACCTAGCTGATAGATTGCACGTCCCAGCCCTCTACCTTTTATATAGCAAGGAGGTCAGTGGTTGAAGCTTTACGCAGGTGTTTTCTTTACGTAGTACAGTTGGTGTGCACAAGAAGGGATAAGAACGCTGCGTTTGGTTTGATTTTGTGGTGCGAAATCAACATATCTGTTAATTCTGAGACCTTGGCTAGGGTTATGGCCACCTGTTGCAGCATGTGGATGGTCCGAATCATGGATCTGACCGTGCCCTTGATCACAGAATGGCCCGCTGCGATCGGTTGCATCTGGACGTACAATCTTGGAATCTTCTTGCGCTGAGATGGTCGGTGGGCCCCACAGTGTTGTTTTCTGAGAAATCTGACCCATTCATTGGATTCCAGCCAAGAAACCAGTCGAGAAGGAGTGGTTTTTATCGGATTTTAGTGTGGTCCACTATCAAACAAACTCATCATTCATCCTGTATTTTTCGACGATCCACGTGCGTACACGTGCATTCGGCCAAACTACCACCTAGGCGAGGGTTATGCCCCCCCTCTAGACGCAATGGATGGTTCAGATCTTGCAAAGGGATGATGGGTGGGGCCCACGATCACCAACCGGCGGGCGTGCGTAAAGACGCTGTTGCGTTCTTGAAAAAAAATTTTGAGAAAAAATTGGTCAGCGTCACGCTGACCGATTTGGACGCTGCAATGCGCGGCGGCGGTGTACATGCTATACACATGCATCGCATGTATGGGTCCCACGATGATGTATTCAAAAAATCTGCTCCGTCCAACCTGTTTTCCATATAATTTAAGGGGTTGAGATCAAAATTGAAGCATATCCAAATATCAGGCAGGCCCTAAACCAGGATTTAAGGGGCTGATCAGTCCGTTGGGCCACTTTCACAAAGATCCAATGACTGAAATTTGACGTGTACTGTTAATTTATGATCCTCAGGCCATATATAAAGTTTCGAACCGAATAGATAATGAGAGCCCTGTTATGTTGCATTCTTGATGGTTTTAGGCCCTTTTAATGTGAGTGGCGTGATTTTCTTGGATATCTGGCGTGTAAATTCTTCGATCTCAGTCCCCTGGGGTCCGTCCCTCGACTTGGTGATTTATGAGCGTTAAACTCATGCTTTTAGTGGCCTTTTTCAATCTCAGTTCCTAAATACACCTTGCAACACAAACACGATTAAAGCAGGGCGTTAAACGGCATTATGTTCGTAAAATCAGGTAAGAACTGGGGTAATATGCAATATTTGACCCCTAACACCAGACTGAGTGTAACAGAGTTCCATTTAGTGGGGCATTCGTGTTTGCTGAACGCAGACCCACACCAGGCTCGTCATATATTAGAAGTTGTTTGCCTGTAACCTATCAGCATACTCAATTCACTTGAGTAGGGGCTAATAACGCTTTAAGGACAGCGTCTCAAACGTGCTTTAGCCTGTCTTTAGTTCAGATAATTTTTTATTTTCGATTTCCACATTATACAGAAATAATATTAATCTATATAATTTCCAACAATCTTAAAGCGTTATTTATTATGGAAGTCGACAGTGTTTTGTCCATCAAGTTGATGAATCAGGACTTGATACATCTTGATTGGTATGATGGAACCAATTTTACGAGATGACAAGATAAGCTAAAATTTCGTCTGACAGCGCTGAAGATCTACTACATATTAGATCCAAATCTACAAGAACTACCTGAAGCATCCGACAAAGACACACCTGAAAAGGTAGCTACCTGCACCAAATGAGCTGAAAATGAACTCTTGTGTCGAGGACACATACTGAATGCGCTCTCCGACCACCTATACGATTTGTACCAACAGACGTCATCAGCAAAGGAGATTTGGGCCACTATAGAGTTCAAATACAAGGTTGAAGAAGAAGGTACCAACAAATTTTTCATCGCCAGGTATTTTGACTTCAACATGGTAAATAACAAACCGCTGCTTCCCCAAATCCAAGAATTACAGCTAATAGTAAACAAAATCAAAGCCATTAAAATTGATCTTCCTGAATCATTCCAAGTCAGGGCTATAATCGCTAAATTGTCACCGATGTGGAAAGATTATTGTAACATCCCAGATTTTTACCAACCTGGGATTAGACGTCCTTAGGCAATGGGTCGCTCCTAACACCTTATTAACTTGTCAGAACTGAACCCCACAGTCTAAAAATCGCTTCTGAACCCATTTCCTTCACAAATCTCACCCTTCACCACCTTGTTCTTTCAATATTTTCTAAGTACTTTTACCTTAGACACTATCTTAAAGTTTAGGTAATGAAGAACAATACTTAAACTAAACATTGCTACAAAGGACTAAGTACCACCTCAGACCGAAATCACCCAGGACTAAATCCTTTAGAAATTAGGCGAGAATTAGCCAGTGTTAAACTAGAGTGCCTGTGAAATTAGCACCAATCACTTTAAATACGATCTGCAAGACCCAAAACTTGTAGAATCATTGATGCTAGGTTACCCTAAAATCTAGGATCAATCTCATTACCCGGCTGCTCTCGGGAGCATCTCAAAACTCCGTATCAGATCTGGACTGCACGTCAGAAGTCCGATTAATACGAAGTTAAGGAATTAGGACCACCTTGCTGGGCTTGACAACCATCTCGGAAATCAAATTCAGATAGTGTCCCAGCGCTATTCGCTTGAGCTCGGAGTGAAGAGTGTGAGAAATGTGAAATTAATTCAAAATAAAATATCTCAAATAGTAATCTGGCATCTCTCGCTTGCGGATCAGTATTAAGCAACCAGACCGTCAGAATCAGACCAAATTACACCTTCGGATTAGGAGAAATTTCATACACATATATATGTACTCGGAATCTTCGATCGAGATCCGCTGACCGTTGAACTGAAACTGGTCCGCCACACGTGATCTGGAATCCCGACCGAAACGAAAACTTAACTAAACGTAGATTCGGTGTCGGTGAGCTTAAGTTCGACCTTTGGCTCAAAGAGGCCCGCTAGAAGTCCTCCGTTGAGCTGAAACTGACCCGCTTTGGTTATAACCTAAGTATACTTTGACCTGGAGTCTGTTTCGGTGAGTTTTTAGGCTATATAAGGACCTTAAACCATCTCTCATTGCAGCCATACGAATTTGAGAAAATCCCTAGGAAAAGAGAGAGAGAAAAGAGAGAGAAAGTGTGGGAGATGTGGGAGAACCTCCCCACCATGCTTCCCTGCCGCTCCACGAGCTCCACCACTCCATTCTCATCGCTTTTCCGGCGATTCCGGCGTCATTTCTAGGTAAGAAACTCTAACCCTAATCTGATTTGGGGTTTTGATAGTTGTAGGTTATGAAATAGCTAACCTATTTCATTCCATAGGTTGCCAAACTGCTGTATACGAAAGCTTAGCAAACCTATCGGATCCGTTACGATTCTACGATAAAAGGTGCGAACTTTAGGTGTATAGGTTATGGTTTTCAACGCTTTAAATGTCAGATAATGATAGATTCATGATCTGCATGCAATTGCACATGTAGAAAGTGCTATCTGTTTTCTGTTTCGATTAAAGATGAAGAATATGAAATTTTACATACTCTAGGTATTTGTAGAAAGTACCGTATACGTATAAATTTTAGAAATGTGTTTGCCATGATTATTTGCTATATTAATATATTATATATGGATAAAATACTTGTTTGGCGAAAGGACTCGCCCTAATACATGTTTTTGCTAATATACACTATGTATGTTAAAAATAATGTATTCTAAGTGTTTGTGGAAATGACTGAATGAATATGGAACTTGGAATCCTGCTTGCCATGACTATCCGTCGTGGGTGTATGCGTGTTATGATTGGGGCAACTCCCTAGTGAAAGGATTTGGCCTAATGCCTATGTGATCAACATATGTCATGTATGTTGATGTATGTATTTTAAAGTATTTGTTGAAATGTCTGAATGAGTAGTAGTTAGTAAATTGTAATGTTTAAGGGTGTTGAGATATGATTCTCAACTCCTTTAACTATGTGTATGATTTCCTTGGATAGCTATGTGATTAGGAATTTAATATGTACAAACTCATGCTTGTGTTGTGCTTCATAACATGCTCAAATGATTGTATGATTTTATCTATGTGATGCATATGTTTAAATTCATGTTTACGTTGTATGATCCGTCATGGGTGATGAGGGAGTGGAGCAACGAGTGCGTACAACAGCCCTGGCAGCCCTAAACGGATGATATCAGACTTTGATTGTATGATTTGAATCTTGATCCATTACTGCTTTAACTATCTGCAATTGAATGTGATTGGGGCTATGATTATAGTTCAGGCAATTGGTAACGGGATTGAATTCGTGGCTGAGATTCATTTGCCACGTGAGATGTGTTCGACGAACCCGAGTCGTACTTCGGTTGGCGATAGTGGTTGGCCATATGAAGTGCTTATGCGCTTCATATCGTCAACTTGTCGTGCGCTCGAGCTAGCCGAGCTCGTCAAGTAACCCGATCTATCTAATGTATGTTCACCATGTTTGGACGCTACTTCTTGAACCTAGGGTACCAAACTTACCAGTGAAATCCCTTTTAACCATGGTACCTCGATCCGTTAAGACTCATGAGCCGGGCATGGTGGTATGGGACACCGTGGTCGAGCTGTCGGCCTACGCTGGGGCCATGTGCCTCCCCGTAGTGACCAGTGAGCAACCAGACTCGTGAGCCGATTATGGTGGTATGAGACACTATATTCGAGCTGTCGACACTTACGGCGAGAGCCGAATACGGTGAGACCTGTATTCATACTGACGGGGGACGAGTCCTCCGTAGTTTCTTCGAGTATACTCTAAGGTCTGTGATTGGCGATGAGCCCTTCGCAGCAACTGGAGCATGAGTTGAGCCGAGTACGGTGAGACCTGTATTCGAGCTGACGGCCAGCGATTGAGCCGAGTACGGTGAGACCTGTATTCGAGCTGACAGCCAGCAATTGAGCCACATACGGTGAGATCTGTATCCATGCTGACGGGTGACGAGCCCTTTGTGATGCCTTCGCTACACGTCTCAAACCATGATATCGTATGAGATTAACTAGGACTGACGACCCTAGAATGGATCATGTTTAGGAATGGTATAAGGGAGGTACCTTAGTTTCCCAATACTGTTGTTTGAAATAGACTAATAATTACTCGGTAATCATGCTCATCATCGCACTGCATGTGCCTGGTAGATGTGGAGCACTGAGGGATGAACGCATTTGCGAACATAAGATGGTATCGCATGAGAGTGGTTTGGCAAGGGCATACATCATGTCATTTCATACTTACATTAAATAAGAGTAGTTAGAATTGTTTGATTGTACTGCTTTATCATTACTGCTTGACTGAATTGATAACATGTTAACTTATGCTTTACTGTTCCATTGAGTTGATCACTCACTCCCACGTTACGGGACAGTGTTCCGAACACCCACCAGACTTTGTTTGATTGCAGATGGCGACGCTACTCCTGAGGCGGAGCCGGACTTTTGTGACGACTAGAATGTTTTCTCGTATATGCGGTTTTCGGGCGGCTTCATATGAGTCGTGCCTCGATCGACGGGGTTACAGGGATGCTGACTAGATGACACTACACATTTAGTATCATTTAAATTGTACTTGTAATTTTTTAACCTGGTAACCTTATCACACTCTCGAGACTTACCATAGTTTTTATATTTTATATATCTATCACAGTCTTCCGCTTGAAATTTAACTGTCTCTGGAGTATGATATGCTGTTTTGGCTTAATCTCACTCATGTTCAATGCACTAATACAGACAACATTCAATCATCATTCATTTTGTTGCATAAGTGATGCGTTGGAACTCGGGAGTTGAGTTTATGCTCGACCTCTGATTTTCAGTGTGTTATAATTATAAAAAGAAGGTGCTGCATAAAACTGAGGACTATACACTAGAACAAATCCAGAAACACCTCAGAATTGAGGATGAATCTTGTAACCGCGACAGAAAGATTGATAATGGGAATACCTCGTCCAAGGTACATGCAGTAGAGAACACTAATAACAAGAATCCCGAGAAGGATGATTCCCTGAAATTCATTAAAGGAAAATTCAAGAAAAATGTCCAAAAGAAGAATGGAAAGTTCAAAGGCCCATGCCATGTCTGTGGAAAAACCGGGCACTATAGTCGAGTATGCCGATATCGCAAAATCTAAAAAAGAGGCAAGTGCGGTAGAAGAATGTGATATTGTGGCTATAATCACTGAGGTGAATACCATCCAAGGCAAAGTTTCAGGTTGGTGGTATGATACTGTTGCTACAGTACATATGTGCTACGACAAATCAGCCTTTAAAACCTTTGAGGAATTGACCGATGGTCAAGAAGTCCAAATGGGTAATGAAGTCCGATCGAAAGTCGTCAGCAAAGGAACTGTTGAACTGATATTCACCTCTGAGAAGAAAGTGATTCTGACTAATGTACTGCACGTCCTAGACATGAGGTGAAACTTAGTTTCTGGGGATCTTCTGGGTAAACCAGGCATAAGGGTGGTGTACGAGTTAGGTAAACTAATTCTATTAAAGAATGAGAATTTTTTCGGAAAGAGATATGCTTATAATAGGATGGTTAAGTTTTCTCTTAATGAAAGTAGCACTTCTTCATATATGGTTGAATCTGCTGGACTGTGGCATGATAGACTAGCCCATATAGGGTATAATACCTTGAAGTTCATGGCTAATAATGGTTTAATCTCATACACAGATAATGAAATAGATAAATGTGAAGTGTGCATACGATCCAAAATGACGAAAAAATCTTTTCCAAGTGTTGAAAGATCGTCTCAAGTATTGGATCTTGTACACAGTGATATCTGTGAGTTAAACGACATTCTTACTCATGGAGGCAAACAGTACTTCATAACCTTTATAGATGATTGTTCTAGATATGTATATGTTTATCTATTAAAGAGCAAAGATGAAGCATTGAACATGTTTAAAATATATAAAACAGAAGTAGAGAATCAACTAAATAAGAAGATAAAAATTCTTCATAGCGATAGAGGAGGAGAATACTTCTCCAATGAATTCGATAACTTCTGTGAAGAACATGGACTAATACATCAATGTACTGCGCCATACACACCTCAACAAAATGGAATAGATGAAAGAAAGAATAGAACATTAGTAGAGATGGTCAACTCAATGCTGATAAGAGCAAAGTTGTCACTAAGTCTATGGGTGTGAGGCACTGCTTGCAACGTGTCATATTCTAAACGAAATTTCGTCTAAAAAATATAAAATATCTCCATATGAAACATGGAGAGGTAGAAAACCTAACCTAGGATATCTTAAAGTGTGGGGGTGTCTTACATATTGTAGAACTCCTGATTCAAAAAGAACTAAGTTACGACCAAGAGTTATTAAGTACACCTTTGTAGGGTATGCACAAAATAGTAAAGCTTATAGACTTCTAGATATAGAGTCTAATACAATAATAGAATCAAGAGACGTTGAGATCTTTGAGAACTCACTATCCTTGGAGTCAAAGGATAATGAAATCCAAACTCATAATAGAGAACCAGATAGCACAACTCCATAGATAGTGGAAACTCCTGTTGAACCCCGTATGAATCAAAGGACAAGAATAGAGAAGTGTCTATGAGATAACTATATAGACTCACAACGCATCATTTTTCATCTTGTAGAAAGAGATAAAGAAAATGTTATAAAAAAATACCTATAGTGATGACTATAGAAGATGATCATAAAACATATCAAGATGATGTATCCTCTAGAGACTTAGTTTTCTGGCAAGAAGCTATAAACGATGAAATGGAATCCATACTATCAAATCAAACATGGAAACTAGTAAACTTACCTCCAGGTTCTAGACCCATTGGTTGTAAGTAAGTATTTAGGAAGAAGTATCACACTAATGGTATCATCCAAACCTTTAAAGCTCGACTAGTAGCTAAGGGTTTTAGACAAAAAGAAGGGATAGATTACTTTGACACATACTCTCCTATAGCTAGGATAACATCCATTAAAATATTATTTGTGCTAGTTTCCATACATCATCTTCACATCCACCAAATGGATGTAAAGACTGCATTCCTTAATGGTGACCTCAATAAGGAGGTATACATGGAACAACCTGAAGGTTTTGTTCTACCAGGAAATGAAAACAAAGTATGTAGATTAATCAAATCTTTGTATGAATTAAAACAAGCACCAAAACAATGGCATGAGAAGTTTGATTCCAAAATACTATCTCATGATTTCATGCATAATATAGTTGACAAATGCATATATTCTAAAGTAGATGGTAGTTGTATCGTTAATATTTATCTGTATGTTGATGACATGTTAATAATAAGTAATAAAATGGAAGGTGTGACTGAAACAAAAAGGTTTCTATCTTCTATATTCAAAATGAAAGATCTTGGACGAGTTGATACCATCATAGGTATGAAAGTTAGAAAATATTGTGGGGGTTATGCTTTGTGTCATCTCATTATATTGAGAAGATACTACACAAATTTAACCATCTAAATATAAAAGAAGCAAAGACCTGATTTTGATCCGAGTATCAAGCTAAAAGAAAATAACGAAAGAACAGTTATACAATTAGAATATGAGAATGTTATATGGAGTCTTATGTATGTTATGCAATGCACTAGACCTGATATCGCATATGTTGTGAGTAAACTTAGTAGGTTTACTAGTAACTCCAGTACTGAACACTGGAATGCAATCAGTAGAGTCCTTGGTTATTTAAAAGCAACTAATTACTTAGGATTATTTTATTTAAAATTTTCTACTGTATTGGAAGGATATACCGATGCGAGCTGGATATCGAGTGCAGGGGATAACAAGTTTACTACAGGGTGTGTTTTCACCCTAGGAGGTATAGCTGTATCTTAGGGATCCAAGAAACAGACTTGCATAACGCACTCGACTATGGAGTCTGAATTTATAGCATTGACTGTAACAGGCAAAGAGACTGAGTGGCTAAGGGATCTTCTATTAGAAATTTCTTTCTCTGTAAAGCCTATATCGGTTGTGTCACTACATTGTGATAATGAAGCCACATTAGCTAGAGCCTATAGTGACGCATATAATGGTAAGTCTAGACATATCAATCTTCGATATGATTCTGTTAGACAATTGATTCAAAATGAAATCATTACTATTTCCTATGTGAAATCAAGCAATAACCTTATAGACCCTTTCACTAAACCTCTACAGAGAGAGGTAGTAAAGGCTACATCTAGAGGGATGGGGTTGAAACTCTTCAACCAAAGTTCCACCAGTGATGGTAACCCAACCTAAAGTCAGAAAATCTCTAATTTTGGGTTTAATGAGTAAGAACAAGTCACTAATATGTGGAAAGTTTTCAGCACTAAATTATAAAACCTCATCCATAATAGATAAGTGTTGAGCATTACGAAAGAGGGTTGAGTCTTAGAACTCTTAATGAAATCTAGTCTAAAGGATAAGTGTCTTATAGTAACGAAGACACTGGAAGGATTTCACCTATATGAACGTAGAGATGGTGTCGTCTCTCATGAGAGTTAGGAGTTTTCTCTCGGAATTGTTCACGAATCAGGATAAGCACATGGCCATTAATTATTCTGAGCAAGATTGTGGGAACTCTAATTAACACATAACGAATATGTGTGTGGTTTCTCCTACTTTGTTATCTAGGAATAATTGGTTCAACGTTACGGCTACCAGTCATTTTGATAAAGTTTTGAGATACTTACACTAAGGGAAGATTAAAATCGAAAGATATCTTTATTTATGCATATAAGCTGATTATTCTGGCAGAGATGTTTTTTCAAGGAAAATATAATTTAAAAATCAAGTGGGGGATTGTTGCAAAATATCGATTTTAATATATATTTTAATAATAATAAAATAATATATATATATATATATATAAAAAGTGTTTGAAAAACACCTTTTTGTGGGTTTTTGGGAATAGTCCCACATTGGAAAAAGAGAAGTTTTTTGGGTTTAAATGAAAGTGTTGGAGTACTATAATATTTGCTTACCTAGTCTGAGGATCATGGGACTTGCGTGTTCCAGTGCGTAGCACTGGAACACCCGTGCGCGCGCTCACACTCGAGCACGGTTTCGATCACGGGCTCGATGCGAGGGCGTGGCCATGTGAGGCAGTGTTGCTGTAGAGGCGCTAGTGGCGCACTTTTCACTTCACACATCTGCATTGTGTCGCATAGGGTCACTCATTCGCGACCTTGAGCGAACCAGAGCGAAAAGTGTGCGAGTCACAGTGCGACTAAGTGGCTAAGGCAAATGGATGGCTGGATGAAATATAGAGGACTGAATGAGAGTCCATTTGATTATATAGAGGCTGGAAATATAACAACTATGGACTTGATTGCAGAAGTCATGCAAAAACTGTTGCATGGCTAGCCCAACAGCTAGAAAACTGCTAGCCAGCTCTCACAACAGTCAGCATGCAACTTCTGTAATGGGACATGCACAACAGTCAGAAACGGTCATAAAACAGCTAGTTTCTCAACAACTAGAAATTGCATTAATGGGATTTATGTCCCTGGACCATAACCCCCAGCTACCATAGCCTATAAAAGGAGGGCCTGGATGGGTTTCCAATCCATCTCAAAACCCACTCCAGCAGACCCATACGAACTGAGACAGCCAACCACTCCTCTTTTATACTCCATTGATTCCAACAAGACAGCAAGGGTTGAACCTTTGCTTGAAGAACAAACCAGCGGTGTGGTCTAGAATGGTTCAATTGAACCAATAGTTGAAGAACAAGAAGAATAGACCAGTGCAGTGGTCTCATTTACATATATCTTCTTCTCTCTTTTTTCATTTTGGGATTTTTTCTCTTTTATTGTATTTCTGCCAGACTGAGTGTAATAGAGTTCCATTTGGTGAGCTTTCATGTTTGCTGAATGTAGACCCACACCAGGCTCGTCGTATCCTAGAAGTGGTTTGCCTGTAACCTATCAGCATACTCAATTCACTTGAGTAGGGGCAAATAATGCTTTAAGGACAACGTCCCAGACATGCTTCAGCCTGTCCTTAGTTCAGATAATTTTTTATTTTTGGTTTCCACATTATACAGAAATAATATTAATCTGTATAATTTCCAACAGTTTCTCTCTCTCACTTTTAGCACGGATACTAGTTTTTGATAGAATGTGGGATCCACATGGGAGCACAGATTACCACTTTCAGATGACACACATGTTAGAGATCAGGACCATTCATTTATTAGGCAGGGTTGAAAGCGAACATGCATTCCAACTAAGTTAATGAGTGTGGAGCTCTTTTTTTAAGAGTGCATATTAACAAGGACCAGAATCATCTACAAACACACGTTTTATGCAGCATCGTAAAGTATCCACTATCTATGGGGGCCCACCCATTTCGTCCATTGGGTGATAACCCTTATTTTGACCGTACCTATAAAATATCAACTTGACTAAAAACTCAGATGGTCCATGCGGATAAGAACAAGGTGAAATTGTGCCTAAAACCTCCAAATTTCACATGGTGGGACCATCTAAGTTTTGGATGAGGCTAATTTTTGTATTTTACTTGGTGATCCACACCTGACCAATGGGTTTGATGAAATTTATACCCTATGATGCTTATGATTGGTGTCTCATTCCCACTGTTCATGTGGTGTGGCCTACATGTATCTGGCTTATTTTTTTTGTTCTGAAATTAGCATCAAGAAATCTACGTGATGGATGGAGTGGATGTCACAAAGATAACATAGTGGCTGATAGAGCTGCAGTGTTTGGAACAGGTATTGTAGAGGATTCCGGACCTGGTGAATGGCCTAAATATAAGAAATTGGCACCCAATAGTAGCTATTATGTAGGGCTTACATGGGTTTTGACACAATGCAACAACATGAAAAATCTATTGCATGGCACATGTGTTAGAGATCACTACCATACATCTTGATAGAATGTGAGGCCACATTTGGATGGAACACATGTGAATATTGATCTACTGATTGGGTAGGTCAAACTTGTATCAATACTAGTGTTTAAAACAAAATACCCATTTCTATTTCAAAAAACATCTCATTTATTCAGGTGTATGCAGCCCTCACCATTGTCAAAGAGTAGTAACATATAAAATCGTGTATGATCCAAATTGGTTATTAATGCAAGGATGAACGTGATGAGTTCGATCACCGTCTTCTTCTAGGATAACTACTCCGAATCCACGAAGCTTCTCTAGACTTCTCACAGAGACTTCTCGAATCCACAAAGAAAAAAAAAAAAAACAAAAAAAGCAAGAAAAATACAAATAAATTCTAGAAAATTCGTAATTTAATTGATGACTGAAATAAATGAGTTCACAACCCTTTAAATGGGGATACTAAGCCACGGGAGAAGTTTTTCAGAATCAAACTACAACTAAAACTACTGTAAATTGTAACTTTCTATAAATAGTAAACTTATTATTTATAGATTGTCGTGATGTCTACTAGTGCACAAGGTTTTCGACCAAAAATAGTAACTGTCCTATTTGGCTGAACCATGATGTTCTCCTAATTATTCTAAGCACTTTTCATTTTGGGCACAACTCCTAAAGCCCAACGGATAAAGAGTTACACTCAAACTAAAACATACTATAAATAATAAAAACGAAAATAAAAAGGTAATTTGACCATCGATCTGATGGTATTTCAAAAATTCGTCTTGGGCGACCTGGGGTAGTGAGTTGTATGGCTAAAGTAGTTTGTCCTACCCCAAAATCATATATGGTATGTCAAATAACTCATTTCAGATTGTGAGATACGTCCGATTTAAGGTATGACGGTCTAGATCATTTCTATTGTCGACCGGGCCTTTTCTGATTTATTTTGGCTATGAAACTGTCCGCGACCCACCCTACATCAGTTATAAAAGAGGTTCTAGTCTCATGAATTTTAGGGCCTATTTCAATAGAACTCTAATTGAGATTTATATGCAAGACACCTACACTTGTTTGAAAAACATTTAATGCCACAACAAGTTAAGTGTTTGAATTTGCTTTTTCCTAGTTAATAAAAGAGTACTACATTTTTCCAAAAAAGTCAAATAGAGGGAAAAGAGCTTGTGACGTAGGGAAGAACGTGTTGAGGTCGAGCACTATCTTCCTCAGGTGATAATTATTCCAAATCTACGAAACTTCTCTGGACTCCTCATAGAGATACTTGAATCCACGAGGAAAATAAGAAAATAGAAATAATTTTTTTTAATTCAAAATTTAATAGATTAATAATTGTCTGATGTGTATATATCTATTACATTATTAATATAAAAACAAAAAATAAAAAATAAAATTCATAATTACCAAAAATAGCAAAATTCTAACTCTAATAAAAATCTTAATTCTAATAAAAGTCTTTTAAAACCTAATTTCTAAAAATAAAAATTTCAAATAAACTTTTGTTAGAAAAGTCCTAGCATGATTACAAGTTATTTCTAAAAAAGAAAAAAAATCTAAAACTTTAAAAATAAAAAAATATTAAAAAATTAGAATTACTAAAAATAGTAATTTTTCCTCAAAAATGAGGAAAATTTCATTTTTGAGCTGAAAGTGCACATTTTCTGACGAAACGGACAAACATTTGTAGGTCGGTTCACATTGGATGACCCATTTCAGTAAAGATTGATAAGTTATGCGCCCCGTAATAATACTCGGATCAAAAGTTATGATCAATTTACGATCCACCTTCTTTTGGTCCAACCATGCTAGGAGTGTATCGGTGTCACGTCCTACATCAGACCCCTCCACTTGGAAAAAAACTCATCCTCGAGTTATCCAAATAACTTCGCAAGTAATACTCAAATAATTTATGGCATCGATGTTTATCAATTTTTTTCTTGTACTTTGCATTAGGCTCTTGATCTAACACAATACATGCACTCATGCTCTCCTTGACTTGACTAGTGTGTATTAGTTCCTTCACTTGTGCCTGCAAGATCTCACATTCTTTCTGATAATGTGGACAACTTGTTAGACTTGCCCCTGAGACAAAATCAATGTGGTTTTATATATCTCGTATGGGAGGTAATTTATTAGGGAATTCATCAAGCACAATCGCCTTAGACTACTGCAACACTGTTTTCAAATCCTCTGGAATGTTCACAGGCTCCACGTATTTTTCATTTTCAACTAATACATTTACATCTCCTGTTTCCTCAGATTGTTTTATAAAATTATGTTCATTATAAGAGACTGTCCCTCCACTTTAGAAGTCTTGGGTTGGTTCTCAATTCCCATAAGGACGAGGATAGTCTTCATACCATCTTTAATAAATATAAATACATTATCCCGGCCTCTATGTGTAGCATTAATATTATATTGTCATGGTCGACCAAGTAACATGTAACAAGCTTTCATATTGACCACGTCACAAAGTACATGATCTTTATAATTTTTACTAATTGAAAACGAGACTGTATTGTTCGGTTACCTCTATTTTGTTGACTTCTTTGATCCATCCAATCGTGTACGGAGATGGTTGTCTTTCTATTTTAAATTGTAGCTTTTCCACCATTATTTTCAACACGAGATTCTCATTACTCCTGACGTCGATGATCACATTATAGACTTTTTTGTGTATAATGTACGTCATTCAAAAGATGTTGTGCCATTTTAAATTTATCTCTACCTTTAACATGTACAATGGCTTCCTCATGATCAAAGTGATGGCCTGCGATTCACCATCATTGGATGGTACTCTGTGAAAATCGGTCTAATATCGTATAGCGACCACGGGTGGTTGAGTATCACCTTGGGCTCGGGGCAGAATTAGCGCTTCCGTAATACGGTCGAGGGTTACCTACGACCCTGTCATGGTCAACTGACTCTCACGGTAGAAAGCTTTCATTCTTTCCAAAAGATAATGAATCCCTAAATCACCGTCCATAGGATTTTGATCCATACCTTTGTTATTTGTCATCAGTCCGAGGGGAATCCTCGCTTTGATACCAAACTAACGCAAAAAAGGACGTGTTGAGGTCGAGCATCGTCTTCCTCAAAGGGATAACTGTTCCGAATCCACAGAACTTCTCTGGATTCCTTACAGAGAAACCTCAAATCCACGAGGAAAATAAGAAAATAGAAATAATTCTTAAAAAGTTCGAAATAATTTGGTTGATCAAGAAAAACGAGTTTATAACTCTTTTAATAAGGCTACGAACTCTAGGGAGAAGTTTCGGAATCATACTATAACTAAAACTCTTAGAAATCGCGACTTCTATAAATAGTAAGTGTCCTATTTGCTCGAACCATGATGTTTCCCTAATTTTTGTAAGCACTTTTCGAATTGGACACAACTCTTAAATCCCAACGTACGAAGAGTTACAATCAAACTAAAACTTACTAAAAATAGTAAAAACAAAAATAAAACGGGAATTCGACCGTCGATCTAATAGAATCTCACAAATTCGGCGTGGGAAACCCAACATATCAGGGTTGGGTGGCTAATTAAAGTAGCTCGTCCTACCCCAAAATAATATATGGTACATCCGGTAACTCATTCCGGTTTGCGAGATATGTCCGTTTTAAGTTCTAACGGTCCGAATCACTTTTGTCGTCGACCGGGCCTTTTCTGATCCATCTTGGTCATGAAAGTGTTCACGACCCGCTCTACATCAGCTTGCCTCTCATATAAACAAAGATAAACTAAACTCCTAATCTCATTTAAACTAAACAACTTTTAGTTCTAGACAAATTCTTAAAAAACTCTTAATATGTCCAAAAAAATAAAAAAGATTCAATACTAAAACTCGTCTCTTAAAAACCTAAAAATGGCGAAAAAAATACTTATAAAAATGACAAGTTTTAACTATGAATTCATATTTTACCCTTTAAATAATTAAATTTTGTGAATCTATTTAGAGTTTAATTAACCTAGGTAGATTGAACAAGATATAAAGCATTATTATAGATTCCCAACAACATATTAATGAAATTTCATCGAATTGCATGGCGGAATTCAATTTTCTCTTAATCCAAAATGAAATCATAATCCCAAGATCTTTTGAATACAATTATATATAATTTGTAGAATCATATAATTTGAGAAAGTTTGGTTATATTTGGAATGTGACGATATGTGTTAATTCAATGTCGATGATAGTCCTCCAAACTAAGAGGTCTCTCCTCGATTTATCTCAATACCGAAGAAATACAAATAGCCTAAGGAACTTCCTCTAGCAGGTGCCAGAAAATCCCACAATCATCTATTAGGATGAACCACACAGAGATGAAGAAGATGATGAAAAACTTATTTGCTCTTTACGTACTTTTCTCTAATTCACATACCCAATGAGAAATGTGTCTACAACTTTTCATATCAACTCCTATAGGATATGATCAAATAAATAAGGAGAAAATTAAGGTTTCAGGGAAATACTAGTATAGTAATCTGCCACCCTGCACACAACTTTGTAACCTAGTATGAGGGAAGTACGCCGATCTGCCTCATTTATGTATATACTCATGATCTAATTACTCCACTACCATATCCATCCACTAATGATCATATCTCATGCCAATCAGAAGTAGACCATCAGATCTAGACCATTAAGTCATCTTAAGGTACGATAAAAGTAGTTTTAATGATTAAAACAAAACTTCAACAATTAAAAATCTTTAAAAACCTTATTAAACCAATCAAAATGTTAGGCCTAGCGAAAACCCACTAGATAGGTTCTTGATTTATTTAGATTAAAGACATAAATATGTTCCTAAGCAAATTAATGCATTCATTATTGGACTGTACAAGAATCAACAGGTCCTAGTGAAAGTACCCAACTACATCCACTTTACTGACCCCTGCATGAACCTCGTAGGAAAAGCCAAAACCGACTAACCAAGATCTTGACTCTTATACGTCTCAGGTCTAAGGATTAATTATTTTTCATGCATTATCAAGTCATGATCTCACATTCACAAACCAGGCTAATGGGCCTTTAGACTATTGACTTCATCTCAATTCATCAATGTAAGTGACCAAATATCTAAACTTGGATCCTTTATTCATCGTACACTCACACTCCTGTTCAGGGCAAGGGGTAAGGCACAAACCGACACCAAGTTGGTTTCCAATGGTAGAGACTGTCCATCATAACCCAAGTCGGTCCCCTCATATAAGATGAGCGTACATCTTATGAACAAATGTCCATAGGTGTATCACATGCACCTGTAACAGTCATGGTCTAACATGGTACTAAGATCCATGGACCATGACTCTCTCAAGTCAATGACTGCCATATCCAATCTCAAGTTCCTAATGACTATCAGAGGAATCACTTCTCAACAAACTCATAATGAAGATTTTAGACAACACTATACATTGAGAATCAATGGGTTGTCCACCAATTACTCATGGTCATCATGATTTATGACTGAGATCGCCTTAATCACATCCATATGGTTAATTGATTAGATCTTACATTGGTTTTCTAGGACACTGGCTTTAAGACATTATTTGCACAAACCAGATAACTAATTGTAAAGTTATGGCCGTTAAAAGGTATAGTACACATTTAGGCCGTTTCCTTAGATTGAAAATTTCAACCCAATTCCATTTAAACATAGTCATCCATGAAGTTGTTTTTCATATGTTTTACATCAATTTAGATGCAAATTAGAATCAATTATAAATATCCAACTAAATCAAGAGAGACCAAGCATCAATATTATTCATAACGAGGAAGCAATCCTCATATCATAATTACATCCTTTTTGGTTTAACTCGAAAGCAACACAATAGTAATTTAAAGCAGTCTAGTTGATACTACAATAGTCGCTCTTTAATTATTTGAAACATTATTGTATTTGACTTTTGAGCCTCACACATTAATGTAAATACTATGATAGTTTCTATATGATATTTTTACTTATTGAACTAATTATTGCATACATCTAGCTTATATATGCTTTTAAAGAAGTATGTTCTAATTGAGAAAAGTATCAATTGATGTTAAGTTTTCCTTATATTATGATGTTGGTGTCAACTTAATGTTAATAGACGAGATGATTTGGCATGCAGACGAGACCCGTAGAGGAGAAGAGAGACCTAGAATTGGAAGAGGAGAGCCTCACTAGTTCATCATCACCGTCATCATCTACTGTAAGAAAGATGTGCACTTATGAGACATCTCATGGTGGGTCACTAGGTAATGTGGCCCATGTGTGGATGCTTGTAAGGGCTATTAATAGACTATTCATGAATGTTTATATCGTCCTAATCAAGGCAAAGATCAATGTGCTATTACCTTTTGGTCCTCTAGCAGTGTTACTCCATTATCTTACCAAAAATCAAGTAAGACTTACATTGATTACTTCACCTATTCAATTGACTAAGTAATTATAATTTGTCTCAAATTTTCATTTAAGCTCGCATAATTGATTGCCTTCTTAGCAAAACAATTGCTATAGAAACGGCTATATGATCACATGTTTAATTACCATGATTTTTCTCTAGCTATAATCATCATACTTCATAACATTGTTTGGATTATACTTCCATAATTGCAAAATGCTTTTAATATTATTAATTTCTCAATATTTTTACTCGTTATTCGAATTATAGGGATGGGTTTTCTTCTTCAGCTTACTAGGCATAACACCTTTGGCTGAACGTTTAGGCTATACAACAGAGTAAGTATTGGTTTATAGAATGAAATTTAAACTTATATAGATTTTTCATACATCCATTGTTCTCAAGTATGCTAACTCACAAAATGTTTTTTCTTTATTTATGTAGACAACTAGCCTATTACACTGGACCTATAGGTACATTCATTCTCTTTAAATGAATTGCGTTGTTATGCGACATTTTTTCATGTGTCAATAATTTAATCACTTATTATTAACGAATGCAGGCGGGGGTCTTCTTAATGCCACATTTGGAAATGTGACGGAGATGATAATTTCAATCTATGCTTTAAAGGATGGAATGATCCGCGTTGTTCAACAATCACTACTTGGATCTATCTTATCAAATTTATTGTTAGTGCTTGGGTGTGCTTTCTTCACAGGTGGGATTGTCCATTATCAGAAAGATCAAGTCTTCAACAAGGTAGATAATCTTATATGTGAGACTTTCTTTGTAAAATCTTTTTGTGAAACAATATATGCATATATCATTGTAAATATTTGACTTAACTATCTCACCCTCAATAGGCAGCTGTTGTGGTGAACTCTGGATTACTAATGATGACAGTCATGAGTATAACATTTCCAGCTATGCTTTACTTCACGAATTCAGAGGTCCTACTTGGAAAGTCAGAGTTGGCTCTTTCGAGATTTATCAGCTGCATTATGCTTGTTGCTTATGCTACTTATCTTGTTTTTCAATTCAAGAGTCATCAGAATCTTCATAATCCTGTCAGCCAGGCGAGTCTTCTTCATCTTTCTAGGACAACTCTAAATATATATCTTTTATTTTTTTTTCATTCTATCAAGGTTGTAAATGGACTTGCAACATAACTTAAATATATTAGTTATATTAAGTTCATTTTACTCATGGGTGATAGTTGATCACACAGTTAACTTACAATTTTATAATGTCATGTTAAATTTGGATATTATATCCCCACGCTCAAATATCAAAATTGTGGACTACTAAGTCATTCTCAAATTTGCATTTCAAAAAAAAAAAAAAAAAAAAAAAAAAAAAAAAAAAAAAAAAAAAAAAAAAAAACCTCGTTCTCAAATTGATGTTATTTTTCCATTGTAACTATCATGCAGTAGAATAGTGTAGATGTAAGCGTTCGAGTTTAATGGTATTTCATTTTCATTTAAAAAAAAAAAAAAAAATCTTTATATTGATGGCTAGCTTTTGTCCTTAAGAATAATTCTTGTCCGAAATAAATAATTTATGTGTTATAGTTGTTATGATTAAAAATCAAATACTTGTAAATGTTGTAGGAAGTGGCTCAAAATGAAGAAGTCTCTGATGAAGAAGGTATACCTGAGATAACTTGGTGGGAAGCAGTCTGTTGGCTTGCTTTTTTCACATTATGGATTTCTATTCTCTCTGAGTATCTTGTCGATACCATACAAGTGAGTTGCACTTCAACTAGTAATCCCTCTTATGTTATGATTCTTACACAGATCAATAATTTTCTCCACCATTTAAAATATTTTTAATTATAGATGTTCTATTTTTGTTTTCATCATAGTGATTGATCGCTCTACTTTTGTTATCATTGTTAGTTGAAAATGCAAAATAGTAGTAAACAAAATCTCCATTATTGATGGTCTATGTTATTTCCCTTAACTTTTTAGTAAATCATATTACTGAGTGACAATTGTTGAACTTGGATGAGTATTGTTTTCCTTGTGCCTATGGCTCATATATTATGAGATTTAATTTGTATTGGTGTGTACATATTCTTGGACTTTGTGAAAGTATTATAAATTGTATTATTTTTTAATATTTTAGCCTTTTTCTACTTTATGGTTTGATCCTATATACTAGTTATATAATGTCATAAAGGAGGTATGACGCAGGGATGAACGTGATGAGGATAAATACTCTGAATCCATGGAGCTTCTCTGGACTCCTCACAGAGACTTCTCGAATCCACGAGGAAAGAAAGCAGAAAATAGAAATAATTGCTAATAAATTCAAAACTAATTAATTAATTCATAAAAATGAGTTCACAGCCCTTTAAATAGGGGTACCAAGCAATGTGAAAGAAATCAGAATCAAACTACAACTACAACTCCTAGAATTCGCGACTTACTATAAATAGTAAACTTACTATTTACAGACGGTCGTGATGTCTACTAGTGCGCAAGGTTTTCGGCCAAAAATAGTAAGTGTCCTATTTGGCTTCACCAACCCGTTCTCCTAATTATTCTAAGCTCTTTTCACGTTGGGCGCAACTCCTAAAGCCCGACGGATGAAGAGTTACAAGCAAACTAAAACTTACTATTTATAGTAAAAACGAAATTGAAACAGGGAAACGACCGTCAAATCAGGGGTTTCTCGCCATTCCGAGCGTCGCAATCCAGCATAGCTGGGTTGGTTGGCTAAAGTAGCTCGTTCTACACCAAAATCATATATTTTTCGTCGGCTAACTCATCCTGGATTGCGAGATACGCCTGATTGAAGGTCTGATGGTCCAGATCACTTCTGTCGTCGACTGGGCCTTATCTGATCCATCTTGGCCATGTAACTGTTCGCGACCCGCTCTACATCAAGGTATTTATTATTTCATTAAATCTAAGATAAACCTTGCCTATCTATATCTCTTCATGCATCAATTGGAGTGATTAGATGTTGCAATGATAATTTATTTTGATTTTTTCGTTGTCATGGGAACACTATCGATGGAGTTACAGAATCTAAGATCTTTATAATGGCCTTAGCCTTAGCATGAGAAGCTCACTTGTTTATACTAAATTTTATAAATAGTTACATATTTTTGCTTGGTTGAGATTGCATTGGGTTGAGTTTTCATGGAGTATTTGTATTCTATGGTGGAGAACTCAAATTTCAAAGCATGGTTGTTTTTATTAGGTGGTTATACTTGTGGTAGATTACACTTTCAACAAATTAGAGAAAATGTTTTGATGTTTATTTTTCTATTAAGCAATCATATAATAAAAGAAAATTTTATAATAGGCAAACATATTCACTTCAATAGTTAATCATAGTTTAAGAAAAACCACATAATTATATAGATCCTCTTATTTTATTTTACCAAAATAAAATAAAATATATAGATCAGAAAATCTACTTCTGTTTATCTAGCAGTTATACTACATGATTTTCATTCCCTTTTTTTTCCAGCATGATAGCAACTATAGTCATATACTCCACTTAAAAAATATGAAACTCATCCCGTAGAGTGATTTTCTCTTATATCTATTGTTGCTTGATATGCAATAGAACTTTTGAATTTTGGGAATACTAATAGTGGTTTAATTATGTTGTATTATTGTTTCATAGGGAGCATCTGAGTCGTTGAACATTTCAGTATCTTTTATCAGCGTCATTTTGCTTCCAATAGTAGGAAATGCGGCAGAGCATGCGAGTGCAATGATGTTTGCCATGAAGGACAAACTTGTAAGTTCATTGTAGCAAATTTTCTACTAATCCTCTCTTATTATTATTTATTTGATTGCATTACAGTGGACCTTATTTTGCTCTTGTAGGACATTTCACTAGGAGTTTCAATTGGATCATCTACTCAAATATCAATGTTTGTGGTAATGCTTTGCATACTTCTTTTGTCATGGTTTGTGTTGTTCTTGGATCCATAAGTTCTTTCATTCCAATGGATAATGAAATTTCACTATATTTTACTTTTTTTGGAAATTCAGCACGTCACCATCTGAATATTATCGTAAAAACACATTTCTATTTCAAAATTGGCTCAAATAAATAATTATTAAAATTAATATATACACATTTATAATGAGAGCTGGGGTAGTACTTGCTTATAACACATTCTAATTTGCTATACTATACGCCCAATCTTTCTTATACCACATTTAAGTAAAACAAATTTGCATTTATTATTAGACAGGTGTGCTTTTCACTATTAAGGATTTTTTTTTTCTATTAGTTAATATTGCAACTGAATCGATGGACAATGCTATGATTACACAATGGAAGTTATGGCATAAGTTTGACTCCAGCTACCAACTTGATGCAACCCTCTTTTATTTGGGCTTGAGACCAGCAACAATAACACAAAACTCCAATTGGTGTAGCGTAATAGACTATACATGGGTTCATTACAGTCAAGCACTATCTAATAGTATAATACATAGGTTGATTACAATCAATGAGCTCCAAGGCTATGATTATGATTATATTTACAACTAATTTTGTAGACAATGTAATTTTTTAATAATTTAATACGTATCATTGTGAATTTAGCTCAAGACACACATGATATTTGAACCAACTTCATTATGGGAAATGCTCGAGTGTTACCAATGCCAACATAAGTAACAGTGATAGTACTTGGATCTTGGGGGCCCACAGTGTGCAGATGGCATCTAACCCATCCAAAAGATGTTCCCCACGTATGATGACTAGATGCCCAAGAAAAAAAGTCAATCCAACCTTCAAGTGAGCCACAACATAGAAAACCTTTGAAAAAACAAACAAAAACATCCAAATGCAAGTGGTGGGCTCAGCTGATGATTCCATCGGCCTGATTTTTGGGGCGTACATTTTGAATGGGTTTGACTCCAACAACATATCATATGAGACTCATCACTTAAATTTAGGGGTGTAGAATGATTGTACATTGTTTATTATTTTATGGCCTGCCTTTTTTTTCTTTCTTTTTTTTCTTTTTTTTTTTTTTTTTTTTTCTACACACGCACCCCCTACACTCACACCCACGCCGTGGTGGGATTTCACCACCTATGGGTATCGAACCCTATACCTCGTGTTGAAATTCTAGGGAATCTACCACCAAGGCAAGGATAAGAACCCATTTTATGGCTTGCCTAATGATTGGATTGGCCTAACTTTTGCTCTAAGCCCACATCATGATCCCTTTTCAACATCGAGTGGGGCCACAACATAAAAGATATTGAAAAAAAACGTCCAAAAACATCCAATTCAAGTGGTGGGGCCCAGCTGATGATTCAATTGGCCTGATTTTTAGGGCGCACATTTTAGATGACTTAGTTTCCATATGCATATCATGTAAACCACACTACTCAAATGACGCAGGGATGAACGTGATGAGGATAACTACTCCGAATCCACAGAGCTTCTCTGGACTCCTCACAGAGACTTCTTGAATCCACGAGGAAAGAAAGCAGGAAATAGAAATAAATTCTAATAAATTCGAACTTGATTAATTAATTACTAAAAATGAGTTCACAACCCTTTAAATAGGGGTACTAGGCAATGGGAAAGAAATCAAAATCGAACTACAACTAAAACTCTTAGAAATCGCGACTTACTATAAATAGTAAACTTACTATATATAGATGGTCGTGATGTCTACTAGTGCGCAAGATTTTCGGCCAAAAATAGTAAGTGTCCTATTTGGCTTCACCAAACCGTTCTCCTAATTATTCTAAGCTCTTTTCACGTTGGGCGCAACTCCTAAGGCCTGACGGATGAAGAGTTATAATCAAACTAAAACTTACTATTTATAGTAAAAACAAAATTAAAGCAGGGAAACGACCGTCGATCCAGGGGGTTTTCGCAATTCCGGGCATCGCAACCCAGCATAGCAGGGTTGGTTGGCTAAAGTAGCTCGTTCTACCCCAAAATCATATATTTTACATCAAGTAACTCATTCCGGATTGCGAGATACGCCCGATCTAAGGTCCGACGGTCCGAATCACTTCTGTCGTCAACCGGGCCTTTTCTGATCCATTTGGCCATGAAACTGTCCGCGACCCGCTCTACATTATCAAATTTTGGAGGCAAGGGGGCATTGAGCGAATGCACATTAATGATTGAATTGGCCTTATTTTTGCTCTAGGTGCAAATCATTGTAACATTTTGAATGGGTCAGATTTCATCCACCACACCACCCACAATAGCCCACACACATTACTTTCGGTAGTATGGTCACAAGATCATGGCCCTTCATTATATAAATACATTAACGACATGCTCATATCATTGTGTATTCTGCTCAAGCCAAACAAATATTTAAATCAACTTCATTATAATGATACATTAACTAAATGCATTTTTTTATATTGTTAACTTGAAACGGATTATTATATATGGAAATGATTTTGCAGCTGCTCTGGTAGCTAGATACCCCACCCTTTCTACTTGAAGATATATAACAATGTCTACTTTAAGATATATAATAGCATGATCTTTTGTATTATTATATAAATAAAATGTAAAGGTTAATTACGTGTATTTAGCTTTGTGACTTAACACATGAGTACATCAGACTTTTATTTGAATTGATTATGTAGGACAATGCTCCATTTTTTTTTCGATATCACTAACAGGTATATACTTCTCATGTTGACGATAATTTCAGATTCCTTTCTGTGTGGTTGCTGGTTGGATTGCGGGAAAGCCAATGGACTTGAATTTTCAGCTCTTTGAAACTGCTACTCTTTTTGTAGCAATACTTGTTGTTGTAGTTACGCTACAGGTTTGTTCTCAACTTTGAAAAATGAATACATACATACATATGTACATTTATACATATAGTTTATAAGGTCATTCCTACTTTAATAGGACATTGTTCTTTGCTCCCTCTATTATTTCATTTCATTTTCTTGATGCTGACACTAGAAAATTCATCAGCTTTAAACTAAATGCATAGAAATTCATCAGCTTTAATAGGACATTGTACTTTTTGTGGGACACTTGTAGGAGTCACCTTGTTGACTTTTTTCGTTTTCATTGTGAATGCTCACATAAAACAACATAATGTTGTTTGGTCATAACAATATATAATAAAGTTAGCTTGTTATCCTTTTCTTTTGCACCAACAGTGTTAATTTGTTTTTTGAAAACCTTTTCACCATTAATGTGTTATCTAATCAGTTCTCTAAGTGTTTGAGCTTCATGTTTATTCTCTTGCAATTAATTAATATGCTTTTTACCAGCACTTGAAGTCAATTGGGATTGTAAAGGGAAGTGTTTGAATTTTCTGTCTTACAATTTTACTAACATTTTTTTCTCTCATCAAGTCCATTTGCATCTCTCTGCTATTCGCATCATTTTTCTCATCGATTTTCATTGCAAAGGCATGGAGAGCCTTTCTATTTGGGCTCTCCCTAGCCCAATGTGGT
>JAJHSJ010000014.1:324396-644956 GCA_021015155.1 Magnolia officinalis
GTTCAATTTTATTTTTATTTTAGATCTTATACATAAATATGATTTGGCCAGGCCATTCCATGCATCCAATCCAACCTAATATTTTAATAAGAATGTAACCCATTTAAGTAGAGGTTAGAAGTCAAAAGATCTAATTTCTGTGGCGATGAGTGTCTGAACATGGGTTTTGCTAAACACCTAATTTTGTTGAAGCAACTAATTCAGATCCAATACTCATTACAAATCAATTTTGCACATAAGGTTCATTGGCCTTCGCAATAAATGTAAAAAACTAACGGATGAAATTTTGAGTTATAGAAGCAATGGAAAGATAAGATCTGTACTGCTGGTCAAGGAGAAAAACACACCTCAAGCTGTTCACGAAGGAATTTTTGATACTCAAATCTCATGCGCAGTGATCCTTGTTCATTTGAAGCCCTGTATGCAAACAAAATATTATCAAATCCATATACATTCTTATACAAGATATGTTTTTATGCAACAATTTATAGAACTTGAATATATTTGTTGGTTGGCAATTCAACTCGTTTTGAAAACCATCACAGGAAGCAAACAAGGTAAAAAGCAAGGAATCTTTTCAATCATGATTGTCTATGTCCAAAACATTGAGAAAGATCGTAATTTAGTTGGTAGAAAAATGCATGTTCAGGAACTCGCTGATCAGCAAAAATAAAATGGGGCAACTTCTATCCAACAAAATCCCCACGAAGCAACTGACTAACCGACCAGTCAAAAGAATTGCCATCCAAAAGATTAAAAAAGAAAAGAATAAACCAAACTCAGTTTGGCTGGCTCCAATAACTCCAGAAAATGAAAAAAAAAAAAAAAATCAAAACAAAACAAAGAACATCAACCAACTCAATGATTAACTTTGCAGCCTTTCATTGATTCAGCTGAGTCAAACTCAGAAGTGAAAGAAATTCTCATTTCAGTCTAGTTTCTAAACATTAGGGAAAAAGCATGAAGCATTTGCACCTAACTGTGAATGGCAGTTTTAATATATTATAAATGGGTAATTGTTAAAGAGCATAAGATTGTGCCAGCTCATGCCAGCCCTAGTTGATATCAATTCCTTAATAATAAATGTAAATTCAACATAATTTCTGTAGCTTTTCCCTGTGTCAGAAAGATATTAAGAAAGATAACAGTAGCAGAAATTCAACATACTAAGCCAACTTACATTCTTGAGGCCCGACTCTCCCATTCAGTCGAACTCCTCTTCTTTCCTTCTGAACAGGTAGACCTTTTATCTATAAATCAAAATCATACTCAAGTCATAAAAGATGAGTAACATTATTTTTTATCAATATTTGAGGTATAACAAATTATCAACCGGCAACGAGACATTTTATACAAATTTGTATATGCTTGGATATTTGTGTTGGGATTTGTGGTACGGAATCCCACAGATATGGATCTAGGATAGCAATCCAAGAGCACCAAGTAATCACAAGAGAACACAGCGATTTTACGTGGAAAACCCTTGCGGGAAAAAACCACGGCACAAAGCGACAGAATTCCACTATGAAAATAGAAATTACAAAAAGAAAGGACTTTCCCGATTCGAACAACCTCGAATCTCACCCTTGCTATACCCTTTAGAAACTCTAAAACCCTTTTAGGAAGCCTTTAAAATACTTTAAAAATACCCTAGGGACTCCTATTTATAGTTTAGGAAACTCCACTTCTGCACCTCTTTGAATCCGCCTCAAATTTACGCAATCCGCGCAGAATCTGCGTAACCCTCGACTAGTTGAAGGAGGGCCTCAACTAGTCGAAGGACCCCTTCGACCGGTAGAGCTTGACCCTCATGTCAGATTTGCTCAATGACCCTCAATCGAGTGGTCCTTTTCTTATATAGAAATCATTTTCCCTAATTACAATATCCCCTAATTACAGCATAATATCTCCTAATTACAATATATCCCTTAATTACAATATCTTACAATATTTCCTAATTACAGCATAATATCTCCTAATTACAGTATCTCCTAACATTAAGCATTGACCCCTGATTTAGGAAAGATATAATTTACAGATCTGTTTCCTAAATAAATATACAACAATATATGGTAGGTTTGACAGATTTGTTTCCTAAATAAATGTAGAATAATTTATGCTAAGTTTGTTGTCTATCCTACTAACATCCCCCCTCAAATTGATGTTGGTCAATCAAGAAGTATCAATTTGCCAACAAGAAACTGATGACGTAGTATATCATAACTTTGGTGAAGACGTCCGCTATCTGAAGGTCGCTTGAGACATGTGGAAGAGAGATAACCCGAGTATCAACAGCTTCCCGAATAGAATGGCAGTCCACCTCGATATGTTTGGTACGCTCGTGATAGACGGGATTGGTAGTGATCTGAATAGCACTCGTATTATCAGCATGAAGAGGAGTGCGAGTAGACTAAGGAAAACTTATTTCAGCAAGTAAGCCACGGAGCCACATAATCTCCGAGCAGGCTACCGACATGGCACGGTACTCGGACTCGGTCGAAGATTTGAAAACACGATCCAATTTCTTACTCTTCCAATAAATAAGTGAATCACCAAGAAACATACACCACCCGGTGACCGACCGGCGAGTATCAGGACATCCTGCCCAGTCAGCATCACTAAAAGCCACAAGGCGAAGAGGAGTACCAGTAGAGAAGAACAAGTCACGATGAGAGGAACCCTGGAGATATCGAATAATTCAGCGGACCACGGCAAGATGAAAGTGGCGAGGAGACTGTGTAAATTGACTGACTTGCTAGACAGCAAAAGAGATGTCAAGTCGTGTAATAGTGAGATAATTGAGACTACCAACTAACTGTAAACACCATAGGATCAGGAAGGAGATCCCCCACCTCACGTCGATACTTGACATTCACTTCCAAAGGGGTATCCACTGAAGAGGAGTCCTGCAAACCAGACAAGGAAATCAAGTCCTCCGTGTATTTATGTTGATGCAGAAAAATCTCAGAGGAATCGGACTGAACTTCCAAACCGAGGAAATACCGGAGAGAACCAAGATCCTTCATATGGAATGAATCATGAAGATGCTGCTTGAGTTGACTAGTGAGGGCAGAATCAGTCCCAGTGATGACAATGTCGTCGACATAAACCCAAATAAGAACGATACCAACAGAAGTCGTACGAAGAAACAACGAAGAATCATACTGACTTTGGATGAAAGAAAATTGAAGTAAGGTAGTCCGGAACTTATCAAACCAGGCCCAGGGAGCCTATTTTAAACCATACAGAAAGTACTTCAGCTTACACACATTCGACGTCGACGACGAGCAGAGGCCAGGAGGAGGTGTCAAGTAAACATCTTCCTGTAAATCACCGTGAAGAAATGCATTCTTCACATCCATCTAGCAAAGGGACCATCCATGAGAGGCTGCAATGGCAATA
This sequence comes from Magnolia officinalis, assembly GCA_021015155.1. Classification (NCBI taxonomy): domain Eukaryota; kingdom Viridiplantae; phylum Streptophyta; class Magnoliopsida; order Magnoliales; family Magnoliaceae; genus Magnolia; species Magnolia officinalis. The sequence goes on from JAJHSJ010000014.1 coordinate 327,799, forward strand.
ATAGTACGCACAGTGGTCATTTTAGTGACAGAGCAAATGTCTCCTCATAGTCAACCCCATACTCTTGGCGGTTACCAAGGGCAACCAAACGAGCCTTATAACGGTCCACAGACCCATCAGGCCAAAGTTTCAGAGAAAAAATTCATTTACACCCAATTAGCTTGACATGAGAAGGACAAGGGACCATGTCCCAAGTCTGATTTTCTTGAAGAGCTTGAAGTTCTTCCTGTATAGCCTTTCTCCAACACTCATGTTTATCAGCTTCTGAGAAAGAGGTATGAGGGAAACCATACCTATCCGGTTGATGAGAAGTATGGTCAGATCGTCGAGAAGGATGCAAAATGGGATCAGGTGGCAGATCAGACTCAGGAATGGGTAGAGTTGGTCGACGGCGTTCATACACAAAACCAAGCTTGAAACGTTCAGGAGGGCACATCAAATCATCAAAGTAAGGAAGAACAGAAACTGCAGGAGATGATGTAATAGAACTAAGAAAGAAATATTGATGCTCAAAGAAAACGACATTACAAGATATATGAAATTTATTGGAAGAAGCATCATAGCACACAAATCCTTTTTGAGATAAGTTATATCTCATAAAGACACATTTCATAGATTGCGAGTTTGTGACGTTGATGCGGAGGTAGATGCACAAAATAGACACAGCCAAAAGTGTGTAAGTCAAGAAAGCTAGGGTGCTGTTTATGCAAACGATAGTATGGAGAGTCGAAATTTAAAACTTTAGAAGGCAATTTATTTATCAAATATACTGTTGTAGCTAAAGCTTCAACCCAAAATTTAGGAGGAACAGAAGATGCAAGTAACAAGGTCCTAGCAACATCTAACAAATGTCGATTTTTAATGCGCTCAGCTACGCCATTCTGTTGAGGCGTATAAGGACACGAGTGGTGAGAAACAATTCCTTTGTGACGAAGAAACTCAAGAAATTCATGAGATATATATTCTCCACCAGAATCAGATCGTAAAGTATTAATGTTAGTGGTAAATTTATTCTCAACGTATGCTAGAAACGATTTGAAAACAACAAAGACTTCAAACTTATAGCGCAGAAAATATACCTAAGTATACCGACTATAGTCATCTATGAATGTCACAAAATATTTATAATGAGCATGAGAAATGACAAGAGTAATGCCCCATACATCACTATGAACAAGGTCAAAGCAATTCTTTGCCCTACTCCCGGAAGAAGGGAAGAGAAGAATCTTACTTTTTTCGATTTTACACGTAGAACAATCAAAAGATAGCATGTGGCAAAGAAGAATCTTTTTTTCCAACGAACCAGATTTTAGCAAATGACATAAAAACAACATTGTTTGGATGGCCTAAACATTTGTATCATACTTCACAATTATTGGAGATAGTAATACAAGCCAAAGAAATGATACCAGAAATGGCAAAGTATAATGGAGACAGTCTCCCAACTTTAGGCCCCTTCGCTATTGTCCTCCCCGACACCGGATCCTGTACATGACAACTAGGGCTGTACATCGAGCCGAGTCGAGTCGAGGTGGGCCAAGCTTGGCTTGACTCATCCATGCTATACTCGAGTTCGAGCTCGAGCTCGAGCTCGAGCTCAACACTGAAGCTTGGCTTGTTTGCCAAAGCTTTCAAGTCGAGTTCGAGTCGAGTCGAATTTATCTTGAATCGAGTCAAGTTTACCTCGGTAGGCTAAGGGAAAGAAAAAGAGGGAATGGGGACAGGTAGGGTCGGGTAGGGTTTTTTAGTATAAACTTTTAAGTTTAACTACTTTTTTAAACTTATATATATATATATATATATATATTATATATATATTATATATATATATTATTAAAATATATTACTCGAGCCGAGTCGAGCTCGAGCTCAAGCTTCAAGTCGAGTCGAGTTGAAATACACCACGGTCGAACTTGCCTTGAACTCAACTCGAGCTTTAGTAAACAAGCTTGACTCACCTTGAGTCGGCCTTTCTTGCCAAGTCAATCTGAGCTGAGTCGAGCCGAGTCGACCGAGCTTTTCGAGCTAGCTTGACTCCTGTACAGCCCTAATGACAACCATCACGAGAAAACTGAACATTATAATTATCATCCACTAATTGTCCAACCAAGATAAGACTCGTAGAAAGCCAAGGTGATATAAAAATATTAGTAAGTGATGATGCGATATCACCAACCCCAGTAATCGGTAAACGATGGCCATTAGCAACTTAAATATTAGAAGAACCAGTGTACTTACGAACATTGCTAAGCATATCAGGAGAACTGGTCATATGATTGGATACAGCAGAGTCAACAAGCCAAGATTGAGAGGGTATAGTATTACCTTGCAGCCCTAAAGCTGAAAATGCCGATACAATCATTTGTTGTACCATTTCTGGTGTAAGGGCAGGTGTAGCAGCAGTGGAAGATGACACTGGAGCGAGATTTCGAGTGCTGGTTACCCCATCCGAAGTGTGGCCAGTAGCAGTAGCATAATAAGCATTCACGAGTCAGTTTTGAGGACGTGTTGGGCATTCTTTGATGATGTGCCCCTTCTGTTTACAGTAGCTGCAAAACTTTTTAGCACAATGGGTAGCAATATGCCTATAATCTTTGCAACTGTAGCACTGAACTATACGCATATCTCGAACCCTCCCTTTGCCTTGAGCAACGTATGCGACAACATTCTCTTGCAGAAGAGAAGATTGAGTAAGAAGACATTGTTCCACTAGAAGAAGTGCTCAAAAACACACATCAAGAGATGGTGAAGGATCTCTGTGCATCAGGTTGGAGCAAATAGACTCGAATTCTGGCCTTAATTTCATTAAAAACTAGTCTCTTTTGCTAACTTCATGGACTGCTTGAACAGCAGAGAGGGACTCGGCCGACACGTCGACATACACAATGTTGGAAAACTCAGCCCAAAGATTCTGAAAACCATAGAAATATTCCTGAATAGAGAGTGTACCTTGGAAATAGGAAGCAAGATCAGTTTCCAACTGAAATCGTTGGGGAGAATGATAGTGATGATAGACCTTTTTCAAGTACTCCCAATCGATTTAGCTATCTTGTGCAACCATAAATTGAGTATAAGCGGTCGATCAACAGACCCAAGAATCCAAGTCATCACGCGAGCATCTTTCACCTTCCATTGAACCAACGTCGTAGGATTGGTAGGTGCTGAATCACTCCCATCAACATGAGCCCACAACTCCTTTCCCATAACAAAAAGTTAAAAGTTGAAACTGAAACTCTCGGGCAGCATAATTCTTCCCTATAAATCGAGTTTGAAAGACTTCTGAGTTGGAGTTGTTAGCCATAACTAGAATCTCTCGAAATGCACCCAAAAAACTGTAAACCAGAACCCGCACCCAAGAAACCAGAAAACCAGAGCCTATAACCATGAAAATTGGACCAAAGACAAGGTTGATTTAGAGAGTGTCTCTGATACCATGTCAGATTTGCTCAATGACCCTCAATCGAGTGGTCCTTTTCTTATATAGAAATCATTTTTCCTAATTATAATATATCCCTTAATTACAATATCCCCTAATTACAGCATAGTATCTCCTCATTACAGCATAGTATCTCCTAACATTAAGCATTGACCCCTAATTCAGGAAAGATATTTATATATCTGTTTCCTAAATAACTATACAACAATATATGGTAGGTTTGATAGATTTGTTTCCTAAATAATGTAGAACAATTTATGGTAAGTTTGTTGTCTATCCTACTAACACCTCGACTGGTCAAGCACCACGGAACTCAACAAAACAACGCTGCTAGACTTCGAGTCGAGCGAACTTCGACCAGTCGAGCAGTCCTCTCGACTGGTCGAGCAGCGCACAGAAGATTAAAGACATCTTCTGACAACAATTTGATACCTGAATTTTCTAGAATATTACTTGGGTACAGGTAAAAAGATAAGGATATATGAGTTATGGCATTGGAAAATCCTACTTTAAATAGGCTAGAATGTGAACCCTTCACCTAAGAAATTTATAGAATCCTTTTGCTAGTTGGCCGCAATCCCAATCGTTTATTTTGTTTTAACCATATCATTCTTTTTACCACTACTTTAACCTTATTGTGATATTGCACTTCATAATTCTATTAACCTATCATTAACTTAATATAATTATGCCCATATTAGGCCCTTAATGTATTATATCCTTTTACCCATATCCAACATTATCTTGAGATTTCATAATTTGAAGGATTGCCATGCTCAATCCTTCCCGTATTTGACACATGTACCCATATTCAAGGAACATAGGTTTGCATACTGAACAATGATTATTCAATTAAACAATAAAAATAAGATCAGCATAGAGGTGGAATCATTTTCGTTCAGAATGATGACCAGGTCCTACTTGCGATTTGTTATGTTTCAATTTTTTTTCTTGCAGACAATCAAAACCACAATTAGAGGCTAAGCCTCATTCTGAATGGAGTGCAGGAAGCTCGCCTTTGGTTATGTCCACTTTATTGCATTGAACGGTTGGAATTCAGTTCAATTCAAAATCCAATGCAACCTTAGTTACAGAACAGAACACTAGCAAAACCAGTCAAGTAAAAATGATGACAGCTGGGAAGCAAAGTCGGTAAGGTGAATGTATACGAAAAGGCAACAAAGGGATCATATATCAAGGACCTCGTGATCACAAAATATAACTGATGAGGAAAAAATCCAAAAAATTGGCAATGCTAACACAAAGTATGTGAAATGTAATGGGACAATCTTCATCCAACTAGTTCCTATTCTTCTTCTGTTCCATTGAAGAATGCAAGTAGAATCCATATCCTAATGGAAGCCTCCTAAATCATTTACATACTTGAACCCAGTGTTCGAAGTATCCATATTGCTACAAGTTTTGCTGGTCGAAGATACGGAAACAATATCGAAATCACCAATAATATCGCTGATAACCAGAAATGCGGGGAAATATGGGGAAAATGGTGGAATTTTCAGTGAAACTCTAGGAGATACTAAAATACACATATTTGTATATTTATGAATAAGAAATTGCAAAAAGAATGCATACATAATAAGTTTCCATTTAATGGGGGCCTAAAAGCATGTGTCATCGAAGAAATCAATCCAACCATCCCATCCAACCATCCATCCAACTTTTCATCCTCGCCAAGAAATCGTCAACAACTAGAAAGGAAACGAAAGATTGTGATCTCAATATCGCACATGTTGTGGTAACGATAATATCGAGATATTATCAATCTTATCATTGATAAATTGAAGACTGCATACAACCATGTGCCAATAAAATTTTGAAATGGAATTTTTCTAATAAACAATTTTTTGGTGATATCGATACATTGGTGAAATTATCAAAATATTGCCAATACACTTGTGATACAAGCAATACCTGGAATTTACACAGTCAAAAATATTGGCGATATCGATCCATTGGTGATACTCAGCAATACATTGTTGATACTTGGAATTTCTTATACTTCCAATGTTATCGGTATCACTACCAGTGCTATTGGTATTGTCAAGCTAGAGATAAAGATAATATCAGGGATATTTCGATAATATCGGGGATACTTTGAACAATGCTTGTACCTTCTCTACTTTCTTGTTAATTTCTTCATCAATGTATTCTTTACAACAATTGGTGGCACTTCTTATTGGCTCAATTCTGCGTGTGTGTGTGTGTGTGTGTGTGTGTGTGTGTGTGTGTGTGTGTGAGAGTGAGGTTAGGGTTAGTTTAGAAGTTTTATGTTAAAATCAACCTTCATTTGAAGAAACAGTATTATTTGAAATAAACTTACGAGCTAAAACAGGCAGAAAGACACAAACTCGTTTCCTCCAGGGGGCATTCTCTACAAACTGAGTGTTTCCAAAGATTGATTTTGTCCCCCGTTCCATCCACCCAGGTGGTGATTGAATTAGACTCCATGTTGTAATCATTCCCATACACCCGGCCGGGAAAGACTGTCTCCTATTTTCAGTGTGTGAAAGAAAAGGTTTAATTCCTTCTGCAGAAATATAAGCATTTCATGTCTACTGCACCCGTGCCATCAACCACTGAAGTATTTGGCTGTTTCCAAGCCCACATTGGATTAAAGGAAGTACTAATGGTTCTAAATTTCTGATGGAGAAACTCCTGTGAAATGTGTTCAATTGGTGAGAGATTTTCAGCTACTACAAGAAAACTTAGCCCAGTCTAACAAAATCCTAGAACTTTTCTGCACACAAGGCAATTCAATCATCCGATTCCTAGACACTACTATAATCAGAGTTTATTGACTGAAAACAACCATTTTATGGTAGTGATATTATCCTTGAATGTTCAAAGGCCCTCATTTGATTTTCTCTACTACCCAACTCATAATGTTCTAGCTCTCCAATTAATGCCCTTTATTGGAATGTATCATAAATTTTCCATCCAATAATCATGCAGCATGCAGAAGAGAATCTAGCTTCTAAAGGTCCCGACATCAATTCAGTGGTGATATATGATCTCCAACAGTTACTCTTCCAAGAATCTGAACAAATGATGCTTCAAACTTTCCTACATTCATTACCTTGGTTGCTGAATTCGTCTGTTGACCTCTACCAAGAAGACCATATGCTTCTTAAAACCATATCACTTCCATTTTCCTCTAGACAATCATCTTGATCACTATTATGTAGCTTCCTATGATTTTTTATTCTTTTTTACTGGTAAACTATCTTAACCTTACAAACCATAAAAGAAGAAACGAACAGAAAATTGGTTTCGGGTTTCCAGTTTTATCATTCATTTCAAAAGCTGACATTTAAAAAAAAAAAATCACAAACAGTAAAATAGGAAAAATGTGCGGATAGAGGCAATGAAATATACAATTCCAGCTGTTACTGGTTTGATGGGGTTCACCTTCTTTGGCTTCTGGCTGGCATATGGTGAGACGGTATTTCTGCAAGTAGGCCACTGCAAGTTAGCTATTTGAAATAGAAGGATGTGATATGTCCCAGCGAATTACCTGCAAATAGAAGCATATACTGGGTCCACATAATTACCTGCAAGTGGCTTTTCACATGTTCTATTTTTAGTCCTTTGATATTCATTTTCCTCAAAATGCATTTCGGGGTTGCTTCTGCAATGAGAGAGAGAGAGGGACAAGTTCAATAAAAAAAAAAAAAAAAAAAAAATTAAGGAAATAATTTTCATTAAATGGAATCTTTTCAACACCAATACAAGGGGATACTAACTATCAGCGCCACCAAGATCATTAACAGCTTTCACAAAGCAGTCATGGAGCTCTATGGTCCACCGCATTCGATGCTTGCTTGCAGAGTCAGATACAGAGATGGAGGGATCCGGCTCGAATAGTTCCTCAACAGGATAGACAATTTTCTTGCATATCTGGTTGTCTTGTGATTTCATTGTGCAGGCAGGGGAATCCAGTGTAGCCCCATAAATTTCCTGGAGAAAATATTAAGAGTGCGTATTTCACCATTCAGGAATTGACATTGACACGAATGCTTAATACACCCAAGGTTTCTAGTTAGGATATTACGATTGTATTAGAAGAAATATAAAACTTGGGTGTATTATCAGTCAGTCAGGATGGGTTTAAATAGAGAAACCTTTCACAATTTAAAATTTAAAAAAATAAATAAATAAATAAATAATAAAAAGGAAAAGAAAAGAAAAGAGTGAAGACATCCTTTCTTTTGTTGCAAGTAATTCACAGCCAAAAAACGGATTTAAGTTACATATTCTATGAAATTTCCATATGGAATGGTGAAATACTTACATCCATTGTAGGATTTTCATCATTGCCAATTATCAGCTCAAGATGATCAGATTCCACTTGCCAACCCTCTCCTTGAGCAGTATTCGGCGGGAAACTGTTCTCCCCAATTTCACAATCAAAATCTTCTAGTGAAATATCTCCAGGCAGTTCAGGAGGCCTCTTCATCATGTCTTGTAGGTGATTGTCTATGTTCATTTGATAGGATAAACCTCCTTGGGTTGGGAGGAGTGTATGCGTCAACGGTTGGACCAGAGGAGCTGGATAGTCTGCTATCTTAGGATGGGGAAGAAAGGGAATGCTTCCCATCTTTGGATTATGTTCCAAGACTGGTGAAGACGGTGCATACAAACTGGGACAAAACGTCGAAGCCCGAGGACAGACATTTGCTGGTGGTTTTGCAAAATACGATGGTAAAGAAACAGGACTGGTTGCCCCATAATACATACTAAGATCCTTTTGTTGGTGAATCGGGAAGTCTTCAGATGGATAAGAAAGTGGTCGTGGAGGTTCAGGTGGAAGCATATCTCTGGGCATAAAACTTTCACCATTTCGCCAATGAAATGTCACATTAGCAGAATGGAGAGATGGAGCGGTTTTGCCATTAGCAATATGTCTTTTCACACTCGTCCCAGCATCATAATTCATGGTCATGGCATAGGTTGGATCCACTTCAACTGTATAAGTTGTCATCAGACTTCTTTGCTGCTCAGTGATGAAATTTAAAGTGGTAGTAGATTCCTGCCGCATATAGGTAATCACGATTTGACCCTAGAACCAAAGTAGAACTATCAGGCATCTACTGGAAAAGGGGAAAAAAGCTACAAACAAGAGGGCTTATTTTCGGAGAATTCAATTGCTTTTCGGAAGCTAAGTAGAAACTATCCAACGTGCAAAGAAAACATAGCCAACATTCAAAAGATAAGCATATTTCAATAACAGCTACAGTTTTTGATGTTCCCAAAGGATTTAAAAAAAACTACCCAAAAGTTGAGAGCTGAAATTTAAAACAAACAAGAAGCACCAGTGTGAAATGCAATGAGAAATCAAGACCATCCCAAGGTTGACCAGATGCAATTTTACTATTTCTTATCCCTGCCATGGCTATTTGGGAGTGAGGAATTAAGGGAAATGCAGTGTGCCAATTTGTATGTTATTTTTTCACTTTTGACAAATGAAATGGAGCCCATGATTCAGTGATCTAGACCACTGATCTTCAGTCAGACCACACCCCAAAAATCAGCTCGATAGGTTAATAGTAGCCTTCCGATTTGTGGACTAAAAACAGATGGTTGAGAAGAGAAATCCAGCAATGGTCCACATTCAACTGAATAAATCCAGGGAATGATGGCTACAGTCTTCCAATCAGGAGCATCATCCATCCATGGAGTGACAGAACAAACCAATGATCTGGAATGAATTGCTGAACCGTAAGCCTATTTGTATCAATTAAAAACCACGATTTTATGTAGAAACCTCAGGTTGTGTATGATGTAATACCTCTTTAGAAACATTGAATTTCATCAATCTAGTAGCAGACAAGGGAGGGAAAAAATACCTGAACGAATTGATAACAACCGTGAATTTTCGGGAAATTTTTTTTAAAAAAAAAAAAAAAGGAATCGATGCACGTAAATCTAGCAGTGAAAAACAAGAAAGGCGTTTTGGCTCCACATCTTGTAGATGTCACGGACGCATGATCGAAATTCTCACACGAGGTTTTCCATGGCTACCCCAACTAGTTCCGGGGGCAAATGTAAAATTCACATCAACATGTAACGATATCATGCAATGGCGTGAATGTCAGATTCATATGAGGGTCGAATGATAAGTGCATGATCCACATGAGAGAAGAAGAGAAAACAACAACAACAACAACAACAAAAGGCAGAGCAGCCATTTGATAGGCTTTGAAAATATTAATCGGGTTTTCATTTCTGACAAGTGAGGACTGATGGTTGGGTTTGATCTGTTCTCCCACAGTTGAAGAACGATGACCCTCAAAATCAGCCATCTTAGCGGTCCGTTTGTAGGTGGAAAACAGAAAGATTTCGTTATTAAGACTGTTCTATGGAGGAAATTGTTGTGGCAGTCCATTTGCAGTGGGGCGCGAAACACTGATGGGCCTGGATTGCTAAAGCACGGGTGCTGCTTGTTACAATTGAAAAAGCGTGTATGCTGATGTGCAAAGATGGAGATGGACGGATTATAAAATTTCTCCACGGAAGAACAATCACAATCGAAGCTTTTCCAAGCATACCAAAGTCATCTCTTCCTTGTACTAAACATGCTCCAAAGCTTCCAATTTCAAATAACTAATCATTTGAAACTAATCACTTTAACGTGAGAAGATGTAGCCTTACCGTCTATCCTATTACATATTTCGTAGAGAGAGAGAGAGGGGGGGGGGGAGTTATTGTGCGGGAGGAAATGGTGAAGGACAGAGAGAGAGCGTATGGTTTGTGGGGGAGGTAAAGGAGAGAGAGAGAGAGAGGCCGGCTGGTGCCTTGTTGGAGTGAATTGGATGTTAGCCGTTGGAGCTATCCGTTCGCGGCAAATCGACCTTCCCGCCCCCATTTTTTAACTTAGCATCTGCGACTGCCAACGTGAACGGATTAGGTGTTCCCGGGTAAAACGTTAGTGTGTGTTACACTGATCGTGGGGGCCTACCTTGATGATATTTTGTATATCCATGCTGTCCATCCGTTTTTCAAGCTCATTTTAGGACGTGGTCCAAAAACTTAAACAGATTCAAATCTCAGGTGGACCACACCATAGGAAATAGTGGTGATTGAATGCCCACCATTAAAAACTTCCTACGCCTCCATCATGTTTATCTGCCATCCAACCGGTTGACAAGGTCCAGAGCTTGAAAACAGTTATTGGGCCTGAACCCGACCCGATCTACACCCCAAGCTAAATTTTGAAAAAATCTCTATTTTTTGTTTAAATCTATCTATTGATCAAGTGGGTCACACATTCACACAGAAATGGATATTTTAGAGGTAGGAAACCAGTAGTCTGCGTGGGTTGTCTAAGTGAGGATATTTGAATGACATGCTTGACGTAGGGATGGGCATGATGAGGTAGATCACCGTCTTCCACAGGTGGATAATTAATCCAAATCCACATGGCTTCCTTAGACTCCTCACAAAGATTCTTCGAATCCATGAGAAAAGATAGAAAATAAAACTAAATTCTAATAAAATTGGAAATAAACTGATTGATGGATAAAAACGAATTTACAAACCTTTAAATAGTGATACTAAATCTAGGAAGAAGTTTCGGAATCAAACTCCAACTCAAATTTTCTAAAATCATGACTTATTATAAATAGTAAACTTACTTAATTTTCACTAGACATCATGGTTTTCAGCTAAAAATAGTATGTGTCCTATTTGGCTTAACCATGTTATTCTCTTAATTTTTCTAAAGCACTTTCCATGTTGGACATAACTCCTAAAACTCAATGGATCAAAAGTTATGATCGAACTAAAACTTGCCATAAATAGTAAAGACAGAAATAAAATAAAATGGATTTTCGATGGCCGATCTAATGGAATCTCACAAATTCGGTGTGGGCAACCCGACGTAGCAGGTTGGTTGGCTAAAGTAGCTTCTCCTACCCCAAAATCATATATGATGCATCGAATAACTCATTCCAATTTACGAGATATGCATATTTTAAGGTTCTGACGATCTGAATCACTGCCGCCTCCTATCGGGCCTTATCTGGTCCATCTTGGACATGAAAGTATTCATGATCTATCTTATATCAATGCTTGTGTCATATATATATATATATATATATATATATATATATATATATATATATATATATATATATATATATATATATATATATATCTGTGTGTGTGTGTGTGAAGTTGAGTGATGGGCTTACCCCGTGCTGGGATAGGTTGGGTGACATGATTGCAGAGCGGGATCCCTAATATATATATGTGTGTGTGTGTGTGTGTGTGTGAAGTGATGGGGTTTTTTCTCGTGCTCGACCGGTCGTGAGCTTTGCTCGATCGGTCGAGGGCTGGTGCACGACCAGTCGTGGATTCAAGCCCTGTCTCAACTCAAAGTTCAGCAACTTTGGGATATTTTCTCCGGGGTGCTCAACTAGTCGAGGGTGGTTCTCGACCGGTCGCGACCGGTCGAAGGTGTCGCTCGACCGATCGAGGGATCCACTCAACCAGTCGAGGTTACGCAGATTCGTTTTGTGATTTTGTGCGGATTGCGGATTTTTGAGTCCTTTCGCAACAAGGATTCGGAATGGAGTTTCCTAAAACAATAAATAGGAAGTCCCTAGGGTTTTCTAAGGTATGGTAAAGATACAAGAGGGTTTCCTAAAGCTTTACAAGGTTTTGCTAAAGGGTTTAGGGCTATCAAAGGGGTGAGATGAAAAGAGAAAGATAGAGAGGAAGCTTGTGGAAGGGAGGTTCTGCTCGTAGAGGTGATCTACTGTGCACTTGATATCTCAGCGCTTCCACATCCTCATAATCGGTTAGTTCTCTCCGTTTTCTTTGTTTCTCTTATTGCTTATTCACTCCTGCATGAGTGAAGAAGGTTGTAACATTCTACTTCATAGTGGATTATTGATCTGGACGAGGTCCCATGTTGAGGGTCAAATATTGCATATTAGACCCCGGTTTTTGCCTGGAATTACAAGCATAATACTATTTAATGCCCTGATTGAACCGTGATTGTGATGCAGGTTACATTTAGGAGCTTTGATTGTAAAAGAGCACTAAAAGTATAGATTTAACGCTCCGACATCACCAAGACAAGGGACAGACTCCAGGGGACCAAGATTAACGCCAGAGATCCAAGAAAACCGCGAAATTGAAGTTCAAGTAGCCTGAAAGTCAACCAGAATGCAAGATCACAAGGTTTCCACCATATGATCGGCTCCAAATTTCATACATCGCCTGAGGACCACAAATAAACCGTACACGTCAAATTTCAGCTCCTAGATCCTTTCAGAAGTGGGACTTCTGCCAACAGACAGATCCGCCCATAGATCTGTGAATTGGGGCCCACCTGATATCTGGATTGGCTTCTAGGTTGGTCTCAACTCATTAAATAAGCTGGAAAAGCAGATAGATGGAGCGGATTTCTCAAGAACATCTCACAGGGACCTACATGTATAGAGAATGTGCACAGTGCACAAGTGCACCGACTGTGCACCAAAACTCAAGAACGGGTCAGCGTACACTGACCCGAGCCTCTTCTTAAGGAAAAACGGAGAATCCGTTTTTTTGTTTCACAGCCGGACACTGCGATGAGAAGTGGACCCCACCCATCATCCCTTTAAAAGATTGGGACCATCCATTGCGTCCGGACGGTGGGGACGACGACAACCATGGTGTTCAATTGGTTCCATGCATGCAGTCAAGCAATCTCCACCATAAATCGCAGGATGGACGGCAGCGAGCAGAGTTCAGTGGGCCACATCGAAATCATACAAAAGTGAGCATTCCCGACCGGTTTTACGAGAGGAATCCAGTGGATGGCATGGATTTTCTATTTGACGTCATCCTGGGGGCCCACCGGTCATCACAGCGGTGTCCGCAAGCTCTGTTTCGCAACAGAGCTTGTCGAGGAAGGTTGTGGGCCACCATCATGCATCCTTGGGCTGATCCGGACCGTCTATCAGCCCTACAAGGTCCCACTCACCATGTCCTAGGTGACAGATTCCTAGAAGGCATCAAAGAACGATCTTCAATCGTCCAAACACAGGTCGGACGGCAGAGTGAAAGAGTCAGTGGGCCTCACCAAAATCGATCAAAAATCGTCCATTCCCGATGGGTTTTCTGAGCTGAAACTAATGGCCGGGGTGGATTTCTCAAACACTGGGGTATGTGGACCCCACTAATGTCAACGCAAGCTAGCATGCGTACGCACAGCGTCCGCACCTTGCGGACGCTGATTCATGTTGTGGGTCCATACATTGTCCATATGGACAATCCAGACCGTCCATATGCTCTGGAGGATGGCCACGACCCTGGCTATGATTCCCTTCTAGTCCCATGCAAGTGATCGTGTGAATTTCTCATCCAAACGGAAGATGAACGGTGCTATAGAAAGTGTTGTGGGCCACACTGAAATCAAACAAAAACTCTCCTTCCTGGACGGTTTTTCTTCCTGAATCCAATGGACGGACTGGATTTCACCACTGATGTTGATTGTAGGCCCACCAAGTTTCACAGCGCATGGCAGTGCGTACTCTGTTTCGCAACCCGCGTCCTGGCCTATAAGAAGGAGGAGAGAGGAGTTTGGAGGCAGCAGCAGAGCAGGGAGCTTGGCTTGGGGCTTAGACGTGGAGCACCAGGGAGAGTAAGATTAGAAAAGTTTTTTTTCTTTTATGGTTTATTTGTTTTTCCTGATTATGGAGAGATCTAGTTCGTCCATGTCGGGCTAAACCTCTTGGCTAGGGCCAAGAGGTGAAGCTTGTAACATGATGGGAGATTCTATGCCTTCACTTTAATTTTAATTAGTGAACCGAATTTTATTTTGATTTAATTTTATTCTGGGAATGTTTTTAGTCTTTTATGGTCTGTTGTGACTGAAATTACAATGGGTCTGCGATGGCTTTGAGCATGTTCTTCTCCCTTTTATGTTTATGACGTCAGGAAGCCCTGTTGTTCACCATCGTCTCCTGGGCATGGTCGGATGACGGTACCCTTCCTAACCTTCATGGCATGTTGATTGGTTGGTAATTAGTTTAATTCTATTGTTTGCTTTGTCCCTTGGGCATGGTTTGGTGATGGAATCCATTCTAATTCCTATACCTTTCATCTCTTGAAAATTATATCAATGTCAGTTCAGTTAATTTCCATGATTTGTGAAGCAGGCATAAGACCTCCCTGATCTCTACAAGTGGATCCTCTGAATCCCTAGTTCCCTTTCTCTGAATTTTCTGAAGTTTTAGATTAAATATTTCACCATTATTCTTCAAATTACACTCAATTTAGATTTCATCTCATTCTAGTTCTAGTTCTAGTTAGTTTCAGATTACGTACAGGTTTCAGTCCCTGTGGATACGACCTCGGTCTTACCGAGTTTATTACTACATCACAACCCTGCACTTGGGGTGTGAACATCCCGTGGTTTTTACCTCTTTGGGGTTTTCCACGTAAAAATCTCTTGTGTGGTGTGTGGTTTATGTTTTGATTTATTTCATTGCTTTATTATTCCATAATTCTGGTTTGTTTCGGGAGGCTAGATCCTAAAGTTTTGTGCAAGGCCCCCAACAAAGTGGTATCAAAGCTAAGTTCATTGAACGAGTAGGATCGGTTTTGAATTATGGAAAGTGGCTCATCAAGGATGATCAACCTCAATGGTTCTAACTGGACCATATGGAAGGCTAAGATGGAGGACTTGCTTTATTGTAAGGACCTATATTCTCCAATTTTAGGCATATCAGCAAAATCCAAGGATATGTCTGATGATGATTAGAAGAAGATAGACCGAAAGGTGGTGGGGTTTAGACAATGGTTGGATGATTCTGTGTTCAACCATGTGTCTACAGAGACCTCAGCCACTAGCCTATGGCTAAAATTAGAAAGTCTGTATGAGAGGAAGACAGTCGGTAATAAGATTTTTCTGATAAGGCGACTTGTGAATCTCAAGTTCAAGGATGGTGGTTCTATGGCCGAGCACATGAATGAGGTCAGCAATATAGTGAACCAACTCTCTGCTATGAAGATGGTCCTGGATGATGAATTGCAGGCTTTACTATTACTTAGTTCATTGCCTGACAGTTGGGAGACATTGGTGGTGTCTCTAAGTAACTCCACGCCAGATGAAAAGATATCCATGGAACAGGTAACCAGTTGTCTCTTTAATGAGGAGACAAGGAGGAAGTCTCAGGGTCTACTCAGCAAGAGGCTCTTGTGACACAAGAACGGGGGAGAGGAAAGAACAGGAAGGGCGAGAAGGCCCGAGATAAATCAAGAGGCAAATCGAGTAATAGAAAGGATGTTGATTGCTGGAATTATGACAAGAAGGGCCACTATAAGCATGAATGTCGTGGTAAGAAGAACGACAAGAAAGGAAAAGAGAAGGAAGATGAATCAGATTCCACTGCGGTCGCCTCAGATGGCGACGTTGTAGTTATTCTTTTAGCAGATCACGATATATATCTCACGGCTACGAGTTAAGACACCGACTGGGTGATTGACTCAGGAGCTTCTTTTCATGCGACTCCACGTAGGGACTTCTTCACAAGCTATAAGTCAGGTGACTATGGGACCGTGAAGATGAGAATTCTGGCGTATCGAAGATCGTAGAGGTCGGTGATATTTGTGTGAAGACCGATGTGGGGTGCACATTGGTTCTCAGGGATGTGAGGCAATATCCCAGACCTTCGCCCCAACTTGATGTTGACGGGAAGGTTGGATGATGATGGCTATGAAAGCCGGTTTGCTGGTAGGCGCTAGAAGCTCATCAAGGGTTCGTTGATAGCAGTCAGAGGAAAGAAGTGTTGCACCCTTTACAAGGAAAGTGTCAGTGTGTGCAAGGGTGGGTTGAACGCAGCGGAAGATTCAGCTATTGACATGTGGCATAGGCGTCTAGGCCACATGAGTGAAAAGGGACTTCAGTTACTAGCAAGGAATCGGCTCCTTCCACACGTGACAGGTACACCTCTCAAAACCTGTCTTGATTGTTTATCAGGGAAACAGCATAGAGTTTCATTTATTAAATCTGCTTCTCATATTAATAAAGTGCATGCATTAGATTTGGTTTATTCTGATGTTTGTGGTCCTATGAGGACAAAAACCTTGGGTGGGGCATTATATTTTGTCACTTTTATAAATGATGCATCTAGGAGGGTTTGGGTTTATGCTTTGAAACCCAAGGACGAGGTCTTTGGTGTGTTTAAATTATTTCATGTTATGGTCGAGAGAGAGAGAAAGACAGGTAGATCATTGAAATGCATCCGCACTGACAATGGTGGTAAATACATTGGCAACTTTCATGAGTACTGCAAGTCCCTGGGTATACAGCATGAACAGACGGTTCCCAAGACCCCCCAGCATAATGGTGTAGTTGAGCGAATGAATCACATCATTGTTGAAAGAATCAGATGCATGTTATCCCATGCGAAATTGCACAAGACGTTCTGGGGAGAAGCAATGCACATGGTAGTGTATTTGATAAACAAGTCTCCATCAGCCCCGTTGAATGGAGAAGTACTTAAGAAGGTGTGAACTGGACAGGATCCATCGTACAGTCATCTCAGGGTGTTTGGATGCAGGGCATCCGTTCACGTACCAAAGAACGAGAGGTCCAAGCTCGATACGAAGATCATGCAGTGTATGTTCTTAGGGTACGGTGATAAAAAGTTCAGTTACAGATTGTGGGATCCGACCGAGAAGAAACTCATCAGGAGCAGAGATATGGTTTTCTTTGAAGATCAGTATATAGAAGACATTAGTAAGCCAGAGAAGAACCATCCTACTTCAGGTAAGCTAGAGAACATGGATCCAATTATTCTTCCCGTGGTGCCTGATGACGGGAGAGTACAGCAAGGTGCAGAGGACGAGGGAGTTCCTTCAGAAGATGGACCAGGGGAGCAGCCCCCACTTGATCCACCTGTTGAGCCACAGGCGAGGAGGTCATCTAGGGACAAACAGCCGTCTAAGAGGTACTCGCCACATGAGTACATTATGCTGACTGATGGGGAGAGTCAGAAGATTATTCTGAGGCCCTAACCGACGAGCATAAAGGGGAGTGGTTGAAAGCTATGCAAGAGGAGATGAAATCCTTGCATAAGAACCACACCTATGACATGGTGAAACTGTCTAAGGGCAAGAAAGCTCTGAGCAACAAGTAGGTGTTCATAAAAAAGATTGAGCAGAAGAATTCACAGACGAGGTTCAAAGCCAGACTTATAGTGAAAGGGTTCGGTCAGAGAAAATGTATAGACTTCGAGGAGATATTCTCACCAGTGGTGAAGATGACATCCATACGGGTGTTGCTTGGGTTGGCGGTTAGCATGGATCTGGATATAGAGCAGTTAGATGTTAAAACTGTCTGCCTCCATGGTGACCTGGAAGAAGAGATCTACATGCACCAACTAGAGGGGTTCAAAGTCAAGGGCAAAGAGCATATGGTGTGTAGGCTGAGGAAGAGCTTGTATGGGCTAAAACAAGCTTCACGGCAATGGTACAAGAAGTTCGACTCGTTCATGTTACAGCATGGGTATGACAGAACGGAGTCGGACCACTATGTGTTCACGCGCAAGTTCTCAAATGGTGATTTCTTAGTTCTGTTGTTATACGTTGATGACATACTCATCATGGGAAAAGACATCAAGAAGATCGACAGGCTGAAACAAGAGTTGGGGAAGTCTTTTGCGATGAAAGACTTGAGTCCAGCTAGACAGATTCTATGAATGGAGATAACCCGTGACAGAAGCAGCAAGAAGCTTTGGCTGTCACAAGAGCG
Organism: Magnolia officinalis; assembly: GCA_021015155.1. Taxonomy (NCBI): domain Eukaryota; kingdom Viridiplantae; phylum Streptophyta; class Magnoliopsida; order Magnoliales; family Magnoliaceae; genus Magnolia; species Magnolia officinalis. The sequence continues at coordinate 346,005 of JAJHSJ010000014.1, forward strand.
GTATATTGAGAAAATCCTAAAGTGATTCAATATGAATGCAGCGAAGCCGGTCAGTACTCCACTAGATGGTCACTTCAGATTGAGCGACAGGCAGTGTCCCAAGACGAAGGCAGGGGTGGAAGAGATGCAGAAGATACTCTGCGCGTCAATTGTATGAAGTTTGATGTATGTTATGGTGTGTACACGCCCAAACATAGCATATGTAGTTAGTGTAGTCAGCCGGTATCTTGCCAATCCTGGCAAAGAATATTGGGCAGCGGTTAAGTGGATACTGCGGTATCTAAGAGGCTCATCCAGGTTGAGCCTATGCTATGGTGACAGAAAACCTGTGTTAGAGGGCTACAGGAAGTCTACATCGGGGTTCATGTTCATGTTTGGAGGGGGAGCAGTTTCTTGGCAGAATAAGCTACAGAAGGTCATAACATTGTCGTCGACAGAGGCCGAGTACATTGCAGTCACAGAAGCATGCAAAGAGATGATTTGGATGAAGAGGTTCCTACAGGAACTTATCCTGAAGCAGGTGGAGCACGTGGTCTATTGCGATAGTCAGAGTGCTATACACTTGAGTAAAAATTCAAGTCAGCATTCCAAGTCAAAGCACATAGGGCCCGTTTGGCCGGGTGGATTGGAAGGGAGTGAATGGTATTATGGTGGATGGCGTGGATTTCTAGGTAATGATGGTGTTGTCAGCGGATTGTCTTGAGATCCATGGGATTGATATATCCCTGGATTCATTCATCCAGTCCGTTTGGCACGCCCGGCCAATCCGGCGATTAAAGCTTCCGATCCCTTCCAATCCCACGAACCAAACACGTCGCAGGCTAATTTGAACGGATTAGGATGGATTGGATGGGATTTAAAGGTAATGATGGTGTTGTCAGTGGATTGTCTGAAGATCCATCGGATTTGGATCAGTTCACCTACACTGTTTGGCACGACCGGCCATTCCCGGGATTTATCATCCAATCCCTTCCACTACCATCTAATCCCTTCCAATCCAACCGGCCAAACGGGCCCATAGATATTCGATATCAATGGATCAGGGATACTTTGGAACAGAAGGTGTTACAGCTTGAGAAGGTCCACACGGACGATAATGGGTCAGACATGATGACCAAGGTTTTGCTCAAGGGCAAGTTTGAGGTTTGTAGAAACCTGACTGGCTTGAAGAAGGTAAATCCCTCCTGGGTCAAAAAGGGAGAGATTTGATGGGGTTTTTTCCCCGTGCTCGACCAGTCATGAGCTTTGCTCGACCGGTCGAAGGCTGGTGCACGACCGGTCGTGGAGTCGAGCCCTGTCTCGACTCAAAGTCCAGCGACTTTGGGATATTTTCTCCAGGGTGCTCGACCAGTCGAGGGTGGTTCTCGACCGATCGAAGGTGCCGCTCGACTGGTCGAGGGATCCACTCGACCAGTCGAGGTTACACAGATTCGTTCCGCGATTTTGTGCGTATAGCAGATTTTTTAGTCCTTTCGCAACAAGGATGCGAAAGGAAATTTTCTAAAACTATAAATAGGAAGTCCCAAGGGTTTTCTAGGGTATGGAAAAGATACAAGAGGGTTTCCTAAAGCTTTACAAGGTTTTGTTAAAGGGTTTAGGGCTATCAAAGGGGTGGGAGGAAGAGAGAAAGAGAGAGAGGAAGCTTGTGGAAGGGAGGTTCTACTCGTAGAGGTGATCTACTGTGCACTTGATATCTCAACGCTTCCACGTCCTCGTAATCGGTTAGATCTCTCCATTTTCTTTGTTTCTCTTATTGTTTATTCACTCCTACGTGAGTGAAGAAGGTTGTAACGTTCTACTTCATAGTGGATTGTTGATCTGGACGAGGTCCCGTGGTTTTTACCTCTTTGAGGGTTTTCCACATAAAAATCTCTTGTATGGTGTGTGGTTTATGCTTTGATTTATTTCATTGCTTTATTATTCCATAATTCTGGTTTGTTTCGGGAGGCCAGATCCTAAGGTTTTGTGCAAGGCCCCCAACATGAAGTTGAGTGATGGGCTTACCCGGTGCTGGGATAGGTTGGGTGACATGATTGCAGAGCGGGATCCCTAATTGCCGAGGTTCGTTAGGACAATAAACAAATGCATCCTATTATTGTCATATTTAGATAGAATGATGCATATTAGCTTTTGATTACCGATGAGCCCTACTGCCAAGGACAAATAAGGCATGATAAGTGCTTATCGTCAAGTCCGAATAAGATACTCTACTGCTGAAGACGAGCGGAAGTTGGATATGGAGGGTAGATATATCTAGGGTGAGAGCATGGCCATGTTACTTATATCCAATGTGCGACATGTATGTTAAAATAGGCATGGTTGTGTTGGAGGTGACCTACATACTCATTACATTCATATTTGCATTTTATCATATTATATCGCATTGCATCAAGTTACATTGCATACAGGCGCTCAATACACTATTACCCATGTAGGTCACAGCATGACATAGGATCACACATGCGCAAGATTTACTCGCTCAACTTTAGGAAGCTTATACTTTCTTCTGCTATATTTTTCAAGTCAATGCATGTAGCAAGAATAGCATAATATGAATGATATTAACATCACTTTAATGTTTTGCTCCTTTAGATTTTTGTGATGCATGTGCAATTAGAATTTGTGCATTAATTGCAGTTGCAAACATTACTTAGGGTATGTTTGATTTTTCAAAGTAATGGTAAATGCATCGTAAATATGTAATAATTACTTCATAGGACAATTATCTCATCGTTCCCTATTGTTGATTTGACTCTTACTTTTTTCAACACCAAAATGGAGATTGCCCACGAATATATGTGGGGCCCATCATGATATATGTGAATTAATCACACCATCCATCTGTTATGCCAACTGAATTTAGGGTATGAGTTAAAAAATGAGGCAAATTCAAAGTTCAAGTGGACCACACCATAGGAAAAAGGGAATTAAACACTCACAGTTAAAAACCTCTTGAGGGCCACTGTTTACTTTGGTGTGGGCCACTTGAATGTTGGATTTGCCTTATTTTTTGGCTCATGCCTCAAAATGTTGTGGTAAAGCAAATGGACAGAACGGATATATCATATACATCATAGTGGGGTCTAAAAATTTAAACTAGCACTTTTAAACCGGACAGAAACCGGGTGAATTTTCAAACAGGTGAAACGGTAATAATTAACCATTTACAGGATATTTACACTTGCTTTTAAAAAAGAAAAATTTTAAAAGCTCTTAGTGAAATAAAATTTTGGATTGTTCTCTTATATCATTCACAAATGTTAGATATAAGAGATGTTAGTTACTGTTCTCATTTTGTAGTGTGTCCCCAAGTTGTAGTGCCCAGGTGCAACCTATGTGGCAATGGCCAGGGACATTCATCTGTTGGGACCTAACAGTAACATGACTTGGTGCAAAATCAGGATCTACCATCAGGTGGACCACACATTCCCTTGAGTACTATACTATTGGTTTGTTCTTTCTTTTTCTTTTTCTTTTTTAATTGTACACTTGCAAGTGAGCTTCAAGGGACCCAGATTCCTAGGACAACCAAACACAACCAAATGGAATTGATTGCCTATTTAGATTGTGGGACCAGAAAATCAAAGGTTGCAAAACCAGGATACTACATGTTATGGGAAGATTCGGGCCTCTGCAACTCCGAGGACCGACATCCCCTTAATCTGATCAGACACACAAGAGTCGGTGTGGAACGATAAATACTACTAGGGGGAAGGAAGACTCCCGGCTCGGTCACAGTTGTGCTCCCACTCCTAGGATGGTAATCGACTCGGAGCAATCTGAGACCGTAACAGTTGGTGTGAAGCTCAGACCAAAGACTTCAGGCCGTCCCACTATTGTCCGACCAGAAACAGATAACTCGTCCTCTCGTATCAGTTGCAGGAGAACACAACTCGACAGGACAGGTTCGTCGCGCGCCTCAGAACTTGGGAGGGGGGAGGAGACCTCCATAATATTCGACCGACAAAAGAAAACCAAGTCCATCATAAGTCCAGGCCGAAGCTCGACTTGGACTCGGGACGCGATTCTCGTTTAGTAACTCAATGGCGGAGGCCCATGCGCATGTTGGGCTAAGACCAAGGCTTGGAGTCAGGGCCTCTTCGGCCTGAAGTCCCGAGGCGGGACGTGGATGCTATATGCGCTAAACTAAGAAACTACCTTAAGCAAACATGACAGATTGTTTCGCCCACAGATACGCACAATACACTACACGATCTCCGGATTACGGACCATATCTCCACAATCATAGTATCCCGCTGATTGAGAGAATCGTGCCGAGATTAACGGATTCAGACCGTCCGATAGTCAGGTATAAATACAATGAGACCCCATTGTTACAGGTACGCAACATCTTGCACTCTCCCTCTACTCCCCAACTTAGACTCAGATTCCCTTGACCTGACTTAGGCATCGGAGGGTCCTCCAGCCTAGCCAGGGTCTCCTTTACTTGCTGCTAGTGCGCAGGCTCAAGACGTCGAAGGGGTTCGGAGTTCGCGGGTCGGAGTGGAGAGCCGTCCAGATTCAGTCATCAACACTACACATTCTCACCGGTGGATTTTTCTGTATTCATGGGTAATATGAGGCCATCATAATGGCCAGATCATCCAATCAATCAAGGCCGTGCATCCACCCAAGTGTCAAATGTGTCATGTACTTGAAATACCACATGCCTCATTTGTGAGTGAGGTCACCATATGGGGAGCCGATTAGGTGAGACCCTGGCCTCACCCAAGACGCTGCGGCCCTTACTGTGGGGCTACCTTGATGTGTGTATTTTGTATCCAACCCCATCCATCCATTTTTCCATATCATTTTAATGCATGATCTAAAAAATGAAGAAGATCAAATTATCAGGTGGACCATATTTTAGGAAACCGGGGTGACCCTACCATTCCAAACTTCTTGATGCGACTATAGTGTTTATTTGTCATCCAATAAGGTCACGTGAGCCAGGATGAAGGTACAAAACAAATATTAGCTTGATCCCAAACTATTATGCCCATTCATAGTCAATCACCACTAATATATAGTTGAATATGCTTCTTCTTTTGTATGATGCTCTAAAATGATACGTAAAAATAGATGGACGTGATGGATAGAGAATACACACAGCAAGGTGGGCCCTATGATCAGGGCTCCATTTTCTTGGGTGAGGCCACGTCTCACTTAGTGGGCTCTTTTTAGTCCGCAAGTACTTTTTGGCTTTCTAAGTACAAAAATGCTCCACTGTCGGTCATCCCCTCGTAGAGGGGTAGCATGGTGTAGTTCTCTTGAGAATGGGGTGTGGGCCTCACTAAATTAATGACCGGAGCCACCCTTCAGTCTATCTAATCTATTTACTTCTTCTTCTTTATTTTTTTCTGTCGTGAAATTATATTAAGGTCATTTCAAAAAAAAAAAAAAAAGAATTACCTGTGACCTAAAACTGCATTAACATTGTGCATTAATTTTAAATTATTTCTACTAGTGTGGTCCATCCGTGATGAATTCTGCTCTCAAATATAGATAAATGGTATGAAATTAAAATCTCTTTCATGTGGACAGCTTAGATCTAATATAAGATTATCCGGTGGGTCCCATGTAGAGTTTCATGTAAGGTTGAATGGGTGGGTCCCTTGCGCCAAAAGGCCCTTTCACATTTTCTTCTCTCTCTCTTTCTTCCTCTTTAATGCAATATGTAAGTGTGGGTTCCACTCCTTACTTGATCTGATCCATTAACTTATTTCGGGATCGGGACACATTGGTAGGTATTGATTTCATTTTCATCTCAATCCTCTTTTAACCTTGTAATAGAGATATGGGTGAACTTTCAGTTCCAGCATTACACCATTGATGTCTTCTCCCCCTCAATCTTTACACTATACCTTTAAAAAAGCATTGAAAAATCATTTCAAGAATAAGCACAGGCAATAGAACTCAATCCTACAGCTCAATCCTCCCTGAAGGGTTGTATTCCGCACAAACATTATATAAGCTATTCACTGGTTGGAGTGTAACGAAGATTCAACTGGTTGGACTTAGACAGATGACAGGTGCAGTCCCATGGCATTTGTTACGAGTTATTGGGGGCGGTTAGCAATCCGGTGGATCCAATGTAATCTTTTGTCTATGACCTCTCACCTATTTTCATGGCCCAACATTGTTTTTGTTTTTTTTAGTAGAAGTAGGGAGGGACTACTACTTCCAACCGTGCAGATGGAAACACGTATGAATCTCGATCTTATAAGATGTATGAATAAAAGTATAAGATAATGAAGCTGGTATTCTCAAATTCCATTAGAAAACACCAATCGACGCGTCAGTTTTGGCTTTTTTGTTGGGAACCAACTCCTCTCTCTCGGTCGTGCCAACATGACACGTCTGCAATATCCAGGCCATGTATTTGGTGGGCCCCATGTGCACCAGCCCCATCCGAAAGGGCGTGGTTTAGGTGTTACCCTCCCCGTAGGGCCCACCCTGATGATATGTTGTATATCCACTCCATCCATCTATTTTTACAGCCCATTTGAGAAAATGGTTCCAAACATTAAGAATTTCCAAATCTCAGGTGGACCACACCACAAGAAACAGTGATAACTAAACGCTCACCATTAAAATCTTCCCAAGGCCCACTTTAAGAAGATCCGTAATGTTTATTTGCCATCCAACCCGTTGAAGTTCAAACAGAACTGGATGAAGGGAAAATACAGAGGTTAGCTTGATCCAAAACTTCTGTGACCTACAAAAAACTTTTAATAATTATTCACTACTTTTTCCCACTGGTGTGGTCCACCAGATATTTTTATCTGCTTAAATTTTGGGATAAAGATTTAAATAAAATGAAAAAAATGAATGAACGGCGTGGATATAAAATGAATTCATCAATGTGGATCCCACACGGTAAGGGTAACACCCACTGAGCTGTTACCCGGTAACAGCTAATCCGCTCCCCGTCCGAAAATCCATTCTGGTCTCCTTACCGTGTACGATTGAATACAGGCCACTGGTGATTTTCTTTCTGGTCATCCATTATTTCCAAGCTGCTGTGGCCCACTTGATAAATGAACGAGCCTGATTTATGGGTAGTAGAATGTTAACTGTCTGTCCCTCTTTATGATCGGCCCCGATCTCACACGTCTGTGACTCGTTAACACGTGTCGCGGTCACCTTTTCAGGATCGCTACAGCATTCCTCGTATTATAAGAACCGCGCTGGCGTAACTCGCATTAGGTTAGGTGCACCGAGAGCCATGTTGGGTGGATCTTTTATGAGATCCACCCCGTCCATCAGGTACACCACCTCATGTTTGCCTTCCAATCCTAAAATCATGATCGTCCATGGGTCAGGTAAGCAATGTCTAGGAAAAGGTTGGCACGGGACTCCCACCATTAGTTTTTTTTTTTGGGCCCACCATCTTGTTTGTAACCAAGCCAACCCACTCAACTAATGTGCGTCATCAGGATGAAAGAAACCCAAAAACTCAGGTGAGCCATACCACATGAATTTAGAGGTTTTTAGGTATAATTTCATGGCGTGGCCCACTCAGCCTTATTTTTGGAATCAAGGCAAAACAAGTGCCGATGTACCGGATAGACGGTGTGGATTTCATGCATGTTAAACCGTTTCCTCCACGTTAGAGAAAGTGACCCCGATGGGTAGCGTAATTATGTAATTTTGTGAAAATGATTTGGATTTGATTCCTCCCCATCTCTTTACACGTTCACACCTCTAAGCTAATTTCTACGATACTTGGGATTCCACAAGATTCAAAATTCACTGGATTCCAAAAAGCGAAAAAACAAATTTAAATCCATAAGACATATTTTAAGCTTTAAAATACAGCTGCAACAGCTAAAAATTTAATAGTTAAATATCACATCATATGATTGATTACCAACCAAACATTCTAAATAGATAGATGATCAGATGTTATGATACAGCCATTTTTCCTGCCAAAGTGTCATGCATGCATAATATCCAATCCATACAAAAGGTGGGCCACACCATGATGATCATCTGATAAAAAATCAGGCTGATCTCCACATCCAGTGGGCTCACGTACGATTAATATCAATGGACAGCGGATGGTTTAACTTATTGTACTACTGGTCTTATCCATCATGGTTTTCGTATATGATGAAGAGAATGGTTGTATGATAACTTGAGATAAAACAGTTGTATGTGATCATTCTCTTTTAATTATATCTAATGAATTTTCGGTACCACATAGGAGGTGGACAAGCGTCTGTTAGAAATGGGGGCTACTCAGAATGTATACTGGGTACTACCCTCACAAGGACCTAGCTAGTGATGGACAGTCCTGTCAAGGACTCCGTGGGAACTACAGTGATGTATGAGTTTTATCAGAGCGGTTAGTCTATTTTGAAAGATTATTTTAAAGCATTATCTAAAAATAAATGCATATCAAAAGCTTAAGTAGACCACACCACAAGAAGTGGTGGTGACAATGACTTGTACTGTTGAAGCCTTCTTAGGGCCTACCTTGATGTTTTTTGCCATCCAACATATTCATAAGATCACTTGGACCTAAATGAAAGAAAAATATAAATATTAGTTCCACCCAAAACTTTTGTGGCTACCAAGAAGTTTTTAAAAGTAGGCATTTAGTCTCCACTGTTTCTTTTAAGTGTGATCGACTAAAGAATTTGATATGCAGGGGTGAAATGATAGAGATATGATTAACATTTCTTAAAACCAAATAAGCTGCATTATTGAGCATTCATTTCTCTTTTTTTTTAATATCATTAGCTTTGGAATCTCCAAGTCCTTGTCTCCCTCTAATTCAAACACATTTCTATATATGATTTTACATGCATTCCAGCAAATGATAGGCAATCCACTGACCAATCAAAACGCACAATTACATGCTTTGTCTGGTAGGTCTTGCCCATCTTCAAAATCACAAGATCCCATCTCTCTTCAGAGGATTTGCCCATCTGATCAGGTGGATCACATATACAGATAGATTGAATAGATGAGACTGATTTTTGAACCATAGATGTTCAAGGTCCCATAAAATACAGCCAACCAAAGCATAACACTTGAGGTTGGCAAAGCTCACACGCATGTGCAAAAGGCACATGTATAAGCCACACACGTGCCATCATGGCACAGTCATGACAGCTCCGAGATTCAATCCATCCATCAGAACGTCACCGCCATATTGATGCCATCGAGAATCAGGTGGGCCACGGTTAGCAAAACAAATGTACCACTCTGAAAATTTTGGCCGAAGTTTTCTAACTCATCCATTCAATTTCCAATACTGGGGTTTACGTGCTGAGTGGACCAGATTTATTTTAAGAAAACATATAAAGGTGGGACCAACCTGATGGATGGATCAGATCTCACACCCATGTGCCATGGTAGCACATGTGTGTGCGGCATGGCTTAGCAAAGTTGTAGAAATATTTTATAAAATTGGAAGGATCTGTCTGCCGGTCTCGATTGATTGAATATCATTTTTCTCGTATGGATTCTGAGATTCCAAGGGGCCTATTGTTCAGATTGTCGCATTTGATCTTGGTCCATTTCCACCTCGCCTTTCTATCTCCGTCCAGCGACAACATTTGAATCACCCGACAGACTCTTGACTTGACCCGCTTCCACCTCAATAACGAAAGCGGATTACGTACTGCGCACGCCTGGACGGACTCGGTCCATGCAGGGGGCTCTGTGGGCCCAGTGATGTGTGGGTTTTATCCAAGCTGTCCATTCTTTTTTTCTTTTTCTTTTTTTTTTCAGATCATTTTATGGCATCAACCCAAAAATTAGGTAGATGGAAGGCTCAAGTGGAACATTAGAAACTTCTTGGGAGCAGTAGAAGTTTTGATCAGTCTAATATTTGTGTTTTCCCTTCAATCCAGGTCTATGTGACCTTATGAACAGTTTCGATGGAAAATAAACATCACCGTGGGCTCAATCACTGCTGCTTTATGTGGTGTGGTCCACTTGAGCCTTGGATTTTCTTCATTTTTGGGTTCATGTTGTGAAATGATATTGAAAAATGGATGGACAGCATAGATAAAACCCATACATCATGGTGGTCCCCATAGTGCCCTGCCTGTACCGAGCCCCTCTAGGGGTAAATGCAATCCGCTTCCCTCATAAACCATAACTTGTCTTGTGTATCTTACATAGTGAGAAATGCTCACAAACTGGTTGTACATCCAACTACTGATGTGTGGGGCCTACTATGGAGTTTGTATGACATTCACGCATCCAGCAAGGTTGTCCTAACATGAAAATGGGATGCTTCAAAAATCAAGTCAATCCAACTATTAGATGCGCCCCCAAGTGAATGCTCAGTTTTTATGTGGTTGTTCATTGTTTTCTATAGTGCACACCACTTGATAGCTGGATCAACTAGATTTTTAGGGCATCCAATTCTCATGGTGACAATCTTGCTGGATAGGCGAGATATCATACAAACACCATGTCTCAACTAGCTGTGTTTGCAATTCATCCAACAAATTAATAACTCATTTCTAAGCTGGTTGGATCCTGCAACCGGTTTATTTTGTGTATATATGTATGTGATGAACAATTTTGCCCATGCAATTAGTTTTAGGAGAATCACGACCTTCAAGATTTTACTGGATTTTAAATGAAATTTTCAATATATACATTTTCAATATAAACAAGGGATTTTTGTGGAATTTTGAAAATATGTGTGCTTATAACTAATGGATTGGATTTTACTTGCTCCTCTTCCCTCATTTATGTGTGACTAGCCTACTCCTGATTCTCTTATAGTTTGTAGAGTAGCCGCATGAGGTTGCTAAAAGAGCCATCCAACAAAGGCTATGTAATGACTGTCTAACATTTATTCATTTATTTGTTGTGCCAACTCATATCAGAATGTAAACCCAAACAAAAAGCAAATCTAAAACTTGTGTGAGCCACAAAAACGAAAAAGCAAGGATGGTTAGAAACCTTCTCTCTCTAGTGAATGCAAGGCATCCGTCAATTTTCTCTCCCAATTTCTCCTCTCTCCACGTAAGTGCCCCTTCCCCAATTTATAGTTACTCATAATTATATATTAGAAGATCTCTAATACATAATTATGATTGATAAACTCATTTTCAAGAGTCTACAAAGCAGGCCTTAAGGGTATGCCTGTTTGTAGGATATTAAAGAAAGAGAATGTGGTGGGAACATCTCATCCGGTATAAGATGTCCACACCCACACCATGAGCAAATTCCATAGGCCCAAGCCTAGCTTCACCCAGAGCAAAAACTTCTTTATTTATCTACAAATTAACATGGGTGAAACCTTGAAAGGCGAGGAAAATGCACAAGGTTAGCACGCCCACCGCTTCTGATGAGAATAATTTTCAGGAGCTTATGCATGTGGGGGAGTGTTTGTTGCATCCTCCCATCCTCAATTTGGTAGGACTGCCAAACACTACCGCCCCTACAATAAATAAAAAATAAAAAAATAAAAATAAAAATAAAAAATCCTAGCTCAGCTCACCGATATGCATGGGGCGATATGTGCCAGTATCAGACGATATTCCAAATACAACCTCTACAAAATGTTCCCTGGCTGAGCTTCTATCCAACCCATTCTCATCATGGTGTGCCTCCAAACTGCCACTGAATCTTTGGATGGTGAGTTGAACCCAAAACAAGGAGAGGCAACAGATGTGAGCACTGGCCTTAGTGGAGGAACCACAAATGGTTACAAACATTCCTCGGCGGACTCAAATGGACAAATAAACCTGACATGTTGAAGTTGCTGGTCTAGTTTTAAAACCACTATTTCCAGAGTTAGGTTGCCGCTGGCTGTTTGATGAGACCATTGTATTTATGCCAACTAGATAGATGAATTGCGAATTGGGTTGTCATGAAAAAGAAAAAATTCGGAATACTTGCTCAAGCAAGGGAAGTTTCCCTCCAATGAATTAGGTAACTATGAACCAGCCTGTTAGCTGAGTATCCTGGCGCAACCCCTTCAACAAGTGTTAGTTCTGACACTGTTCATTTGAACAGGTGTGGACTATGGCCATCTTATTGTCCTTAAGACAGGCCGCAGCTGCGGCTGTGGCCTGGCTTGATTAATTATCAGGCCTTTACATTCAGGATCAGATCCAAAGTCCAGGTTCAATCGGGATTCATACAACGCTGTTCCTTAGCCATCCCAGAAAGGGCCCTGCGAATCACACTGGATATTTAAAGGATGAGGCAGAGGCCCATCTGATTGTAGCTTTATGCCAAGGTCATTGATCTTAGATTGGATGTCACTGTAATGATTTGAAAACTTCAATAGCCTCAACCAAACTAATGACATTGTGGTCGGTTGTAAAGCAGCATCCCATTCAACGGATCCAAGTATACAAGCTTTGGTATAAAGTAAATCTAGTTTATTGAAAGTGGGAAGAGGAAACTGACCTCCTACAAGAAATTTACAGAACCTCCTCCAACTGAACATTGAAGATGTGTATAGCACTCGGGATGCAAACGTTTAGGATCAAAGAGGGAATTGGACAAAAAATTAGTTTCTGTAACCAAATCTTCTTTTGAACGCCTGATGATTGCTCTGGGAACTTCCAATTGCTTGGCTAAGCAATACTTGCCTCTGCAGCTGTGTTTCTTTGGGCACGAGAGACCAGTAAGTCACCGTCCTGCAAGTTCCAATATGTTCATTTGTTATAAATAATAATAATAATAATAATAATAATAATAATAATAATAATAATAATAATAATAATAAATTGTAATGAACAGACACTGTCCATAACTTAGAAAATGGCAATCAGAAACACCTAAATCCTTTTATTGTTTCTTTAATGTTAATATCATCAAAAAACCGGATGGATGGGGTGGGTTTGCTAGGGATGTTGTGTTGAAAAACCATCTGTTTGTTTAAGACACTAATGAACCTGTCCTTGCGTATCTCACATAGTAGGTGAGCATTAGATGCCAGGATTACATGTGAGAATAGGCTACATTAAGGAAAGCAGATCGTTAGAAAATTTAGGGAACAGGAAAGGAACATCAGCATTCTTAGTTCATATCATTTTCTCCCCTCCTATGCACTTGATGGAGAACAGAACTCACAAGAATGACTAATGACTTTCATTTCACAGGAGCTTCTATGTTCACTATTATTTGTTTGTTTGCTCATTCCCCCTTCCAACAAAAGGCTTTCCATCATTTCTTGGGCTTCTCGAAATATTGCCCAAGAAGTAGTCATCCGGTGTTTTCCTTACCTTTTTTTTTTTTTGGTGGGGGGTGGAACTTTTCTAGGCACAAAGCTAAGACATTCTTTCAGAGAGGTGTAATAATTTTCAAGTGAATTGGATCCCTGCTCACAATACCTGAACAATAGCCTGTGCACAGAGCTTCCCTGATAGAACAGCACCCTCCATGGAAGCCAAATACTTCTGCTTTGTGTAGTCACCAGTCAAATAAAACCCTTCTATTGGGGATCTTTGCAGAGGACGGCATGGTTCACAATTAGGCACGGTTTTGTAAACTGACCTGAAACAGCACAAGAAATTCTTTTGAAAGGGAATGAAGACAGCATCGTTTAGAAAATTATCTCTGTCGAACCTATGCTAACACAAATATCAGGAAAGAAAACATAGATTATCCTTTTTCTCGTATTGGGGTATCGATAAATACTACTCAATGCTGCTACTACTAATCCAGTGTCATTTTCTCTATTGTCAACTTATATGAACTTTTATTTATGTAATATATCATATAATTGTATAGGCACAAGCTTGGTCACATACTTACACCGACATATAGTCCGAGGGCTGTCAACAGGACAGTTCAGGTCGAGTCCTATAGCACCTGTACCTGGGCTGACCGGGTTCAAGTCTGGAACCTATCGAGTTCAAGTACCCATCAGGGGTTGGGTTCGGGACAAAGAAGAGCATTTACATGGTTGGCCCACCCAATGGAAGTATTTGATCGCATACAAATGTGCAATTTGCAATGTGCATGGTGTGTAAACGTGCTATCTTACATGGGTACGCTTATGATACCTCATTTCTTTTGCTAGAATACCATAAAACTAACTAGACCTGACTAGATCCAACCCGACCTGAACCCAACTAGACCTGATTTTTAACCGGGTCCAAAAGGCAAGACTCAAACCTAACCCAATTTTAAAAATGGGTCCACTAAATGGGACCCAGACCCATTAAAATCGGATCAGGTCCATCGGGTTACATGGAGGTCCAGGTACCCATTGACAGCCCTATATGGGCCTGGTCTAAGTTATATGATGTATGAAGCATCCAGAATCTCTTATTTTGTCCGATATTAGCCGTACTTCCAAGCCTTCTTTATACTTTTCGTATACTAAACATTTTTTTCATGATTCAAATTTCAAAAAGGTTCTTCATGCATTTTGAAGCTCACCGTGGCGTTTTAACCACATGGTATTTAAGAATCTTGGCTTTGCTTTGATCAGCAGCGATTTCATCGGGAAAGAGTCTCGCAAGCTCTTTCATAGTAGCTTCAATAATTTCAGCATCAGTGCGTCCAATCCATTCTTCCGCAGGTGCAAAAACCAATTCCAGCATGGAGCGGTTGGGATCGTAATACTCCTGAAAGGATGGTAACAAAGTTCTAATGATGAGATAGCAATTTGAGCTTGAGGGAAAAACAGCTGAAGCACATTAGTTTGCGCTAAAACAGTCGGTCCTCTGCATAATGAGAGATATAAGAAATAAAAAATCAGTGTTACAAATATCCCATCTGAAATAATAGAAAGCACAATTATAAATTTTTTTTTTTTTAAAAAAAAAAAAAAATGTGAAGATGGTGATGAAAGCACACAAATTCAAGGACCAATTTTGGGTATAAAGCTTTACCTTGCATGTCACTGACATGTCTGCATATACACTCAAAAGATTACTTCTGCAAATAAAAAATAAAACAAAACAAGTATAATGTCAGTATAAGCAAACATTCTTGCACAACCAACCATAGCAAAGAAAAAAAAAAAAAGAGTCCTCTGGAAACTCGCCAAGTTGACTCGACCCAATTGAGACCCAGATAGAGTTAAGGGGTAGTACATCGGTCCTTTTAAGAGAGAAATCTCAATAGAGTGCTAAAAAAAAGCTCAAGCCTTTATGGATCAACTGAGGACAGGTTTCACATGGCTTAAGAATTTTTATGATCAGGTTTCAAGTCTTTTATGGATCAACTGAGGACAGGTTTCACATGGCTTAAGAATTTTTATGATCAGGTTTCAAGCCTTTTATGGATCAACTGAGGACAGGTTTCACATGGCTTAAGAATTTTTATGATCAGGTTTCACATGGCTCCCTCACACGATGGACTGTCCACATCAAAGGTGGGCCCCACATGATGGATCACCCATATCAACGTACACCCACATAATGGATGGTCCACATCAAAGGTCGGCCCCTAATGATAAATAGACTACATCCAAAATGGGAGGGTATGATGGACGACCCACTTCAAAGGTGGGGCACACACGATGGATAGTCCACATCAAAGGTGAGTTCCACATGACGGGCAATGGACATTGAAGTCGGGCCCCACATCGAGGTGGCCCCACACGATGGACGGTCTACATCAAAGGTCGACCCTAATATGAGTGGCCGATATCCCAGGTGGGCCCACATGATGGACGGCCCACATCGGAGGTGGGGCCCACATGATGGATGATCCACATCAAAGGTGGGCTCCACATGACGGGCGGTGGATATTGAAGGTGGGCCCCACACGATGGACAATAAAATTGATAGTGGGCTCCACATGATGGATGACCAACATCAAAGGTGGGCCTTACATAATGGATGTTGCAAATTAAAGGTCGGCCCCTAATGATGAATGGCCCACATCAAAAGTGGGGCCCACACAATGAACAGTCCACATCAAAGGTTGGCCCCACATGATGGACGGTAGATGCAAGGGGGACCAAATAGACTTATGATGTTGGAAACCATACATGTAAATACTTAAACATCCATCTGACATAAGTAAAAAATTAAAAAATTAAAAATAAAAGGATTGATGGCAGGAAGCATCTGGACCTGCTGAAAAGTAGATGATCATATGTGTTTTTCAGCTTCCTGTCAAACCTGTGAAATATTCAAGCATAAGATAACTTGAAGTAAATTGCTAGAGAAATCAGGAAGAAAAAGAAAGTAGCTGCTGTTCAATTTCAATCAATTAAGCCATGACAAGATGATTGAATATCGATGGAAAGTAAAACTTGAAGATGATGGAATGTACAATGAGAAGTGAAAACATCCAGATAAAGTTGAAAGAATCTGAAGCTAACCATATGTGAACATTAATCACCGGAACTCCAACTAATTTCTCCAATCTCTTGAAATAAGGAATTTCTTTCCACTCTTGAGGCAAAAGAAGCTTTAGGATGTCAACTGATTCGAATAAAACAAATCAATACCATTCCCCAAAACATTATAAAATAAAAAAAATAAAAAAATGAATGAATACTGCTATGAAGGATAGCATATCATCAGACAGGAAACATAACTTGTATATCATGGACATAACTTTATGATTTTGAAAAGAGAAGAAGCCGAAACGATACCTGGTGTGGCAATTACATAGACATCTCCTTCGATTATACTCCCATTACTGAGAACAAAATGCTTCACCGTTCCATCATTGTTCAGCTCGATTTTTTGTATTCGGGAATTAAGTTGGACTTGACCACCTAATGATCGGATATGATCAACGATTGGCATGCATAGCCTCTCAGGAGGGTTACCATCTAAGAAGGCCATCTTGGAGCCATGCTTTTCCTGTTGATAAAAATGTTGATGTCATTTTCACATCAGTCCTTCAAAGTTTCATTGAACTTTTCTTTAATAAAATCAAGATTTGTCTTTTATGGCATGCATGCTTCAATTTACATGGACATGCCTACGCCACTACATGTTTTATCAAAAGAAGCGATGTGTGGAAATAATGGCTTTTTCAGTTTACATTTTTTTGTTGGAGGCTTGAAGCATTGCTGAGCCCATATGCGCGTACAAGGTGGCTCAGGTGCACAACACACGTGCTAGCATGGCACATTGATACGACATCTAATCCATCCATTAGAGGGTATCACCATGCAGATGCCCTTGCCAAAGAATCAGGCCAGTCCACAAGTCAGGTGGGCCACAGTATATGAAACAAATGATAGCTCAGAATACCTTGCCTGAAGTTTTCTAACGCATCCAACATTTAATACTGTGGCCCACCTGCTGACAGGATCAGACCTATTTTTGGATGAGAACATCTACAAAGTGGGACCTGCTGATAGTTGGTATGGATGCTACATATATCTGCCCTGCTGTCACATGTGATGGGGTGTACACGAGCTGCCTTGTACATGCATGCAGTATTAGCAAAGCTCTTTTTGTTGCATCAGTTATCCCCTGCCTGAAGTACATTCCAAATTCCAATGACCTCATGGCGACCTAATTTACACTTAATGATATGACATTGATGAAATAATTTAAAGAAAACAATAACAAACCTGAAGAAAACGGTTCAAAGCAATCAGAATGCACTGCATGGAAAGCTCATCTGGGTTGATGAAGTTCAGAGCTTTTGACATGGCAATAAAAACCTCATCATTAACTCGATCTGGTACACCCTAAAGAAGAAAGTAGACATCATTTTGAAAGTACTGAAGACACAAATACCAATGAGTGAATCAATACCGAAAATGCAACAAGATCAGCCAGACCATGGACATATACATTTGTATTCATAAAATACCGAAGCTCAAATGCAGGCCAACCTAACATGTATAGGGTCATTTCCAATTTGTATTGTGCACAAGAAACCCTTAGGATAGTGGATGAATTTAGCACATACAGGACAAGCTTGACCAAGAGATGCAGAAATTACAACTGTTTGCCATCAACTAGGAATGTGTTTAAGGAAGCCATTCTAGTGCTAAACAATCATACCTGCTTTTTCATCCATTCTTTAACCGTTAAACCATCCTGAGCCTCAACATAAGCCTGTCCGCCAGCCATTGCTGGCAACAGACCAATAGCAAACCGCACTTTTTCTGGCCACGTCAGCATTTCATTATTCTTTAAGATGGCCCAGATCCCTGCCAGTCATATTCACACATGGATAAGTCACAACTCTAAAAGTTAAATGGAAAACAAGAAGGATACATGAATATCAGTTCATTTAACTCATATGAAATTAATGAAACCATTACTAAGAACCAGTTTCTTTCTTTCTTTCTTTCTTTCTTCTTCTTCTTCTTCTTCTTCTTCTTCTTCTTCTTTTTTTGAAACATGACAAGATTTTATTAAAGCATAGAAAGAAACATTACAAAGACCCTGCAGCCAATTGCAAGTGACCCTTTTGGTACTGGTCTCTCCGGAGCCCATTGGACAACTCATTGGCATCCGTCTGAACAAGAGAACAAGAAACATCCAGATGAGGGACTAGTGAGTTAATTTCCTTTGTATAACCCAAAAACCTCTAAGGCCCCAGAATATCACCCCCAATCAAGTGACCAACATTCCCTTCAATGATAAGTGTTGAGTTGGGAAGGAAATACAAGATTAGCAATCCTTTCCTTCCTCTAAAGCTAGGAGCGCAGCCTCATGCTATTGCTAACCAAAATCCCATCAAGGGCCAGAGAAACCAATGATCACTCACCATCACTGCCTCTTGGAACACCTGGGGTCCCCATGAGAAAAGTCGCCAGGTTCAATTTCACAAAGCAGGATTAGGAGGCAAGCCTACACCTTATATTTGTCCAACCCCCCACAGGCCCGACTTCCTAATTGCTTTCCAGCTGCCAGAAAGATATCCTTTGAAATTCTGTTCTACCAATAGCCCATCCAATGATCATGGATGTGATCTTATGTTTGAGCATAACCACCTGGGCTTGCTTATTGTTGAAAGTTCTCACATTCCTTTCTTTCCAAAGGCCCTATATAATAGTACAAGGGACCATATTCCTCTGAACCCTTCCTCTAGCCTGAAAAAGCCCATGAGAGCAACCATTAATCAGCTCCTTGACAAACCCATTTAGAATCCAACACACACTGAATAGGTCAAAAGATGGACCTGGATCACAATAGTAACACTGCAGTGATGGAAACTGTGGTCCACTATTCCTCTTCTTCTATTTGGGATTTGTTATTGACCTCACTGTTCGAACCACTATTGGTATTTAAAAAAATTTTAAAAAAAACACACACACACACACACACACACACATTGAAGCTAGCTGGTCTTAGCATTTACTTTGATGTATTATCAAGAGCACAAAACATTGAAAATAACCTTATCACAAACAAGTGAACTGTAATTATATACCTTCTTTTTTAAAGGTAAATTGTAATTGTATAACTCCTTTTTGAAAGTAAAAAATGTGATTCAGTACAAATTGATAACCCAAGCACTAGGATCTTCCATCCAATTTCTAAAAGAGAATATCTTGTGTCTGCCATGATTTTAGTTTCCATATAATTCGGGTTTTGCTACTACATTGGCATGTTGTACATAGATGGCCATAAAAAATATTTCTAGCATTGTGCTCTGACCACAGATCATGAGGTTAATAGATTGAGTACCATTTAACGGTGCAGGGAGAACTTCAGGAAAATCAAAGCGGCTGAACTCTCCTGGCTTATTTGGCATTGCAAAAATCATGGAGTGCTCCTTCCACTGCAAACGATCATTTATACCAAGTTCGCCGAACAAGTTCTGGATGTTGGGATAAGCTCCAACTTCAAGAAAAACAAAACCATTTTAACTCAGTACAGGACTAACTGCATGACTAAGAGACATTCTGAAACAAGTGTATCTGGAAAAGAATAAGATAAATAAATGATACTGAGAAACAAGTGAAATCTTATAGAAATATGGCAAGCATTCAAACTCAACCAAAAGATGTTTGTGAGGTCATAGCACGCAGTTCAAAGGGCATATTATTTTTGAAGAGTAGTTCAAAAAAAAAAAAAAGATGGTTAGCAAGGACATACTATGTTGCATATATGAGAATGGTTTTTCCACTAAAAGATGGTTAGCAAGGGCATACAGAAAACACTTCATTCACATGAGTCTGCAGCAAGTTTTAGGAGGCTATACTGATCCCTCAGTGGAAGAGACATATCTGAGTTAATCAGGTGAACATATCTAGAGACATCGCTGATTGAATTCCACCATATAGGGAAATCCATATCATTGACCGAGTCTCCTCAATCATCTAGGGTTCTCCATCCAAACTATGCAATGTAGTACCGGCATAGATGGCTAAAAGTACACACTACCATATGTTAGAAACACTCAAAAGATACACTTCGTTTAACAACACAGAATGGCATTCTTTTTCTGTGTCTACTAACCAACTTTCTTAGAAACACAAACTTATACATGAAAAAATATAGGAAAGTAAATGTTTCCCAAACATGAAAAATCAACCTAAAGAATGAAAAAACATCCATACAAATTCACTATTCCAAAAACTTTATAGATAGACATAATGGGAAATTTTGAAGTACTAAACTTACTGAAGTCCATTATAGGAAAAGCAGTTAAACCACCAACAATAAGAAATCTTTGAGAAACAATATCTAGAAGAAGTAAATTCCCAAGTCCAACATCGCAATCAGTCAAAGACACTAAGCTTACAAAATATGTGCAGGCCTGTCTCATACCAGTCTCCATCATCATCCTTCCATGCAGCCACCTGTAAGAACAAGATGAAAGGTCAAGTTTTATTGCTCAGAGAATATCGTTCACATCATGCATCATCCAAGGATCATTATAGTGAGAACATTGTATGCGATGTTACAAGAACAAAGAAAATCAAATTAACCAACAGGAGCATAAGTGTTGAAACTTCAAATTGTCTAGACTGTAGGAATCATATAAATGAATAAATTAGTTTCCAGAATAAGGCACCATTGGTACATTCCATAAATAAGGTTCAAACTCATATATGTACTGGACTCCATATTCATCACCAAAAAAAAAAAACTAATGTAGGACAATTAACCACTTGCTCTAAAAGCTCGAACTGTTAGAGTATGGCGAATTAATCCATTTATCTCATAGCCCGGACCCCACATCTCATGGGTTTAGGACCTCGGTCGAACCCCCTTCGTGGGCCCGAAATCACATGGGCCGCCCACCCCGAGTGTGTCCCCGCATCCCACGGGCTACCCCACTCGAGCCCGGTGTGAAATGCGCATTAATCACCCCTGGTGAGGAGTCTCGAACACAAAACCTCCTCCGTGGGACGCACTCACCCCGAGTGTGCCCCTGCATCCCACAAGCGACCCTACTCAAGCCCAGTGTGAAAATGCCCCTGCATTAATCACCCTCGGTGAGGAGTCTCGAACCCGAGACCTCCCGCTCTAATACCAATTTGATGTAGGACAATTAACCACTTGCTATAAAAGCTTGAACTGTTAGAGTATGGCGAATTAATCCCTTTATCTCATAGCCCAGGCCCCACATCTCATGGGTTTAGGACCTCGGTCGAACCCCCTTCGTGGGCCCCAAATCACATGGGCCGCCCACCCCGAGTGTGTCCCCGCATCCCACGGGCTACCCCACTCGAGCCCGGTGTGAAATGCGCATTAATCACCCCTGTTGAGGAGTCTCGAACACGAGACCTCCTCCGTGGCCGCACCCACCCCGAGTGTGCCCCTACATTCCACAAGCGACCCCACTCGAGCCCAGTGTGAAAATGTCCCTGCATTAATCACCCTCGGTGAGGAGTCTCGAACCCGAGACCTCCCGCTCTAATACCAATTTGATGTAGGACAATTAACCACTTGCTCTAAAAGCTCAAACTGTTAGAGTATGGCAAATTAATCCCTTTATCTCATAGCCCAGGCCCCACATCTCATGGGTTTAGAATCTCGGCCGAACCCCCTTCATGGGCCCCAAATCACATGGGCTGCCCACCCCGAGTGTGTCCCCGCATCCCACGGGCTACCCCACTCGAGCCCGGTGTGAAATGCGCATTAATCACCCCTGGTGAGGAGTCTCGAACACGAGACCTCCTCCGTGGGCCGCACCCACCCCGAGTGTGCCCCTGCATCCCACAAGCGACCCCACTCAAGCTCAGTATGAAAATGCCCCTGCATTAAAAACGACTCTTGTATACTTACAAATTACAATCTGCTTTCATTTACTAGAGCATGCATCTAGACTGTAAGACAGCTTCAGCTCATTATAATTGCCAAGAAAAATCATCACCAAAGGTTACAACAACTAAATAAACATGGTTCATGAAGGATACATCATATCTACATATTCCTAAAGTAGGATATGATATTTTCTGTAGACTATCATAATAAGCATCACCTTGTTATTCCTTGAGGATTGTACTTTTGATATATACTTCCATTTCCAAGGATTTTGATGTGCTGAACAATTTGTTTTCTTTTCTTTAGTTTTTGGCATCATGCAACAATAAACTATATGCAATTTGAATGCAACTACAGGAATTGGGTTTTGAACTCATCTTGTTTTTATTAATATTATTTTCTCTGTAAATGCAAGTAAAACCTAACAGTTGAAGAGACGTAGTGAAGTAAATGGTAAAGGGAGTTCGAGTAAGCCTAAACAATGGCATTGCAATCAAATCCTTGTACCACGGCCATAGAAACAACATTATGGACAGACAGAAATCACACTGGCTTAGATTCGAAGACATTACAGGATTTCACTAATCTAATGCACACAGTTTCACTAAAATTGGTCAAATTCTATGCAAGAACTGTTGCAAAAAAAAAAAAAAAAAAAAAAAAATCCCATGGACCACAACCTTCAGCATTATGAACCCCAGAGACCTACCCCTTTTAAAACTCCCAACACAGTGGCATCATGGTCATTCGTCTGAAACTATCGCCCATCTGTTTTTACACAGCCAGATTGCTACGGTAGCTTGGTCTTTCTTTGGGAATCTTTTCGGAGTGCATATTTTACAGGCCGATTCGATTCTAATCAGGCTGACTCAATGGTGGGGAGCCTCTGTGATTTGCTCCAAGTACTCCACGGCCCACAAGCTTGCCCCTTGCATTATTATCTGGTCCATCTAGAAGTGTCACAATGCGTCCAGATTCGACGGGCAGATCACCAGGGTTCAATCGGTGATTGCTCGGGCGAGATGGTGGTTGGCCTTCATCGCTGGGGAGGGTTTGGTTCCCTCGAGCAGGCACCCAAACCCCCCTCTTGCTGCGGACGGTATTCTTGGTCCCCGGAATCAGCTGCGCGGTGTGAGAGCTGGGTCCAGGGCGAGCAGGCCGTCCAGGGTGGTCAGATGGCACAAACCCCAGTCGGGCTGGGTCAAGGTAAATGTTGATGGGTCGGCGCTTGGAAATCCCGGGATCTCCGGTGGCAGAGGCATCTGTAGAGGCGACAAAGGGAACTTTTCGTTTGCTTTCGTGTCAGGCTATGGGGTGGGGTCTAACGTGAACGCCGAGCTTTGGGCGATCCTGGATGGTATGGTGCAGTGTGTTCTGAGAGGTTTTCGAAGGGTGGTTGTCGAGTCGGATTCGCTTCTTGTGGTTAACATCCTCCGCGGGGTTTCTTCCCCTAGCTGGAAATGGGGTTATTGGATCTCCAGGATTGAGCACCTTAAGAAAAGTGGGGAGTTCCTTTTTGAGCATATTTTCAGGGAAGGCAATGCGGCGGCTGATGCGTTGGCGCGGACCGGGAGCTCGGACCAACAATCCCGTCTGCTAATCAATTTCCAGGACCTCCCGCTCCAAGTCCGGGGTCTATGTTTTCTCGACAAGGTGGGATTGGGTTCGGTCAGGGAAATGCGGTAGTGGGTGCCTGGGTTTTTTTGGTTTTTTGGTTTTCTTTTTTCGGGTTTCCTTGCGTATGGTGGCCTGGTTTACGATAGGTTCCCCCCAGAACTTTTTCTCTTGAGGGGATCCCGAATGTAATTATCCCTCACATGAAATGAAAACAGTTTTTTTTTTTTTTTTTTTTTAAGGTTTTGAAGGGCCATATGCAATCATCACTTTACTGTTCTGAAGTAGTTACTAGATATCTGTTACAGTTATTTCAATTGTTTAATGAGAAGGACCTTGCCACCAGTTCATATGGCCTATGAAAAAAGCAATGCAAAAGATCTTTTCTCTTTCAGCCCATCATCATGATCTAA
This sequence comes from Magnolia officinalis, assembly GCA_021015155.1. Lineage (NCBI taxonomy): Eukaryota > Viridiplantae > Streptophyta > Magnoliopsida > Magnoliales > Magnoliaceae > Magnolia > Magnolia officinalis. Next base: position 370,120 of record JAJHSJ010000014.1, read on the forward strand.
GCCTTCTCCCAGCTAATTGGGCTCAGCTACATGAATCCTTTTCTCTTCAGGTCAGGAAGTTACTAAATTCTCCCTAATTCATATACAAGAATCTAGAAAGGAAAGAATCATAATAATGACTTGACTAGAAATCAAAGTCAAGAAAGGAATTAAATTTATCACAAATTAGAACAATATTCCTAAGATTTTTTTTTTTTTTAAAATGCAGAAAATAAACCTTTCCACCCAGAACATCTCTTGCCTCCAACAATATGGGCTGATGTCCTGCATCCGCAAGATATTTTGCCGTTGACAGTCCAGCCAAACCTACCATTATGTGAGAAAATCATATAATTAACACAAGAGGTTAAAAAAAAAATGGCACCATGAGAGGCACAAAAAAAATGGTGTAACAAACTCAACCACATTATTAAAAGAAAAATCATAAGGTACTAAGTTGATCATACATTTAGTTGCAAGAAAGCGTAAAAAGTTCATAGAAAAGCCTATCTGGTTCATTTAGAGAACATGCCAAACATTTAGGTAATAATCATATCTCTGACGGCTAATATTACAAGAGTTTCAACGCACCACAGTGGTAGACTAATGCAGAGGCATTTTCACACCGGGCTCGAGTGGGGTTGCCTGTGGGATGCAAGGGCACACTCAGGGTGGGCGGCCCGTGTGAGGCGGTGCCCATGTGATTTGGGGCCCACGAGGGGGGTTTGGCCGAGGTCCTAACCCATGAGATGTGGGACCTGGGCTATGAGATAAAGAGATTGATTCGCCATGCTCTAACAGTTCAAGCTTTTAGAGCAAGTGGTTAATTGTCCTGCATCATAGACTCACAAGAGTTTCAACACGCCACAGTGCGTGTAAAAAAAAAAAAAAAGACGGCTGATGTTACAGATTTCTGTGAATAAATCTTCCAATTAGAATCATCATCATCATAGCCTTGTCCCAGCTATTTGGGGTCGGCTTAAGCCTTCCAACTAGAATTTGTTTATAAATCCAAGGTAATAATGTTATCATTCAAAATCATTTACAGATTTGCTATTTTATTTTTTTTGTTCCATCTGGCATAGTGCATTCCTCAATGATGGTTATGCATACGAGAAGCATAGACATGGAAGATCCTCTGATGGGTTTCTTTGAGTTGCCAAGTACCTAAAGATAAAAACTGAAACAACTTCCAGGTATGCTGAAACTGGCAATTTGAAGAACGTGTTAGTTACCCTTTCAAAATCACAACCAAGAAACTCCAAAAACACTTGTATGTTTAGGGTGAGTTTATACAAAACAGGATGGAACCCATGCAATATTGTACATGTTAAGCTGGGAAAAAAATGATCAACTGAGCCAAAAATCAATGATAAGAAAACAATAAGTCACACATCAAGGCACCAACGTACAATGATATTGCTTTGAAAGAGAATTAAACCCGAAATTCTCCAATACTAAAGCTGTATAATGAGAACTAACTTGGATATTGATAATAGTTTTTCAATAATTATATCTATGTGTAAAATGTGTGCCCATAAATAGACAACATTCATTGATGAATGCAACAAACAGTGGTCAAGAAAGAAACCCAAGCAATATAGACTTAAGATGAAGGAAATGGGTTATTCAGGCTACAGAGACAGTGTGTTGATTTTCTAAATGAACAAAGGAGGTGATAGCTTTAAAGGAACAAAGACAAAGCTCTTTTTACCTGCTCCGGCAATTACAACTTGTAATGGTTTATTCGGACGCGCTGAAGTACGAAAAGTTGAAGATAAATAAGCAGCTTCTAAGAAATTAACAGTATTATCGAGCTCTGGTCTCGGATAGTCCATACAAACAACCTGCATCGTCTAACATTCAATTAATTCTGGTTGGCTGACAGTATTCACCAATAGAGCATACCAGCAAACAGACCTTTAAACGATTGACTTCCTGCCTCGGCCGTGTTCTCATCAGCCATGGAGTCGGTGTTCTCAGATGGTGACCCATGGAAGCACTGCCTCTGAATGCTAGCTGACTGTTACATTCAGAATCTATACTGAAAAAACAACTTTGAATGGAATGTGAATTACATCGGTTCCTTATATGAATTGAATAGCTTGAATTCAAGGCAGAGACAGATCCAATGATACTCATGTCGACCAATCTTCACTTTGCAGTCTTACCACAGGACTGTCATACCAAGTGGCAGCAACTCTCACAATGATGATATTATGGTAGTCACAAATTGCTATTACTTTGTGCCATATGTGCAGGTGCTAATGGTAACAAGATGAAAATCCTGAAGAAAATCGTCAAAAAAAGGGGGGGAAATGTCAGAATCAGTCATCAATTTCAATTTTACATTTCTTTTCCTAAGAGTGTCCAGGAATTGAAATCACTAGAAAGCCAACTCCGAAAACACTTAATTCAAATATTGTACTCCCCCACTTTCAACTTCAAACTACTCAAATTAAGTTCACATTCGAAAGTAGTGATTCAGAAGGAAAGGAAAGAAGAAGAAAAAAAACTGTCCAACAGCAACTGGTTTACTGCAGAAAATTCGCTAAAAACAGTAACTGTGCTGATTTCTCAACAAACATTTTGATTGAAAACCCACACTGCTATATAAATAAAACAAAACAAATTTTAAAAGAAGAAGAAGAAGAAGAAACACACATCTCCAAAAACCACTTCACTAAAAACCTCATTGTCAATTTCTAATCATTCACGAAAATGAATTTAAAATTTATCCGTATCCAAAATAAGAAAATTCCAAAAGATTGTCCATAAACAGCCATCCACACCGCTAGAAGCTCCCAATAATTAAAATCACTACAACCCAACTTAAGAATCACTAAATTGAATGCCCCACCATCAGTTCCAAATTCCTCAAAAGAAGTTACTTTCAAATTTTTGCTCCCACTCAATACCAGAAATTTCAAGGGGAAGATTTTTTTAAAAAAAAAAGTCCAACCATTTGAGCATGAAAATTTTTGCTATAAATAAATAAATAACTCAATTCACAACAAACCCGCCTTCAAAAACCACTTAATTTTAATAACCCACCTTCAATTTCGGATCATTCATCAAAATCAACTCCCAATTTCATAAGCAGAGACCCCAATGGGTGTATGGAAACAACAATTCACAAAGCTAAAGTCATTAAAGAAACGAATTCACTACAAAGACAAATTCAAGAACCACTTAATAGAATCATCCAGCTTCAATTGCAAACCATCCCAAAATAAATAAATCGACTTCTAACCGATGACTAGCATTTCTGCAACTAAAAACAGCTGAAAACCAAATTCACAACAACACCACCTCAAAAAACAGCTCAATTGAAAAAACCCAACTTCAATTTCTAATAAATCCATCAAAACCGATTCAAAAATTCACATCCAGCAGTATAACTCAATCTCGGCCTTAAAAGAGCACATGCAATAAATAAACTCTCAGCATAGACAGCAAAACAAGAAAGAAAAGATATTCTCTAGCACCACAGAGAGAAAAAAAAATTAAAAAAGAAAAAAAAATCATATATTTACTGACCTTGGATAGAAGAGAAAGGAAGAAATAAAGAAGGCAGAGCTGCTCCTGAGCTAGTGTTTTTCTTCTCCAGATTTCAAATGGGAGGAATATCTATACATGTGTATACACGAGTGATAAATGGGAAGAGGAGTGAGTGGATGAATTGAGTTCCACGAATCAAAGACTCGGAATCGAATATAGCAAAAATTATAAATACGAGTTTGGGACGCGTTTGGCAGTTTCTTCCATCTGCTTTATCGTTTCCGAAGTTGGGATATTCGCACTACGCGATAAATGGGAATACAGCCCCCCTGTGTACCCGTACCTACCGTGGCCCGGTGATATAGGTGCTCCCCTTACTGTACACGTGGCAAGAGCACTAAATCCGAATAGTAGGACCCACTCAGTTTTGGCTGGCCATGTGCCAAACGGCCCCTAATCGGGTAAGGTGCTTCATGGACTTCTTATTTATTTATTTTTTATTATTCGTGTTTTCAATGAGAAAAACTTCGATACTCTGCAGATTGTGATTGTCCATACGCAGACCTAGCGAATTGGTGAACACGGCGTGCTTATAACTCATATTTAAACCGTTGAAATCTTGGTCCCACTTCAGATGTGTCATAAACCATAACTACATGTTATTTGGATTGAAGTGCATGGCCAGTTGGTGGGCATCTAGTGTACAGATAAAATGAAACGTAGTCCACTGTCTCAACTCTTAACTAACAAATGACCAGAAATGCCTAATCAGCATGATTTTAGATTTACAGCCTATGTTTTGTGGGCCCCACACTTTTGGATGGTTGAGCTTGAATTACGTGCATGTTCACTTGTAAAATTCCGGAGTGCATGTGTACCAGACACCACCTAATAGAAAGTATCAAATGACTATTTCTTCGGCAGCTATTTAGATCCACTACAAAGGAAATCCGACGGTGGACTAAAATGGGGGATGCATTTTTAAGCACTATAAAAGTAGAGAGAATGGATATTTTAAGCCGGCCCATTTTGTATTTTTAAATTTACTTGTCACACATGTATTTGGTTGTCCCACCAATCAAAACATATATCATTGAGCTTAAAGTATCATTTTAGTTGACTAATCAGACCCTTGATCATTAATATGGGTGAAATTAGACTACTGACAATCCAATTGAATAGCTCATCTTTTAGATAAACCTATCCACAACTTTCATCTTCAACGTCCACAAAAGTATCAGTCAAATTAGATCATTCATCTTTAAGTTTGGCTTAATTGGACAATCCAATTCATGGTGAATATTCCTCTATGCTCACGAAATTGGACTATTTTTCATCAACATTAATATAATTAAATGCTTTATTTTTGGTATTTGTGCATTTAGCTTGTTCATCTTGAATGTTTGTGTATATGGATCCAATTAGAACTTTGACCTTTAATATTAGTCTAATTGGGCTATTTATTTTTTATATAAATCTAATGAAATAATTCATCACCAATAGAAAAAAAAAAATCCCTTTTTTGTTGACATGCTAATAGTATTGAAAAAAAAAAAATTTTGAAGTGACTTCTGGGAAATGATAAAAGTCACAATATTGAATAATCTGCTTCTCAAATAATGTAACAAGATTACATTGGTCTAAGACTTACCAATGAAGAAGAAAGAAGGACAATCCAATAGATGGAGATGTAGGAAAAAAATGATACTTCCCATTCAAATGATTAACACGAAGTAAATATAAAAAAGAGAAGGGAAATATACATCTTATAAGTTCTTACCTAAATTAGACAATTGAGCTTAGAATTGCTAAACTTCTTTATTTTATTTTTTTTTCCTTGTTTTTCACTTTTCTTGGATTAGAGATGGAGGAAGATGACATGGGCACTTGCTTTTTACTTGAAAATATGGACTTTACTGAGTGAGATTTTCATTACGGCTAACACAGGGAAATTGAATAGAAAAGTGGAGGAGAGAGAGAGAGAGGGGATATGTGGCTACCACACATGTGCAAGTGGAGCCATAATACATATTACGGAAATAATCACTGGAGAAGATCATGGCAAATCAAGTGTAACTGCACCTTGATTCATGGCCACAAAATTATTTACTTTCCATGTATATCTCATTAATACATTTCCTAGTTTATAGTTTCCTGTAAATCCGATTCTATAAACATTAGATAGCTGTAAACAGATCCTCAACAATTGTACGGTTACTGATATAAATATACATCACATCTCGCTGCATTCGACATGAGAATTTTCAGCATTCTTGTTTATCTTTTATGGTATCATAGCCTAACATAACCTCCGTTTCTTTCCCGCTCCACCAATATGGCCTCATCTCCTTCGAACTCGGTTACTCCCATAAACATCCATAGCCTCATTGCAGTTAAGCTCACCAAGGACAATTACCTTCTTTGGAAAACTCAAATCGTCCCCTAACTACGTGGTCAGCGCCTGTTTGGGTTCGTTGATGGAACCATCTCTGGTCCTAGCCCCACCATTCACAATCCTGAAGCAGCAACCTCCCAAACCGCTCAGCTGAAATACCAAATCCCAAATACAGTACCTGATATGATCAAGATTAGGTTGTTCTAAGTTCACTGGTTTCCTCCTTATCCGAGAATATCCTAGCACAAATGGTCGGCCTCACAACTTCAAGAGAAGTTTGGGTCGCCCTTGAGAGAATGTTCGCATCTCACTCTTCCGCTCGCGCCATACAGACTCGACAATTTTTGGCCTCCACTAAGAAAGGTAACTTGTCAATTTCTAATTACTTTCAAAAAATGAAATCATTCTCGGACAACTTGGTTGCCATCAGACAGCCCCTTCAAAATCATAAATTTACAACTTACCTTCTTGGTGGTCTTGATACTTCTTATGATGTTATTGTCACGTCCATTTTCACTCAAATTGACAAAATGACTTCGGAAGATATGTTTAACAATCCTCTTGCGTTTGAGTTACGCCTTGAGCAACAATAAACTGTCGTTGACACGTCTGTTGGCTCGGTGAACATGGTCACACGGAATGACTCCAGGTCGCACGGTGGAAAACATCTACAACAGCAACGCTCTTCTCCGAACCAGTCCTATGGTTCCAACTCCATCAACAAAAGAAGGGGACGTGGAAATAGAGGAAGAGGTGGTCCACCTCAAAACTACTCCTCCAACCCGAGACCACAATGCCAAGTCTGTGGAAGAAATGGTCACACAACCATCTAATGTTATTACAGGTTCGATAATGCCTACCAAGGCACTCCTCCTAATATGGCGGCTTATGTGGCATATCTCTTACTACAACATGATACCAACTGGTATCTGGATACTGGCTCAACAAACTATCTCACCAACGACTTCCGCAACTTGACTGTGCAATCAGAACCTTATCTTCACAATGACCAGATTCATGTCGCCGATGGGGCAGGTTTACCTATAAAAAACATTGGTTTCACTACCCTTTCAACCCCAACAAATTCCTTTATTTTAAATAAGTTGTTGCATGCACCTTAGATTAAGAAGAATTTGATTTCTGTGAACCATTTTACGAGTGATAATAATGTTTATCTTGAATTTCACTCTTCTTCCTTTTTGGTGAAGGACGAGGCAACGAGGAGAGTTCTTCTGCACGGCAAACCTAAAGACGACCTCTACCTTTTTCCGACCTCCATGTCACCAACAAACCATCCTCAAACATATCTATCTCAACGGGCGCCTCTTGATGTCTAGCACTGTCAGATGAGACATCCTTCCTATCAAACTATCCGCCATCTTGTTTCCAAGTTCTCTTTACCTACTTTGTCTAATAAAATTTTGGGTGTGTGTATGGCTTATCAACAAGGAAAGAGCCATTGCCTTCCTTTTTCTAGTTCTCAATCAATTTTTAATCATCCTCTTGAATTAATTTTCTCAGATTTTTGGGGTCCTTCTCCTATTAGGTCAACCAATGCAAATAAATACTATGTTTCGTTTGTTGATCATTTTAGCAAATTTACATGGTTACTTCCAATTCCAAGCAAATCTAATGTCATATAAAATTTTTGCTCATTTCAAAAACTTGTTGAACGCCAATTTAATTGTAAGATTAAATCTGTGCAAACTGATTGGGGAGGAGAGTATCGCTCTCTTCATACCTATTTTGTAAATATTGGCATTCAACATCGAATCACATGCCCCCATATATCCCAAGAAAATGGGTCCGTTGAACGGAAAACACCGTCACATCGTTGAAACCGGCCTCTTACTCTTATCCCATGGTCATGTTCCTCACACCTATTGGGATGATGCTTTTCTCATGGTCACATATCTCATTAATCGGCTTCCCTCCACCCCTCTTGGCATTTCACTATTTGAAAAACTTTATAAACATGCTCCAGATTTTTCATCACTAAAAATATTTGGGTGTGCTTGTTTTCCTTTTCTTCGCCTGTTCAGTTGACACAAACTTGACTTCAGATCAAAACATTGCGTCTTCATTGGCTATATATAGTAACTCACATCGTGGGTTCAAGTGCCTTGATACTTCCACTAACAAGGTATTTGTTTCCCGGCATCTAATCTTCGATGAAGGGTCATTCCCTTTTGCAAGTCCAGACGCAAACCCAGCTCGGCCTCAATCTAGCCCACATACAACTCTCTCGTTTTCTCTCTTAAGAAACAACAAAACTCAAAGCCCACCTTTACTGCTGTCACCACAAAAACGACCTGTCCCATACCACAAACTCATTTACCCCAACGACACCGTTTCCTAATACTCACCCAGTATCTTTATCTTCCTCATTACCTCTTTCTCCTTCTTCAAACATTTCACCACCAGAAATAAATTCATCTACTCCACCCAACGACTCTGCTCTCACCACACAACCAACCCAACCACCAACTGTTGCCGAAGAACTCTCTGAGCACCGTCCTTATCTAATGGTAACACGATCTCAGAACAATATCGTGAAACCAAAGAAGATCAAGGATGGAACCGTTCAGTATCCACTGCCACAAACGTTTCTTGTTTTAGGTAAAGTTCCAGAATCACCAACCTGTTATACAGAAGCTTCCAAGCACAGTGAATGATGTGCAGCCATGGATGAAGAATTCACTACGCTAATAGGAATGAACGTGGGTCCTTAGTTCTGTCAAACCTGGTCTCAATGTCGTCAGGTCCATGTGGATTTTCAAAAGCGCAAGTCCGATGGTTCTCTTGAACGGAGAAAGGCGAGATGGTTGCCAAAGGCTATCACCAACAACAGGGAATTGACTTCAATGACACGTTCAGCCTGGTGTAAAGCCACCACCATTCGGATATGTTAAGCTATGTTGTCTCAACCAAGTGGCCGATCCATCAAATTGATATAAAAAACGCATCCTTCACGGCAACTTGACTGAAGAGGTTTACATGCAAACAACCTCTGGCTATGTGCATCCAGCTTCCCAAATCATATTTGTCGACTACATAAGGCCTTATACGAAATGAAATAGGCTCCACGAGCCTGGGTACCATCGACTACAAGAGCATCTACTCTCTCTCGGCTTTGTGAACTCATGCTCCGATACATCTCTTTTCATTTGCAGACAGGGATCAACTTCATTATTTCTCCTTGTATATGTCAACGATATATTGATCACTGGGTCGAGTCCACTGGCCATCTCACAACTGATCACAAATGAGTCAAGAATTTGCCCGTAAAGACCTCGGACACCTAATATTTTCTGGGTGTGAAGCACATCAAATAGCCGAAGGTCTTCTCCATTTGCAAAGCCAGTACATCTACAATCTTTTTCAACGAACAAAAATGCTAGATGTCAAACTCGTTTATTCTCCAATGTCCTCTTCTCAGAAATTATCATTGTTCTCGAGTACCACTTATTCAGATCCTTCAAATTACCGCAGTGTAGTGGGGGCGTTACAATATCTGTCACTGACTCGGCCAGATATCTCTTTTGCAGTCAATAAGGTCTACCAATTCATGCACAAACCCACTGAAGAACACTGGACAATAGTCAAAAGGATCCTTCGGTATCTAAAGTTTTCAATCAATTTTGGACTTCTTATTCGGCCAAGCACGTCCACCCAGCTATCTATCTACTCCGATGCCGACTGGGCGGGTTGTCTGGATGATCGAAAGTCCACCTCGGGTTTCTGCATTTATTTTGGTGCCAACTTAGTCTCATGGAGCTCTAAGAAACAACCAACTGTGGCATGTTCAAGCACTGAAGCCAAGTACCGTGCGGTTGCTCATGCCACAGCCTAGTTACTTTGGATACAATCCTTGATGCGTGAAATTGGTATTGTTTTAGCCCAACGTCCAATCCTATGGTGTGATAACATCGGCTTACATATCTCACGGCAAATCCGGTGTTCCATGCATGCGCGAACTAAACATGTGGAGATTGACTACCATTTTGTCCGGGAAAAAGTTCGACAAAAAACTCTGGAAGTTCGCTTCATCTCCAGTAAAGACCAGCTTGCTGATGGTCTCACTAAATTGATCGTGTCAGCAAGATTTGCCTTCCTACGAGACAAGCTCAACGTGAATTCATCACTGCTGAACTTGAAGGGGCATATTACGGAAATAATCACTGAAAAAGATCACGGCAAATCAAGTGTAACTGCACCTTGATTCATGACCACAAAATTATTTACTTTCCATGTATATCTCATTAATACATTTCCTTGTTTATAGTTTCCTTTAAATCCGATTCCATAGACATTAGACAGTTGTAAACAGATCCTCAAAAATTGTACAGTTATTGATATAAATATACATCATCTCTCGCTGCATTTGACACAAGAGTTTCCAGCATTCTTGTTTATCTTTTAATATAAAATGACTAAAAAGTCTCCAACACACAAAATTACATCATTAACCTCACTATATCAATGAAATATAAAAATAAATTAACAAAGCTAAAACAAAAAAAATACACTTTAAATTTAACAAACCCATCACATGATGAACCCGCTAGATGAAGGATCACATTCATTCTACTATAAAAACCTAACTAGTTGATTCAACAAGTCACTTTATATATCAGTGGTAGACTGAGTGAAAGATACCTCGTTTCAACACTGAGGTCTTGGTATCGATTCCCTAGTGGGGTGGCTAACAGTGAAGTGTGAACTAATAGTGAGATTTACTAACAAGCTAACAAAAAAAAAAAAAAGTCACTTTATATATCAGCCCAAATTTTAGCCCGAGCAACAAGTCTGGACTCCTCACCTAGACTTTTCAAATCCATGAGGAAAAAGCATGAATAGAAATAGTATTCATGAAAATCGTAATTGAAATTGATTATTGATGAAATAACGAGTACAAACCCTTTTAAATAGGGATACTAAGACTATGAAGAAGTTTAAGAATTAAACTATAACTAAAACTTCCGAAAATTCATAACTTATTATAAATAGTAAATTTTCTATTTATAGTTAGTGTCCTATGTGGCTTAACCACGTTATTCTCCTAATTTTTCTAAACACTTTTCATGTTGGGCGCAACTCCTAAAGCCTAACCGATGAAGAGTTATAATCAAACTAAAACTTACTATTTATAATAAAAATGGAACTAAACGTGGAATTCGACCGTTGATATGATGGAATCTCGCAAATTTGGCGTGGGTAACCTGGAATAGCCAGGTTGGTTGGATAAAGTAGCTCGTCCTACCACAAAATCATATATGGTACGTCAAGTAATTCATTCCGGTTTGCGAGATATGCATGTTTTAAGGTTCTGACGGTCTTGACGACTTTTACCTCTGATCGGGCCTTCTCTGATTCATCTTGGACATGAAAGTGTCTACAACCCTCTCTACATCAGTCTCCATGTTTCAAAAGAATTCGTCCTCGAGTTCTCGTGCTGCTTCGGTTCATGATACTCGGTCTAGTGTGCTATAACGATACCCGTATCAAAAGTTATGATTAATTTACGGTCCGCTTTCTTTTGATCCAACCATGTTACAAATGTATCTGTGACACATTCTACATCAAATTGATTAACATAATGGCAATGTAAAAAATTTGCAATGATGTAATGATGTATCTTTTCTTCATTTCTGAAGATGGTAGTGGTGAGTCCGTATCTTTTCTTGGCAATGATGTAATTTTTGAAGATGGTAGTGGTGATTTGCGAGCAAAGAGATGAAAGTTTCAAGGAAAACGAGGTTTATTTTTCAAAGATAGTGCATGAATCAGAAACTATAAACTTAAACGAGAGAGGAAGATCAATATTCATTTCAAATCAAATCTACATGTGCTTCATTTCTTTTCTGTAAATCCAAGTAAAGAGGCGTGTTCATCCATAGCTTGCACTGCGCCATAAAAACCATTACATCTTGGAAGAGTTGAGTCTTAATGAGGGCACTTATATATAAGCATAAGAAACTTCTAGTTACTTTGCATGAATGGTTCAGATGGTCGTATTTATTCAATGGCCAAGAACTCTCTAGAAATTTTCTGTATACATACTATATATATTGGATAACTCATGCTAGATTACTGGCATGATGTAGAACATAGTTCAGGAATATGAGAACTTAACTCACTCGACTCAATATTCTACAGGGTTGGGTGGACACAAAGACTTGACTAGAATCAATTTGATATTTAATTAGCACAAGTAGAGCTGTGGATCGAGCTGAGTCAAGTCAAGCTGTGTCAAGCTCGGCTTAACTTGGCCCTAGTATAACCCCAACTTGAGCTCAGCTCAATTTGAACTTCAAGCTCAACATGCTAGCTCACATTGGCTCGCCGATTTGAGCCAAATCGAGCTTGAATTGAGTCGAGGCGAGCAAGCTGGTTGAGTCGAGGTAAGTCAAGACGAGCTATCTTTAATAACAACTAAAAGCCTAAAAAAATATATGAATGATGCATATGATTTAAAGACTAGTAAATCTAGATTGTAATCCATTTAATACCATCAATATTTAAAAAATATATGTTTATCAAAAAATAACAAATGTTAAATCATTAATTTAAAAGTGTAATCCATTCGACACTATCAATAACAACAGAATATGAATAATTAACCTCATTCAAACAAATGGAGGTCCAATCTCACCTAGATGCTTGATGTCGTCCTCTTCCACATCCTCAACATCAAAAGTGCTATCGCTCCAAATTATCTGTAATAGCCTTGTGTACAAATAAGCGCTTTAATTATTTTTTGCGCAAGCAAGTTTCGATACTTGCTCGCAATCCTATTTTCCGTGCTGAATATATATTTTAATGCCCCCAGTTGTAATTGGAATTGATAAAATACTACGTGTCAACAATGAAAGTGTAAGGTATTTTGCTTCATGAGTACAAATGGTGCACAAGATATGCACATGTGAAATTTTCATATCTCTCACACACACCACACACAAACACCACACCACACACACACATATATATATATATATATAGGGAGAGAGAGAGAGCCGAGCTGAGAGTCTAAGTCGAGCTTCGAGCTTCGAGTTGAGCCAAGCTGCTCCACTTGGGCTTGTTTTTTAACAAACATAGGCCTCAGCCTGTCCCAAATCTCTCTGGAGCTGAGGTGATTTGAGCTAAACCGGGTTGAGCTGAGCAAGCTTTTCGAGCTAGCTGGGCTTATGTACAGCTCTAACCACAAGTAAAAATGTTAAGAAAAGGATTATATACGTTGACTGAAAATGGAATTAGGAGAGACGCAGTGGATGGCAATGCATGTGAGTCAGTGGCCAAACGGTCCATTTATGGGCGGGGTAGAAAAATGAGAAGGGCTGGAACAGTGTGGTCCAGTCGAAGACTAGCACGACGTGGGTCAGGTTTGTGCTGACAATCGAGGCCCATGGGCTGTAACAGGCTTGAGTTTGAGGCCTGATTATCAGCAAGCCCAGCAAACCCAACTTGTTTCACATTGATGGGCATTTTCGGATGGTGGGTCCCAGCCCAGGCGGAGCGTAATCCCTCAGCTCATATATTGGCTGGCATTGTATTCAGGTCCCTGAGACATTTCTCAACCTAATTCCACATGGGCTATTCGAGGTCCATTCGAGTAGATATGAACAAAGAAAAAAATAAAAAAGAAAAGAAAAGAAAAGAAAAGAAAAATCATTTCGTTATCCCCTACCGTTAGACCAGTGTGTGGCTCTCACCCTTCTTTACTGTCGTAACCAAATTCAGAACCTTTGTTTCTTCATCCCAACGAAGAATAAAGAAAAGCAGTTCAATGGAGAGAGCTAACCAAAAGAGCTCTCTGTTCTTTACTGAGAGAGAGTATCTGAATGTCTGAATGAGCTCCCATGCCTTCTTTAGGTACCATCTCTCTCTCTCTCTCTCTCTCTCTCTCTCTCTCTCTCTCTCTCTCTCTCTCTCTCTCTCTCTCTCTCCTATAGTTCTATTTGTTCCTTGCTTGAATTTATATATCATGCAACTATTTGGTAAATGGTATTTTTATTAGGAGACCTTTTTCTTCTAGGAAATATATCATCGGGCATTAATGGTCAAATAGAGGGAGGGAGGGAGGGATATTTTTGAATTGATGGTTTTTAGGATTTTCTGCTAAATGGGTACTTGTTATCTGTTGCTTTTGTGGAGGGTGTTAGCACTTATAGATTGGTGATTTATTTTTTAATTATAAATAGTCCACTTTCTTTTGTTTTAGAGTTCTCGCTGAAAAGGGTCTCTTTTATTTTATTTTAATTTTCTGATTGTGATTACAGTAAGTAGCTGAGTTTATGTAGAGATCAATTATATGATTCTCGACCCAAGGATGTGTAGTATATCATTGGTTCCTCCATTCTACAAATGGCACAACATTCAGTGATCAATACCGTTGATCTGATGGGCCTCCTGGTGGATGGACTATTCACTTAAAATGTTGCATATGGGACCATCCAATCTTTCCCCTCATAGCATTGAATGTGGGCAATTGCTATGCTGTTTTCTTAAGGGTCGTTGGATGCCTGTAAAATCCTTAAGTTGTAAAGGGATTATAGGTAATTGGATTGCAGTTGGCTGTTTGGATGCCTGCATTTGCCTGTAAAGGCTTTACTAGCTGCAAACGTATTATAACTTTTAGTTGTAATATGAAACCTGGCAAAATGCTGCCACGCACACGTGCCCGCGTAAACACGCATATATTTATTCAAATTCTCTATTAAGGTAGCATTGCAGGCTTCTTCTCCACAATCTGCCACCACCCCCTCCCCCCCCCCCCCCCACCCCCCCCCCCCCAACGGCCTCCGGCGACCAGTGGCTCTCTTGTCCCTCCCCCCTTACCTGCCTCCGGCAACCAACAACGCTCTTGCGGATGATCAACCCTTAGTATTCCCTTATTCCAAGAGTTTAATCTCATCTAGAACCCAAACACTCCAAAATGAATGTCCAATTAATATCTATATCCACTACTTTAATGTTGAGTGTAAATGTGGTACTCACAGCATATCCATGTGATAGTGATGCTGTATCTGGGCACCATTGGTTCTCATGCTTCTAGCTACCTAGCTTGTGCTCTCAGGCTAACAATGCAGCTTGAATGGACTGTAGGCATAAACAATGGAAAACATTCTTCCCAATGCAATGGGGTCCCTAGCCTCTTTTCTATCTCTCATCCAGTTGATCTCCAGAGGCTTTCTTTCAAGTCGACTCATGGTTGTAGAACCTTAAAACTTGACTTGACTCAAAGTCCATCAGGTCAAGTTGACTCAATGACTCAACTTGACTCAAGAGTCAAAACTTGATAAATTAAAAACTGTTTAAAAATAATGAAACATAATAAAAGGCGTAAGTTAATAAAAATGGAAAGTTACTAGAGAACAGAAACTATTCCAAATTTCAGATTGACTGCGATCCCCATTTGTGGTATTATCAAGTTTCTAAAAGAAAAATCAAACTCACACATACATTGATTTTTGTCGATCGATCACTTATTAAATTCCAATGCCTCTCTTCCAAATAACGAAGTCCTTCCCCATCTATCTCAAAAAAGAGGCGGGAAAGGAGAGCCACATCACACCCAGGGTAGGGCTGGGCGTGCACACTTGAGAGACGCCCGATGAGTGGGCCACACACGTGTAGACATGAGATGGAAGGAGGGGAAGGAGAGGATGAAGATCCTCTCTCTTCTCTTCTCTTCCTCTTCCTCTTTTTCTTTTTCTCTCTCATAGACACCACCGGGGGGTTCAAGGGCTCTCTCTCTCTAGACCCTCTGTGATAGGATCTATTTATAAGGAGTTAGGGTTTTAGAGGCGAGCACTAACTATGGTGCTCACTCCTACGGACTTTGATATTGCGTTACACCATCAGAAAGCCTATAGATCTACCTAATACATGCACCCAAATTGACCAAATCCCTCCATTAATCAGTGGCATCCACTCTTGACCAAATCCCATGCCAGCCTATAAAAAAAGTATACCACAAGATCTTAACCATCAGATATCCATCAAGAGTGACAAAACGTTTTTAAAAGTTCAAACAAAAGATCAATGGTTAAAAACCTTCAATTAAACATTGTAAACCTTTAAAGTGTGTGCCTGACTAGAAAACCACTTGATGGATGGTCCAATCACCAAGATCTAAGCCACAAATAAGTTCCTTGAGGTAACCAATGGATCTCTCTTTTTTTTTTGGCTAGCTTGTTAGTACACCCACTGTTAGTTCACACTTCACTGTTAACCAATGGATCTCATGTTGGAATATGTGGCCTCCTTGCACCGTATCCTAATTCATGCACCAAATCACAAGACTTTATTTCAGTCACTAATGTAACCTCGCAGGCTGAGCTAAAGCACATAGCACTAAGACCATGGAGTCCCAACACAACCTCAGGTCTAAGGACTAGTCAAGACTAGTGCATAATCAAGTTGATTTGATTTAGGCATGACGTCTCCTAGTTCAAAGACTTGATGCAATCCCCCAATGCAAATGTTCACTCAGGTCCAACCACAATAACCTGCATACCATGAACACCCACACTCCTATGTGGGGTAGGGACTAGGCACCAATTCATTGTTAAGCCTAATGGTGGAGTCATTTCATACCAACTCATACCAATACCTTTCACGGATTGTCCAATCCTGCTAATATGGTCATGGAATTTAGGGTACCAAGATTCATGAAACACAACCCTCCCTTAGCCAATGGTTGTTGTGTGTTCAAACTCATATTCCCTTAAGACAACTGGAGGAACCCCTCCCTTTAACCCATAAAGTCATAGATAGTTTAGGCTTCCAACATATTTGATTGTGGGCATCCATAGACCAAGACAGACACATATTGTCATTAATATACATGATTATCTCAATAATCATTGGCTTTCTAGGGCACACTATACCAACACCTTCCCTCTTTACCTCGCTTAATTTTGACATATGGAGGGCTTTCTCATGGTACAACATGTAATACACATGGGTTCCATGCACCAAGAATCTCCCAAATGCAAAAATCCTAAACCTTTTTATAGGTTGCCAACAAAGAAACTTTAGGAAAGAACACTAGAAATGGTTTTCACTAAACCAATAAAAGGCCAAATGTTCTGTCTAGTATCTTCAAACATGGAGAACTTTTTGCATTGACAATCCACTGTGGGTCACATCGGACTGACTTATTGTGGGCCCCACTTGTACAAACTGAAAGCCTGAACATATTGTACAAACTCTCATCTCATGCATTGTGTAATACCTCTATGAAAAAAAAATAAAATTTATGCTTCTATCTTCTCTCTCACCTTTCCCTTACTCATGCTTTTCCAGCTAAGACTTTCTTTACTGTCATATTCTTTGGCAGACATTGCTACTTCACAGTCTTCCTTCCGAGACTATCGAGGAGCATCAAGAGTTCATATCAAATTTTCTAGTAGCCCTTCAGATGTATGTTCCTTTGGAAAGGAAAAAAGTCTGGCTTCTGCATGGACTGGGTGCATTCGTATCCCAAGAAAACCAAGCTTCAATGCAGGGCATCTTGAAATGCGGAACACACTCATCGTCAATGCAGTTGCGACTTTCGAACCAAAGTATTTGGTTCAGAGTGAAGATGGACACACACAAGACTGTGACTGGCAATCGGGTTCTAATTCAGATTCCAGAATGTTTGATTCTTTAAGTGAAGACTCCAGTGAAATGGATGAGAAGGAGAGGTTGAGGCGGATGAGAATTTCCAAAGCGAATAAAGGGAATGTTCCCTGGAACAAAGGCAGGAAACATAGTGCAGGTGACAACTTAAGACATTCTCAAGACTAGTTGTGGCTACTTTGTTTTTTTACTTGATGTATTTTCACTTCGAAGTTTTCTCCTCTGATTGGTATGTATCCATTTCTAATGCAGAAACCCTTCGGCGGATCCGAGAGCGGACCAAATTGGCAATGCAGGATCCTAAGGTGATGTCATGTAAGAATAGTTTCACATTTTCACTTACAAAGGCCTTAGAAATATCAAAGGCTTAAATCTACTTAGTAAGAACACAACCAAAAAACTTATCATATTGTATAGTCTGAGATAGTTTTTCTCTATGCAAGTTAATACTAGGACCCCTTCAATTTTTATACAATTATATAGATATGTATTTTTTGTTTTCTAAATCATCATTGTTGTCATGGTCACCACTACCACCACCAGCATCATAGCTTTGTCCCAATTATTTTGATTCTGACTTACGAATCTTGGTACGCCAATCAATCCTGTCTATGCACTACATTTTGTAAGTGAACAAGCCTTTGTATCCCATGTCACCACCTCAATCCATGGCCTTTTAGGTCTTCTTATCATCCTCTTTGCAAGCCTTCAACCATAATCAACGTTCTCGTCCTTACTGCAGCCGTCTCCCATCCACAAGACTGAACCATCTCAAGCTCTCCATTAGTTTATCTCTTACCGGGACTAGTCCTAGGCTGCTTTGGATTACTTTGTTCTTAAATCTATGCTTCCTAGTCTTCCCACACATCCATCTCGCATCCTCATCTTTGCAGCACTCTTTTATTGTCTAATACGAACAGGGTATTAAAAAATGGTTATGTTACGGCCATAGCGGCTGTTACGTAGTGGTAATGGTGGTGCCCGTCATGCGATACAGGGCTCTAACACCCGATTTGAAGGGAAAAGAAAAAAAAAAAAAAAAAAAAAAGAGGCCTTTAACAGGCTTGAAATGACCGTTACGGGCCCATAAAGGGTGGATACTGGTTACAGGGCCACAGCCACAAAGCTGGCCATAATGGCCACTTTTACCAATTTTGAATACCTTGAATACGAAATAATACTGATAAAATAATTTATCATCGTGCCATCTTGGTATGAACGTGTTCAATATTATAGGTTTGTTTGTTGTGGGTGATTCCTTGTTTCCATGACGGACATTGATGCATGTTAATTAGCACTAGAACATTTGCATCATCATCATCATCATTTATAGCCTTTTCCCAGGTATTTGTTGTTGGCTACTCTGGAATATTTTTGTACAGTTTGAAAATTAGTGTACATTATGCATTCTCTCTGATGAGTTGAATATGCAGGTCAAAATGAAGCTAGTGAACTTGGGGCACGCTCAGAGGTGTGTTATCGTCCATCACTTTTTACACTTGAGAATATCTCAATTTCTCAATGAGTGTTACTACCTTTTTTCATGCTTTTTGCACCAGTCGATATCAGGTTCTTTGGGAATGGGGGTGCTTCAACACGAATCTTTGATTGATTTACTCATCCAGTAACTTTTACCATGTCCCATTCCATTTTCAATTTTGCAATTTATTATGTATTTGCATAAGAACTATCCGTACAGTCATAGGAATGGTTTCATAAATTTGTAAAGTTGAGACTTAACTTTTGAGGAGTTTTCTTGTAAAAATCCCAACTTTATAAAGTGTTTAGGTTATTGGATGTAGTTTTGACAGACAATGCTCTTTGTTCTTCACATTATAGTTTATAAGCAAAGAGAAACAACCTAAAAGCTACAATTTTAATTTTATTTTTGGCTTGGTATGCTTTTCTTACTGTGCCTTTTTCTTGACATCCTTTGAGGGGCAAATGGAGTAGCCATTTCTCTTTCTATGGATTCTCTAGAATGCCTTGATGTATTGGGCATGCTTTTACCCTTATAAATTCATTCTTAGAGGGCGTTTGGATCGTAAGTTGCTTAAGATAAGCTACTTATTCCACAAGTAGCTTATCTTAGTTTCTAATTATTAAGAAGATAAGTATGTTTGGCAAACAACATACTTATCAGCTTCTCCTCTCTTTCGTCTCTTGTGATCCCTCTCTTCAACAACTTCTGAAAAGTAGAAAAGCTTTTTTAAAAAAATAACTGAAGTAATTATGTACTTTTAAGTTAAAAAGTTACTTTTAATTAATCATAAACCAAACTTATCCGAAATAAGTCACTTATCTACTGCTGTAACTTATTTGGTGGTATCCAAATGTGCCCTTAGTAACAAATTGTTATTTATCAGAAAATGAAAAACAAAATTCTTTCTTCTGTGGGTGAGAATCATGGGTGGTGCATTGTTGGCAGAATGAATTGAGTTTGAAAAAATTTTAATAGATGAAAATGGGACTTCGACATGTAATTAAAATATTTATGGTAAGCTTGAAAACTTGAAGCACAGAAACCTTGCAGAATCAACCCATCTCAAGGTTGAGTTAAAGGGCAATTTATATCTTGAAACCCAAGAAAAATAAATTGAGTTTCAGGTCTACCTTTCATTGTTTCCTCATCAATTGCTATACTAGCTTTGAGCTTTTTTTTTTTTAAAAAATAATTTTAATATGGGTCTTATCGTATCAGTGAAATAGATTGTCATTTTTCTCAATTGTGCAGTGAGGAGACAAGAGTAAAAATCGGGTTAGGAGTACGGATGGGATGGCAACGCCGCCGCGGAAAGTTGATGATCCAAGAGAAGTGTCATCTAGAATGGCAAAATTTGATTGCAGAAGCTTCTAGGAAGGGCTATGAAGGTGAAGACGAACTGCAGTGGGATTCATATAAGATTTTAGACAAACAACTTGAAGAGGAGTGGTTGGAGAGCGTCGAGAGGAGGAAATCGATGCCAAGGTCAAAAGGCAGCAAAAGAGCACCGAAATCCCCAGAGCAGCGGAGGAAGATCTCGGAGGCCATTTCTGCCAAATGGGCTGATCCTGTAAGGGCATATACTGATACCTTAAAGAGGCATGTTTCATATCTCTTTTCATTCTTACGGGGTGCTACTCTCTTCGGGTTTGTAAAATTTCTTCGCTTCTCCTATTAGGGATACCGTGACCGGGTTTGCTCCGCACTCTCTAAGTATCATGGCACGCCTGTCGGAGCTGAAAGAAAACCAAGAAGAAAACCAACTGGAGAAACACCGTCTGTGAGAAGGAGCACTACGAAGAGGAGAGCTACCGATTGGTACAACAGCACTAGAGCTGAGGGTAGAAGTCCTGGAAAAGTAGTGTCTAGGAAAAAGAATAATGTACCATCATACAAAGATCCATTGGCCAAGTCCAAGTTGGAAATGATAAAGAAAATTAGAGAGGATAGGGCAGCCATTGAAACCAAGAAAAGGGAAGCCACGGAAAGGGCAAAGTAAGTATTTGATTTTGTCTTTTGCAAGCCATTTTCATTTGGGTTTACTAGCAATGCTACAATTATCAAATGCGTCGTGAATACCTGTTTTCTTCTTACATCAAAACTTCTGAATTATGGAAACACACTCATGCTACATTTGAAAGCACAAATGAATTGAATTGTGAGCATTCAGCTCAATCTAGAAGAATTGAGAGAAACTAACGATGTTCCTAGCATTCATCATGATGAAGTAGTCCTCAAACTAGTAACTTGAATGTTAAGTAATTGCAATTACGAGCCCAGACCAACAATATGACTGCTAAGGAAATTGTAATTTGGTTATTTCCACTTTATTGTATGAATAATAAAAACTCAATTCAGTACTGTGGGCAGAATTAAGTAATGTTGATTTCCTTTCTTGGATAGTTTGTTTTGATTTTGGATTCTAGTTGTGTGACATTTCAATGCAATGGATTTTTCCGATATTTTTGTTTTTTGTTTTTTTTTTTTTTTCTTTTATTTTCATATTTTCTTATTTTAACATTGTCGGCTATGCTGCAATCAGGTTGCTGATTGCTGAAGCTGAGAAAGCTGCAAAGACTCTGGAGGTGGCCGCGATGAAAAGCCCACTTGCCCGAGCTTCACTAATGGAAACCAGGAAGCTTATTGCCGAAGCAACGCGGTCGATTGAAAGCATAGAGACGGGACAGTTCACTTCATCTAACAGTCAAAAGATCAATTCTTTCAATTCCAACGGCTCAGTAAACCACTTCCATGAGGACCAGGATACAGAAAATTCCGAACTGATTCCATGTGAAAGAGAAGTGAATGGAACCCATCTAGTCTCTTCAAGCAACGACAACTACGAAGACTTCAATCTCGACAAATATGCTTTGAAGTTACTAAATGGGAGTGAATCTTTGCCCGCGATTCAAAGTGCTGAAGGAATCCATGACTACTTTCCACCGCAATCACATCCTGACAGTGCAGAAAACCAGTTGGGCAAGACAGATCAGCTAGTCGATCCACCTGAACTCAATGGTACTGGAAAATGCGAGATCATGCCTTGTGAAGGAGAATTGACTGGAGTTGTATCGGCAAGGGAAGCCGAGAATTCATCATCTGATACTGCATCTAAGAAGAAGTGGGTTTGTGGACGCCTGGTTGATGTAGCTGAAGATTAGAAGAATGTCCTCAAATATCAATCTCAAAAGCCGATTTTGCAGATATAGAGTAAAAACAGTCCTAGGCTGCATTTGGATGCACAAGTGAATTGAATTGTGAAATGACAAAATTTTAATATTGTTTTCTTGCATTCATAATGAAGTAGCCTTCAAATTTCAGTTGATTTTTTTTTTTTTTTTCAGCTCCAAATTGAAAGTTATGCATAGCATTTTCGAGCCCAGACTCTGAATATGAATGCTAAGGAGATACCAATATGGTTATTTCCACCTTAGTAGACTAGTAATCACAATTCAATTGGATAGTGCATCCAAACACGCCCTAGTAATCGCAATTCAATCAGTACTAATTGCAGTTGGAAGGTGTGGCTTCTTCTTCATTTTATTTACTTCTGCATACAAAATTTGGCTAATGTAAGAACTATGAAATTCTGAGTAGGTAGTTGTTGTCATAACTATATCTGTATCTTCCTTTAATCTAATCCAAAAGAATATTACTTGTCTCTTTTGTGCCCCTCTCTCAAGTAATCAGGTGATGGGGAAGTGTCTGTTTGAGTGGGCCATCATATCTACATTGATCATTAACAGTCCTTTGATGGTCCAGTATATGGTGGTAGCAGCCAGAAATCAAGTCCATGTTACTTTGGTGTCCATCCATGATATCATGGTTAGCAGAAATGGACCAAAAATGGAAAACAGTTTCGGGCTGAAATCTAAAAAATATTGGATGGTTAGACTGTCCAATTTCTGTAATCTTTTTATGGTGTTGGTCTTGTTGGGAATGATGGATGCTCAATACTTGTGGTAGTTGGACCAGTGATCTATATTGTCCATCCAGTGGACCCCACATTTGGATGAGAAAGGTATCCATTGAATAATTGTAATCATTTTATTAGAATGGAAATGGGTGATGTGGACATTTTCTGTGACCCCCCAACAAAAAGGATGGCTAGAATTATCAGATCGTGTCCTTTCAACCTCGGCCTATCGACCCATTGGATTCATTTCCTCATATGACCGTTGTTACAAGAGCCATCACCTGAGATCCAAACTGCTCATCAAGTGGTACGACTGTGTGCATCTTGCAAAAGGTAATCCCGGATCCAGATTAGTCGGGCCAAACAATTTATGCTGAATCTGGACCGTTAGTTGATTTTCTGACCATCCATTAATTCTGTGTGCATGTGGCGCAAAGCCTATTTCTAGCCCAGCGGGTCTTCGCTGGGGTATACCTGTTGAGCGGCTTGGATCTCAAACTGTCTAGCGTGGAAGCCGATTGCCTCGTGAGTAACTCACTATACTTAGCTACTGAGTAAACTCTGTGAGGCCAACCATGATTTATGTATTTTATCTGCTCCGTCCATCCATTTTACCAGATAATTTTAGGGCTTGCGCCAAAAAATGAAGCATATCTAATGTTCAAATGGACCACACCATAGAAACTGTTGAATTAAAAGTCTACCATTGAAAATTTCTTGGGGCCGCAGAAGTTTTGGATCAAGCTTATATTTTTGTTTTCCCTTCATCAATTTCTATATGATCTTATGAACAGGTTGGATGACAAATAAACATCACTTTGGGGCCTAGAAAGGTTTCAACGGTGGAAATCATTATCCCCACTGTTTTCAGTAGTATGATCAACTTAATCTTTGTATATGCTTCCATTTTGGGATCAACCCCTTAAATTAGATGGAAAAATGGATGGACGGCGTGGATAGACCACATATATTCATGGTGGGCCCAACTTATCGTACTGAGTAACTCTGTACGCAATCCACGTTTACCGGGAGCGGATTAGGTGGCCTCACCGAAGACGGTACGGCCCTTACCATGGGCCCCACCTTGATGTATGTATTCTATATCTACGCTGTCCATCGGTTTGGCCATATCATTTTAGAACATTGAGCTCCAAAAATGAAGCAGATCCAATTTCACATGGGAAACAGTGGTAATTGACCATTAATGGGCCACGAAAGTTTTGGATCAACCAAATATTTGTTTTGTTTTGCTTTTTTGTTTTTTTGTTTTTTTTTTTTTTTTTTTTTTCAGGTTTATAATACCATTTCAACCGGTTAGATGGCAAAAAAAAACATTACGGAAACATTACGGTGGGTCATAGGAAGTTTTTAATGGTAGGGCGTTCAATCACCACTTTTTTCCAATAGTATGGTCCACCTGAGATTAGATCTTCTTAGTTTTTTATCTAATCTATTAAAATGATCTGGTAAAACGGATGGACGGAGTGGATATAGAATAAATACATCGAGGTGGAACTCATGGTAAGAGACGCACCCTCTTTTGTGAGACCGGGACGGCACCAAATCCGCTCCCCCGTTTGCAAGGTGAGTGAGCTGAGCCGTGCCCATCAACGCATCAAGCGCATTGTAGCACGGCTCCCTCTGAGATGCCTCGAAACCGCAAGACGCTTTGAGAGAGGGAACTGACATTTCACCTCCCCCACTCAAAACCGAATAAACGCTACCCTTCTCTCCCTCTCTCCCTCTCTCTCTCCCTCTCTCTCAAAACCCTCAAACAAATCAAGATCAATCACAGCCGTTCTCTCAGGGGGATTTCATGCCGGAGGTCCTCCTTTGAGCGGAGAAATGGATCGAGAATCATACAACGGAGAAGAAGACGAGCGAGGCAACTTCATCGGTCCAAATTCAACGAACCAGATCCACCGCTCCACCTTCGAGATCGGCAAATTCAAAACCCGCTTCGTGCGGGACTTCACATCCAACAAGAAATATCTATTTGCAATCTGCATTCCACTTCTCCTCATTTTCATCGTCTACTCTGTGGATCTTCCCCATATTTTCCCTACCTTTTCAACCGTCCAGGTCAATTCTCATGGCAGCAACCGGATGCAGGAATCAGAACTGCAAGCCCTCTACCTGTTAAGGAATCAGCAATCAGCGCTTTTCAATCTTTGGAATCGTACATTGACCTATTCAAAGTGCAATTCTTCGAATTCAAATTTGAATTCCTCTTTGGATTCGAATTCGACGCATAAAATAGATGATTGTTCCTCGTCAATTTCGTTTGATGATTTCAGATCATCGTTGCTTAATCAGATTAAGCTAAATAAGGAGATTCAACAGACTTTGCTGTCCGTTCACCATGCAGGGAACGTATCAGAGTCAGTAGCAGAAAATGCAGGCCCTGCATTCGGCAGTTTCAGCCTGAACACATGCCAGAAAGCTGATCGAACGGTGGGAAGAACAATCGAATGGAAGCCAAAAGCCAACCGATACCTGTTCGCGATTTGCTTGTCAGGTCAGATGTCTAACCATTTGATATGCTTACAGAAGCACATGTTCTTCGCAGCTCTTCTCAACCGCATACTAGTCTTCCCGAGCCCAAAATTCGATTACCATTACAGTCGCATTATAGACTTTAATCACATAAACAAATGCTTTGGAAGGAAGGTTGTCATATCCTTCGAAGAATTTGTGGAAATAAAGAAGAATCACTTGCATATAGATAGGTTTATCTGTTACATAGCAGATCCTCCTTGTTTTGTGGACAACGAACATGTCAAGAGGTTGAAGTCTTTGGGGCTTTCTATGGGTAAATTGGAAGCTGCTTGGCCTGAGGATGCCAAGTCTGAGGAAGCAAAGAAGAGGGTCATTGGAGATATAATGCTGAAGTTTTCTTGCGATGATGAAGTTCTTGCAATTGGGGAGATGTTCTATGCTAATGTGGAGGAAGAATGGGTGATGCAGCCAGGTGGCCCACTTGCTCACAAATGCCAAACTGTCATCCAACCAAGTCAGCTTATTGTCCTTACAGCCCAGCGGTTTGTACAGACTTTCTTGGGAGGGAACTATATAGCTTTGCACTTCCGACGACATGGATTTTTGAAGTTTTGGTATGCTTTCCCATTTTCTCTCCATTTCACAATTTTAGATTCTATGTCGAGGATAAATGGCATTATCTCACATTTAGTAGTTGGCAATATTTGAATTCAGCATATGGATACAGTAGGATTGTACGAGTCGCGACTTCCACTAGCTATTGCTGCTTAGGAGTGGTTGAAAGATACTGCCTATCAACTTTGTTAGTAATAGGTTTTGGCTTTGTCATGCAAGAGACCACTAAGTGTGTTTAAATATTTGTTTTTGTTTTTTTTTCCCCTCATTCTCTGGATAAGCTTTAACCTACTTCTTTGAAACTTTTCATGATAGAGAACTTCTGAGGGTTGGGGTTTTGGTTATTGTTTATATGTGCTGAAGTTAGCGTATGCACTAGGAAAAACTAAACCAATCTTATCAGATCCTTGCCTGCTTCAATCTTTGCTGCTGTGAAAATCTGTATCTTATTCCTTTTAAGAATTGGTTACCACTGTCTAAGATGAAAGAAGAAAAAAGTAACTCCAAAGCTGAGTGAGTGCAACTCCTTCGACTTTAAAGCTAGCCAAAGTCTTTAATTTTTGTTGGTCATAGCCGCTAAAGATCCTCAAGCACAGTTTCAAGTGCATAGCCATGTTCTCTTGGTTAAACGGCAGATTGCAAAAGTTTTACAATTGACTGCCCACCAAACATCAACTGTCCTCTTTTACTTGGACTCTTGGAACTGTCCGTAGCACTAGCAGAGGCTCACATTGACACCACTTAGGCACCAGCCCTCCTGGCCCATTATAGGGTTATTGAAGGGCAGTTGCCATTCAAACCATGAAGCACGAAGCACCAAAGAACGTGAAAGTTCACCATTCCACTCTATCAAGGGCCATGACCTGAGTTAGACCATAGGTCATCAAGCCTTTTCTTATGACCTCCATCTACATCCTATTGGGCCTTCCCCTTGCACCTTAAAAGACTTCAACATGTACCAACTCACTCATTTTAACTGGCGTAGTTCTTGGTCTCCATTGCACATGACCAAACCATCTAAGCCTACTTTCCTTCATCCCATTACCTAGTGGTTATGCTCCTAAGTTCCCTTGAATGCATTCATTTCTAATTCTATCCTTCCTTCTCTTGCCACTCATTCATCTCAAGTCTCAACATCCTCCTTTCAGCTGCAATCATCTTTTGAACATGTTGTTCCTCAATTGCCCAACATCTTGGCCCATAGAGTATGGTTGGTCTTATAGCTATCCTATAAAATTTCCCTTTTGAGTTTGAGTGGTTTGCTGCTCAAAAATCAAGATACATGATTGCCACCAGAACTTGCAAGCCAATAGGGTCATGCTTGCACAACCATTGCTAGCTATCCTGAAGAGGAATTCGCAAACCGTTGATGTCTAGAGCACCAATGCCAGATGAGCCTGTTGAGCATGAACTACAAATTCCCCCAACTGACCCTCTTAGGGTCTGTTTGGCTGGACGGATCGCATGGGATTAGGAGGGATGGGATGGATTTTAAGGTAATGATGGTGGTGTCAGTGGATTGGTTTAAGATCCATGGGATTGCTATATCCCGGGACAAGTTCATCGAGTCTGTTTGGCATGCCCGGCATATCCCGGGATTTTACCTTCCAATCCCTTCCAATCCGTCCAACCTAACACGCCCCAGGCACGATTGAACGGGATTAGGAGGGATGGGATGGATTTTAAGGTAATGATGGTGATATCAGTGGATTGGTTTAAGATCCATGGGTTTGCTATATCCCGGGACAAGTTCATCCGGTCTGTTTGGCTCGTTTGGCATATCCCAGGATTTTACCATCCCATCCCTCCTAATCCCTCTTAATCTGCCCGGCCAAACAGACCCTTAATGATGTAGGACGGGGATCAAGCACATTCCTAATACATAGGGATTGGAAGAAACCCAAAGAGAAATCGACAAAATTCAACATAGTTCGATCCGGTCGACTTTTGTGGTCGACAAGTCGAAATTCCACCTGAAATTCCAGATTGCTTGTTGGCTGATTTCTACCACTTTACACAGGTCGAAATATTGTTTAACAGGTCGACAAGTCGAAAATCACATAATTTTTTATTTAAATATCTGGACACTTTTTGGTTGTTTCGACCTGTCAAGTCGACAAGTCGACAGACGGCGAAAATTTACGCATTTTTTGGAATTTGTTTCCTTATTTTATTAGAACTCTTTGATTACGTTTTAAGTATTTGTTTAGGGTTATTTAAAGGGTGTTAAACTCATTTTTATAATGAATTCAATAAATCAATTAAAAACTTCTTGGAAATTCTATTTCTTCTTGTGGATTCGAGATTTTTCTCTTGTGGATTCAAGGTATTTATCAATCGAGGAAGACAGCGATTGACCTCATCACTTCCTATCTGCATCAATTGGTATCAGAAAGGCTGGCTTCTAACGATGGGTCGGGCACAAGGACGATGCTCTAAGGAGTTATCCTTTAATAGCGACAGCTTTCGAGGCAACACAATGAGAGTATCGGCAAGTCATGCAAGGGCTGTAGGCTGTCGTCGATCGCATAGTGGAGGCCCTAGGGCAACTTTGTGTTCGTGGCAGTGATCCGCCCCTGATAGGCACTGAAATTCATAATCGCGCTGCTCGTAGGTCAATGCCGACGGTGAATCGTAGAATCACACCCGAGAAGGTGGGATCCAGCAACATGATTCCTCCAACATTCCGAATGAGTCCTTAACTAGATAGATCAGACGGATTGGGAATTCAGTATGAAAGTCGACCTTCTTAGTTTCAACGGCCAACTCCACATCGAGGACTTCTTCGATTAGCTGCTTGAAGTCGAACGCTTCTTCGGCTACATGGATGTCACTGAAAAGAAGAAGGTTAAGCTTGTGGCTTACAAGTTGAAGGGCGGAGCTTCAATTTGGTGGGAACAACTTCAACTCGAGCAGACGAGACAAATGAAAGCGCCAACCGCATGTGGCCTCAGATGAAGCAGTTGTTGCATGCGCGGTTCCTCCCTCAAGATTACGATCAGGTAATATTTCATCAATACCAAAATTGTCGACAGAATAGCCGATTGGTGAGGGGTTTTGTAGAGAAATCCCATTGTTTGTCAACGAGAGCCGACCCAGTCGAGAAGGAGTCGCGACAGGCTGCCAGATTCGTCAGCGGAAGAACCAATCCAATACTTCTAAAGTGGATGAGCAACATCTCGTAAACGAACGGGATTTCATCAAACACTCTGAGGAGACGGGAGTGATGGTGCCACTTCTAGAAAAGAAAGCAGATGTGGAGTTTGTGACCATTTCAAAAGAGATGTAAAACCCATGTTGCAAGAGTTCAAGGTGATTGTACCCGTCGAACTTCCTAACGAATTATCCCCTATGCAGGAGATTGGTTTTTCTTAGGTTGAGTTTGTCTCCAACAACACAGAGTCAATCTACTAACCGGGCCTAATTTGAGGTTATGCATGCCCGAGTTCCTAAACCTGCACTCGACTTGTTTCCATTGCCTAAACTACTTAGAATGAGTGTTGCGACGAAGAATATGGCAATTCGGGTAGCAACTACTCATGTTGATGTCC
This sequence comes from Magnolia officinalis, assembly GCA_021015155.1. Lineage (NCBI taxonomy): Eukaryota > Viridiplantae > Streptophyta > Magnoliopsida > Magnoliales > Magnoliaceae > Magnolia > Magnolia officinalis. The sequence continues at coordinate 399,687 of JAJHSJ010000014.1, forward strand.
ATGAGAGATCAGAGAAGCCTACTGCAGAGTACAAGGAAGATGCTAATAAATGTCGGCACCTGAAGCATAACACGTATCGTGAACCAAACTCAAGGATGAGTTTTTTTCAAGTGGAGGGGTATGATGTAAGACGGCGATCAAGCACATTCCTAACACACATGGATAGGAAGAAACCCAAGGAGAAATTGACAAAATTCAGCATCGTTCGATCGGGTCGACCTTTGTGGTCGATAGGTCAAATTTCCACAAGTAATTCCAGATTGCTTGTTGGCTGATTTCTGCCAGTTTAGACAGGTCGAAATACTGTTTGACAGCTTGAAATACAATATTGAGTTTTCACCTACACGACCATATCTTGCAATAATTTCATGGATTATAGTTCTGTGTTAGCTTATACAATCATTGACTTAAAGGACCGGATGGAAATTTACCATAGAACAATGGTGAACTGAAATTGTTGATCAGCTTTAGATTAGGGCCGCTTATTCTTGCCTTATCTATTCTTTTATTTTCTTATTCCTCTTTGATCCTTCTCTTGGCTCTTCTAGTTGATCAATATGCATATACCATCTCATCCTTTGAGTCATATATCCTTTCCTGGGAATCAGTGATGTACCTGGTAAATGATAAGGGGCATTGACTGCAATGTAATTGATTTAATAAAGTTAAACAGGTTTATGCATGAGCTCTGGCTGATTGCATGTTTACCTGTGTCATCCAAGCTGAGTTTGCCATAGGTGCGGCTGTGACTGGGTGCAATCAACATGTATATGATGACTGTGTTGATGTTGCAATTTACTGCATGGAGAATGGGGTTGGTTTTCCCGCTTGATCTCCATATGTTGACAAACAACATATGTTTTTTAATTCTTTGACAGTTGATGGATCCATATGGAGAGATCTAGATTTTCATTACTAAATTAATCATTTTTTCTGATGATTCTCGAAAATTTTATCCTAACATTGGTATCTATGTGAACCACAAGGAATGCTCTAGTGTTTAACTCGGACACAAAATTGCCTTTTGTGAGCATCTGTCATTATTCTATCCATGATCAGAAGGTGATTTATATGTGACCGCTATCTCTTCACCTGCACACACAAAAAGAAAAGAAAAGAAAAAAAGTGCCTAGTGCAAATTCCATCCAGTCATGGATTAGACTGCAATAAGAGGCCAAACAACAGTATTTTGGTGTGTAAATAAAACACTGGTGATTTTCCACAAGCCATTTGATCCCATTTCTTTGCTTTTGTGGATGGTGGCCTGTATTTGTTCATCAATCCAAAACCCTTGATTCTTTTTTGCTCTGTGTCATTCAGTGGATAATGTTTCTACTCGAATAAAGCTTGGTGGCCTGTAAGAACCTTTCTTTCCCTGACGTCTGTTTTTCTTGGTTATTAGTAAATTGGAAAGCCAATCTGCTGTCCCGTTTTCTCCACTTTTAGATGTGTATCATCAACTACTGATCATTAAATTTGAAAAATATAATCCCCCAATTTCCACTGTATGGTATGCTTTTGATTTGTGGTTCTAGAGTTCCTCCAAAAGTTGCAAGAGGGGCATGGTGCTTCTGAATATCTGCCTCCTCTGTTTCAAGGATTCAGAGTCAGTGGATCATATTCTCATCCACAGCTGCCTAGCTAGGGATGCCGATCTCTATCGCTGTTTTGTATTGATCTTGGCATTTGGGTGGCCCAAGGAAAAAAATTTCCTCGCTGGAGAGTTGCTTTATTAGCTGTTATTTGGTCTGTTTGGGGGGAGACAGACGATCCCTGTTTCCAGAATAGAAGCAGCTCAGCTTTGGTGGTTATTTGTGAAGTTCATCAATTTATAAGGGGGTGGGTGCCTTAATTGTCGTGGTTGTATTTTTGTCTTTTTTTGTTTCCTTTGGGTTGTTTTTCTCTTTCCTTTTTGTTCGTCTTTTCTTTTTCACCATTTCGGGTTAATAAAATCAGTTTCTTTCCAAAAAAAAAAAAAACCTATAGTATGCCTTTTCTTCTTCATTGATTGCAGGAAGTAGCTGCTCTTGCAGTAATGTTTCTAATGTTAGGTATTTTACTCAGCAATGTGAAAAGGGAGAGCTGCTTTTTTCCGGTTCCTCAAGCAGCAGAGTGCATTCTTCGAGTGGTGGAGAGGGCCAATGCGCCAGTAATTTATCTGTCTACAGATGCAGCTGAAAGTGAAACTGATCTTCTACAGGCACTAACCATGCGGAATAGCAAGACCATACCTCTAGTGAAAAGGCCAGGTCACAGCTCCTCGAAATGGGATGCATTGCTGTACAGGAACCACATCAGTGGGGATGATCAGGTGAGCTTCTTTTTAGTCATTTCTTTCTGTGAACTAAAGAGTAGATAAAAGGAAACAAATTAAACAAATGCAAACAAGATTTATAATGATCAATTACTCATAAACGTATAATCGACTCAGTGCAGATTTGGGTCAGGCAGTCACTGGGTTTCTGTAGAACCTGGTGACAAAGGAGTGCATGAAGAACTCATTCCTGACCTGACTGAACTTTGAGTCAGAATGTCTCGAGTCTGTGACATGATCCGACATTTATTTATTTATTATCTGTGGACTCACAAATCAGCCATTTAGATTTTCTCAGAACATAATGTGTGGAAGTTCAGAAACCTTCTCATAACTACATTTTTATATGGGTGATTTTTGTTGGGAACTATCCTTGCACCTACTTGGGTTTAAGCTATATGGATGCCTTTTTCTTCCCCCAAGGTTGAAGCCATGCTGGATAAGACGATCTGCGCCATGTCAAATGTGTTCATTGGGTCATCGGGCTCGACATTCACTGAGGACATATTCCGGCTCCGGAAGGACTGGGGATCAGCATCGGTTTGTGATGAGTATATGTGCCAAGGCGAGCAACCTAATTTCATAGCTGACACGGAATGAAGAAGAGTGGTCATGCTTTTGGTGTGCTTTCCTTCTTTTCACATCATCAATGGCTATGCTACAGATGGTTGCCTGTAATATTTCAATGTGCAGTTAGTGTATGTATAGCATTCTGTTTTGAGTGAGTGCTGGGCTTCTTGCTCCAAAAAAAAAAGAGAAAAAAAAAAGGCTGTCAATGTATGGATTCCAGTGTGGTCGTACAGTACTCATATCTGGGCTAATTGGGATTGGGTCTTGCTGGGTCTTAGTCCTGTTTTTGAGGATCCCGACCTAATTGGGTTTGGTTACCAGTCAAGTGCCGGTCAGGTCTTGGACCTAGGATTCGAGTTGGGGTTGGGTCAAATGACAGCATTACATGGGTGGGCTCACATGTGCCACTTTGACACGTGTGGTTTGTAACCGGATTCTCTTGCATGCATGTGGCTTTGTAACCTCAATACACATTTATACACATTTGATAGAATATAATATTACCATCAAAACTAACTGGACTGACACCACCTGACTTATTGGTTGGATCCGATCCGGAACCCAACTGGACCAGATTTTTATCTGGGTCTGAGAAAGATATATAATAAAATAAAATTCCGGACATGTTGAAATCGGGTCATGTCCTTGGGGTACCATTATGTCCGGGTATGTGCCAATCCACGGTTGCAGTTCAACAGAGTCCGGGCAAGGGAGACATTCGTCTGTTTTGGGCCGTGCATATGAGGGGACTGCTGAACGTGGGACCATTGATGTATCTTTCTCTTGACCATCCATTTTTCAGGCTACTGATTGAAGTCTAGATTCTTTAGATATAAGGGATTATGTGGCACCCTAGAATTCATGCATGGTTGAACTCATTAGATGAGCAGTCTAAGCCGCTGATCTTGACAGGTAGACCCTACGGTTTTGTAGTCTGTCCAAATTCATGTCGGTGTCTACTTAGATTTCTAGTTCAATCTCTCTACTCCGTAGTTCTAAAACTCACTGGCTCAACTTGAAAGTCGGCTCAGTCAACTTGACTCGGTGATATTTTGAACCGAGACTCTGAGAGGCGCAGTAATAAAAGTGACTTGGCCCCGACGTGTCATGACTCGTCGAGTAGGATTGCTGACTCGGCCAAGCGAGTCATATATATATATTAGAACTATGCTCTGCCCGCATACAACACTGTTGCTGCTGCCTTTATTTATTTCAAAAGCTTGACTTGACTAGTCTAAACCAAACTTTTGACCCCTATTTTGAGTGGGAATGTTTGAACCCAAAATCGCTCCTTTGATATTTTGAGTAAATCCACCTTCCTTGGAGGTTCCCCTGCCTGAGGCCACACCCACCTCTTGCAAGAGCCCAAACACAAGTGGGCCATTCAAGCCGCTCATCACATAGACCTCACAATGTTATCTTGCCTTACACGCAAAAATAAAATAAAATCAGACGGGTCAGTTAACTCAGCAGGTGGGACACACATGTATGGAAACACGTGCCAGCATCTGTGGCCGTTTGCGCGCTTAGCCAACTCTGAAATTGTTTATATTGAGATTTCGAATAGAGCCTTGCTAAGACTGTGGGAATCTTTAAATATCCGGACACATTTCTGGAACATCTGACCGTCCATTAGGCTACTGCTACTATTGTCGATGATCTGGCCGAAAATCTGGCCCCAATACTACCCTTCATGGGAGAACTGTTACCATTCAATTTATGGCCTACGGATCAACGGTCCAATATCGCGGACGCGGATTGGGTACTACCCCCGCCTCTCACAAGCTTGGCACAGGCAGGGCTCTGAGGGACCCACCGTGATATATGGGTTTTATCCACATCGACCATCCATTCTTCCATGTCATCTTCGGATTTAAACCCAAAAACGAGGCAGATCCAAGGATCAAGTGGACCACACAGTGGCGAATGAACGATCACCATTAAGAACTTCTTGGGAGCCATAGAAGTTTTTTTTTATCAACGGTGATATTTGTGTTTTTCCTTGATCCAAATTTATGTGACCTTATGAACAGGTTGTATGACAAATAAACCTCATGGTGGGCTCTAGGAAGTTTTCAACGGTAGGCATCATTATCACTGCTGCTTCCTATGGTGTGGTCCACTTGAGCCTGGCATATATCTCATTTGTGGGCTTATACCATAAAATGATATGGAAAAATGGATGGACTGCGTGGATAAAATCAATAAATCACGGTGGGCCCCTCATAGCCTTGCTGGGGGTAGAGTTGGGCATCGAGTCAAGTCGGAACAAGTTAGGGCTCACCCGACTCGATCGGGTTTGGAAATAGCCCTAACCCAATCCGAGTCCGATCTAGCCTGGACTGATCTAGACCGAGTCCAACCCGATCAAAAGTACTGAGTCGGGTCGAGTTGGCACCGACTCAGATCGAGAGATGGAGGGAGGGAATGAAGAGTAGAGAGAGAGGAGGAGGAGGAGGAGGAGGGTGGTGGTGGTGGTGGGTCACTGCCGGGCTTGGAAGAGGAGGGGGAGAGAGAGAGAGAGAGAGAGAGAGAGAGAGAGAGAGAGAGAGAGAGAGAGTTTAGGATCAAGTCGGAGTTGGGTGCGAGAGAGTTTGGGATCAGGTCGGAGTTGGGTGCGGCAGGTAGGATTAAAGATGTTAGAAATTATTTTTTTAAATATATTTATTTTTTATATATACCTAGAGGTGTACACGAGTCAAACTGTGTTGAGCTTTGACTGGCTTGGCCACTAGCTGACCTCAACTCGAACTCGGCTCAGCTCCGTTCAATTAGCAACTCGGGCCAGTTTGACCTGAGTTCGAGCCAAGATCGAGTCGAGTTTGCTTATGCGGCATTTTCACAAACACATCTATTGCACCTTAAAATTCTCACTACTTGTAAAACAATAGCAATGGTTTTACAAGTATTTCATTAAACACCTTGTAGGCAACATCAAAATCAAGAAAAATGGATATTTGTTTCACATACATACCTTCCTTGCCATCAGCTGACACTTCATTAGGTTATTTAATCAAACACTTGGTAAACAACATCAATATCAAAGTAACTGAGTCATTGAATTGGTTCGATTCGAGTCGAGTCGAGATCGGCCAAGCTCGAACTCGGTTCAAAAAATTTTCGAGTTAAAAAATCAACTCGACTCGGCTTGAACTTGGTTCAAAAATTTTTCGATCAGCTCGACTCGGCTTGAACTCAGTTTCAAACCAAGTTGAATCGAGCTTTTTCGAGTCGAGTTAAGTGAGCTAACCAAGCCAACTCGGTTCGTGTGTAGCCATATATATACCCAAACTCAAGTCGAATCAAATTTCGGATCAAGTTGAGTCTGACTGGATTGAGTTTCGGGTCAAGTCGAGTTATTGGGTAACTCAAACTCGACTCCACCTACTCGGCTCAAATTGACTCACCCATTTCGATTCAAGTTAAGTTTGAACGAGTCAGCCGAGTCAAGTCAGCCGAGTCGAGTCGTCTCGCGCCCAGCTCCGGGGGTAGTACACAATTCGCGTTCATCCCAATATCGCACGTCTGCCTTGCACAATCGATAAGGATCCAACAACAACGAAGTCTTCTCTCCAAACACGGTTTGACCAGAATTCTGATGAGTCGCAGGCCCACCCAAAAGAAGCCACCTAGAAACCAACAAATTCACAGTATTGAACATTGCTATACACCGCTAATACTTATTACCTCATCAACCAAGTGGGATCATAATATCATGATGGACCACTGGAAAGAAGGCTTCCTCCATGGATTACACATGGCCCGATTATTACCCCGATTTAAAAGATCACGGTCATTCAAATAAGGGCCTGCGAAACTCTAACCCTCCATTTTTCATGCCACTAATTCTACATCTATGAATATCTAATCATGATTATTTTTCTTTAATCTGCAATCTATGCCACAATCTTCTTAACCAATGGTTTTTTTGTTGATCATAGTGGGACCCACTTCACCCCACATGGAAAATTCGTACTCTAATAAGGTAGGGATAGTTCGCACCGGATGCTAGTAGCACCGAAAGTTTGAATTCCATGAAGGAGAGGCCGCCCCGAGAAGGTGCAAAGTCGTTTTCTCAGTCTATTTCTCTCCACTTTCTTCAGTCTTCTTCTCCCATTAGTGTAAAAATCATGTGGGTTTTACAATCACCATTCCTCAAAACTATAAGAATCATATCCTCTTCACATCTCTCTTCATTCCTCTCTTCCTAGTCTTCCCTTCCAAAACCCAATAATCCTCTCCTCTCTTCACACCTCTATCCATTCTTCTCTTCCTATTCTTCCCTCCCTTTCTGGGTTTTTCTTATATAATTAGAATCTTGAGAGAGAAAGTGAGACTTTTGAGAGAAATAGAAAAAAAGATACTACTGGGGTTCTGTGCAAATTTGGATTTTTTAGAGTCCTATTTGGGTTCCTGCTTAAATCTGGATTATTGAGTGAGATAGTGAAGAATCCTTAATGGGTTTTGCTTCTATTGCTAGAGTCTTGAGAGATGGAGAAGGAGAAAACCCAGAATTCCTAAACAATCCCGACTATGGTAACCCTTTTAAGCAGTCCACTGCTGCTGCTATCGGCGGACAGATCTTGGTCGTGGCGATCCTTGTCCTCATCCTAACCATCGTCTTCATCCTCTGCCTCTATCTCTACGCCAAGTACTTTTCGCCTCGCAGGGTTGGCCGCTCTCGTAGCCGCCGCGGGATCATCTTTGCCCCTGATTCTGCTCCTGTTGTACGCCGGGGTCTCGAGCCTTCTGTAATTCAATCCATCCCTGTTGTGCTCTTCAGTCCCAATGAATTCAAGGACGGATTGGAATGTGCTGTCTGCCTCTGCGAATTGTCTGATGGTGAGAAGGCTCGGTTGCTCCCCAAGTGCAACCATGGCTTCCATGTGGATTGCATTGATATGTGGTTCCATTCACATTCGACTTGTCCGCTGTGTAGAAATCCTGTAGCACCTGAATCAACAGGCCCTGTATCTACAGACCCAAGGCCAGGCAGACCAGAAATTCAGATTCCTGAGACCAATCAAGAAACCATGAATTTCCCAACAAACGTTCTGTTTTGGGGTACTCAGGATGATGTCAGTACTGGTAGTTCTAGTTCGGAAGAAGAGGTCTCTTCGTCAACCAAGTCGGAGGGAAATGGAATGTTGGTGATTGATATACCCAGACGATTGACGGAGAGCTTTTCATCATCTTCCATTCAGCTTCCGGAGGGGGAGACGAGCTCTCCAACACTTGCTCGGTTAAGGTCGCTAAAGAGACTTTTGAGTAGAGGGAAGAGGGCTATTCTTCCTAGTCCCAGAGGTGGTGACATTGAGCAGGGAGTGGTAAGCGGAGAGGTTGTTCAGAGTATGAAAACTCCCTTGGATTCATGAAGATATTACATAATCGTTGGTCAAGGTTGAAAACGAATGGATTCTGGCAAATGGGTTTCTGTCAGTTGATGTATATTTGGTAGAGTGGTCGGTTCTTTGTCTTCTTCTGATATGTATTGGATTTTTGCCGATCATCGGAAGTGTGTGATTTTGCTCTTCTTTCCTTCTACTTGAGTGTCATATTCTTTGATTCATTAACAGTGATGGAGACTGAAGTCCCAGCTGTTAGTTGATATTTATATTAACGCACCTTCTTCAGCCACTCATGAATAAATATTGTATAGAAGCAGCAGTTTTGCTGTGGAATGGAAAATTCTTACTCTCTATAAAATTGTTATGGATTTTGTTGGGGCTAAAAAAATCTTCTTATTCTCCATAGTATATTCTTGGATTCTGTTGATACATGTTTCACCTTGAATGCTGATTCTAGAGGCATATATAGTGTATAAAATTTCAAAACTACGGGTCCGTTCAAGCTTGTTTTAGTCAGTATGATCTAGTATTGAATTCAATTAAAATAACTAGTAGTTCGGTAAAGCAGAAATGACCTTGTTATAATTCCCTTATTAGCAATTGTTTCATGGGATTAGGCTCCAAATTGCAATCACACTACTTTCAATATGGATTGAGAGGAATCTAACTGCAACTTATGGTTACGGCCTCATTATCAATGCCAGGAAATATCATTACCATTCAATACATATCCATTATCTAGATTCATGGTGATTCTCAATCTCTTTTGGAATGTTTTGTAGTGAAAATAAACCTCTTTTTCTAGCCTTTCTTGTGTATGCTTGGTTATCATTTTATTGTTTTAGATTTCTTTTTCCAAGTTTGCCTGAAATATGATTTATGAGAAAAATGTCAAGGGTTTGCATTCAAGGTGATTGAAGAGGATCTTCACAACATACATGCCAAATTGCCATTCAGGTTCTGACCACTGCAACCAGTCCCTGGCCCAAGAGTTGTGCCAGTCCACTGATCAAGCAGGCCACCATTGTGACCAGAATGGACAGTTAGAAAACAAGACCAAAGGCCTAACATTCATGTATGCATGTGGCCCACTAGATGAGTGGACGGGTCTGAATTCTGGGCTAGGGCATGTTCACAGTGGGCCACACTTAATAAATTGCCTCACATCATGATGCGGCCAATAGCAGGCCACAATCAATGGTGGGATTGTTGGGTCCATCTAATGGATGCTACTCATGATAGATGTGATCTTAATGGTTTAATTAGGTTTAGGTGTCTGAATTTATAACTCCTGAGGACTTTAAACAGTCTATCCATAAATGGGGGGTGTGCTACAGCACCGACCTACGGAACCCCCTACAGAAGCACTGCGATTCTCTTGTTTTTTGTGACTTGTTTCTTAAAGGAGACCTAGTTTAGCTGGTTTCTATTTTTCTCAGATTGTTGCTCAAGTTTTGGCTTGTTTAGTTTTAGGAAGGTTTTGGACTACATGTTGTCCCTAAAAAATTCTATGTATGTGGAATCAGACATATTGTTTTCTCTGTGAGAGTTCTATTAATAAGAAATTTCTTTTAGCTTATTCCTGTGACAGGAATTTTATTGGAGAGATCTTATCAAGCTTTGCTGGAGAGATTCCATAAAACAGTGTGGTAAGACTCCAGATTAGCTATTGGTTTGGAGAGATTTCGAACAACCTATCCTTCCATCATTTATTGATGAGATGTTTAAGAATAACTCTGAAATCAAATCCTAGATCTGTCATGCATTTCCTCCTTCACTTGTTGGGCACATGTACTGCAAACATCCTCTTCAATCATCTTCATATCAATTTCCTAGCAGCTCTCAGTTCTTCGAGAGCAACCGCAATGTACCCGTACTAATTTGCCGAGAATGATACGCTACCATGTTGAGTAGCTGATATAGTGTTTGGAAACCTTAAGTAATTATTTTTTTTATAAAAGACATGGGAAACACTGTTTTTATAGAACTAGAGAAAACAAAATTCAGTGAACTGAGTACCTGAAGAACTCAATCAATTAGTTCAAAAAGTCGGACTGGATTTGGATTACTTGAATGAGTTTTTACATAAATTGGACTTTGGTGCTACTCGAATCAAGTTTTTAATCCTCAGGCTACCTTAACGAGAGCTAACATGGCAAAAGGTCAGAGTAAAAAAGGACTGTTCACCTACAACCGGTTGCATGTAAGCCTGACATGCAACCTTGCTCAAATGCCCACATGGCACTTGTACAACATTCAAGATACATATAAAGTGGCCTCACCATGAAGATCAGCTGGTGCAGAAACCAGATCAGTTCACTCATCAGGTGGGCTACATACGTGTGAATCAGACTGTCAGCAAGTGCTTTTTAAACCATCCATTGCCTTCCTCACATGGGTTGGGTATCCTACGCAAGTGCCATGTTGGCATTTGAGCAAGGTCGCGTATAACACTCAAATGCAGCCAGTTGTATGTGTTCAGTCCTCGAGAAGAAAAGGATGCATTTGTTAATGATTTTACTACAATTGGAACCATGAAGCAGAGTACATGGTTAAAATCTCATCTCGATTGGTCCCACCTGCATTGGTCAAACTATGTTGGAATGTGCTTCTATGTTTTATTAGCTTATCTGGTCTATTATTCTTCTTTGCTTATTCAGTAGCATCTCTAAGTTGGTATATGCTGCTATGTCCCTTAGCTGGTATATACTTCTATTCATTAGCCATCATCTCTCTAAGATGGCATATGCTTCCGTACTTCTACCTTCCATGTTCTATTTCTCTTGAATCAGGATGTAGACTTTTTGGCAGGATCTAATATTCGTCATTAGTTGCAACTAATTGATAAACTCATGTTTTATACACAATGATCAGGAATATTTTGGTGATTTCAAGAGCATCTTTATTGGAATATTGCAAAGTGCTTAGAAATCTACAAGTAGGGGCAATTTTATAAGAACAGTTTCAGTTTGATAATACTTGTAGAGCTTTGGTAGGCCCATGCATTTGTACAATAAAACTCATATACATGCCACACATGTGCCAGCATTGATAGGCCTGAGATCCAATCCAATCATCGTAATGGCACCACTATATTGATGCCCTAGCCCAAAAATCAGGTTGATCCACCGATCAGGTGGGCCACAGTTAGCAAAACAAATGTAGGGCTCTGAAAACCATGACTGAAGTTTTATCACCCATTCACCTGTTTCCAATATTGGGCCCCACATGCTAAGAAGGCCAGATTTTTTTTTTGGGAAAACATGTACATGGTTGTTACCAACTTTTTTTTAAAAATCTTATAATTGCCACAGGCTGGAATTGTGAGAAGCATCTGAATCAAAATTCGAGTTTTTTTTTTTAACCTGATGATTCCAGCATCTGAAATTGTGAACTATATTTCCATTTGAGTGTGTGCTTTCAGTGCTGAGTAATGCTGATGGGATTACACTATTGAAACCAATAGCTGGTCATCATAGAAGACCTACCCCAAGTTTCCATGGCTGTCGTAGTTTTGAATGATGGCCTGCCTACTTTAATCAAATGGATGCTAAGGAGTCTCAAAGAGTAGATTGTCACAATCCACTGGGGCACAAGAGGTAGTGTTCAATTGACCATTTTGAGAGGTGGTTAGTGGAGCGAAAAGCTGTAGGAGCCGTCTCTGTTTCATTAGTAGAAGTGGTAGAGTGTAGCATGTGTGAGTGATTCAGGTTTACTAGTGTACCAAAAAAAGGAAAGGTGTAGAAGCTTCACACATTCATATTGGGTCTATGCTCTTGAAAATAGAAGGATGATCATTGGGCTATTACACCTTTTCTATCTGATCGACACTAGGGTTTGCCAGAGCATGGTTGTTAAATATGCTTAGAAGATGGAGATAAGATTATCAGAAATCATCTTTTTAAGGATTCACACCAATCATAAAAGAGTGGATTCAAGGTGAATTAATCGTCTCATGATGGTTAGTAGTAATTATTGTTTTAGGTTCAAGTAGGCAATGGAAGGAAGTCAGAGGAATATGAGAGAACAACATTGCCTATAGATTATGAAGAGCTTTTGATAGCCATGAATGTTATAAAAAGCTAAGAAACAACCCATACAGATTGACCATCACATTCGCCTAAAACAGCCCCTTACCTCTATGAAGGGCAGTGTAGCTTTTGACGAGTGATGAGCCACAAATGTCACATCATTGGTAGCATGAGCAGCCCTGCAAATGATATTAACAAACCATTAAAAAAAACAACACAGCTCCTACCTAATTACAACCATACAGATAGATAGTAAAGAGAGGTATTTGCCAAACAAGGTTTACATTTCTCTTTATTCTAATATGGGTAAGTAGCATTTTTTTTTATAAAGATTTGCATGATTATCAAATAGCCACTAATTCATGGTATTTTAGGTCCAAAAGATTTGTTGAGGATGTCTTGAATTATGTTTGGCTATTTTGTAATATTACAAGAATTTTTTACATACACACATCTTTGCATATATAGCTGTTTTCACCTTTTCAGGTCACTAACTCTATGAAACCCGACATTTCAATGTGTTTCTGTTTCTTTTACTAAGCTTTCTGTTTCCTAATACCATTTTTTAAAAGACCAGATCCTCTCTTTGTAACTCAAAGAAGCCCAACTCTAGACACTTTCCATAGGTTGCTGCACCATGACTTGTCATGCAGGTCTCTTATTCCTACCAACATGCTGCTTGTGTAGGACGTCTGTACCATGCAAATGAGTAATCCTCATCTTGAAAATCAGTCTGATCCACTCAGTAGTGAGCCACAACTTATGCTGAGTCAGACTGTCGCTTGTCCATTGATTCCAACAGTGCACCTATCTCATGACTGGCTTACCATTTGCCTTCATGTCATCAGTTCTCATTGTCCAAATGCGTGGGCAAGAGATTGTGCGATGGTTCAGTTTTTAAAGGCAGACCCACTTCTTGTTGATCCAAACAAATGATGTTTTGCACCATTGTCAGAAGCCTTTCCCAATAAACTAAATATTCGCATGGTTAGGATCTTTAAATCTCAGGGATTTTTGGTGCTTGGGCCATCGATGGTGAGTCTAGCATATCAGCTTTTCGGAACACTAAGCTGAAACATACGGTGAAATCTCTCTGCCCAATCATTGTATAATACATCCTTCTGATATTTTTATTACAAGATATGTATTTTATTTATTTATAAAATATGAGAAGCGCACTAGGTGCTAATACATACAAACCAAACAGTCTGATTCCATACTGTTCATAACAAAGATGGAATTGCTCTTGACATTCATCTATAGCTGAGACAACTAACAGATTTGGTATTGTGTTCACTCCCCGGAACATGTGGGTTATCGACCAGATACTGAGATGGTGGAGGCATCTCCGGCATTGATGGAATATTGGCCCTGTTTGCAAGTTCAGTGGCCATCTTGCAAGCAAGTTTTAACGGTTAAAAGAGTCTCCTTCAATAACTAGATGGGATATGTGGTATTTCAATTCTAACTGGATACCGAGAAGGAGATTATAAGATTCAGCAAATGGGACTGTACAGTTCCATGGACAGTGTTGAGAATGCTGCAATACATCAGCTGAGATGATCTCAAAAGATGCAAGCTGAACTTCCTACTTGCTGATTGTTGTGGATGGAGCCATCAAAGTTTAATTTGAAAGTTCCGCTGTTCTTGGGATGCCAGTTGATAGCTTTGATGGGAATACAGGTCAAAGATACATTCTACTGGTTCCATAAATCGACAAGGGTGAAATCTTGAGTTGTGAAAGCGTGCGTGTTTGGTTGGGATGGCGCTAATTTCTCTATGGAATAACATTCCATAGATTACACTTTGGTTGGGTAGTTGCTCTGTGATTTCTAAAAATTAAGTTGGTTCTAGTTATTCAAATGTTAAACGTGGCAAGGTTCTTTGGGTCCCATCATGATGTATGTGTTATATCCATACCATCCATCCATTTTTCCAGATCATTTCAGGACATAAGCCCAAAAATGAGATAGGTCCAAGTTCAAGTGGACCACACCGTAGAAAGCTGTGAGGACAATGACACCCACCGTTGAAACCTTCCCAGGGCCCACCATAATGTTTATTCGCCATCCAACCTGTTTATAGGTCATAAAGACCTGAATGAAGGGAAAAAACAGATATCAGGATATCCAAAACTTCTGTGGCCCCCAAGAAGTTTTCAATGATAGGCGTTCAATCCCCACTTCTTTTACGGTGTGGTCCACTTAAGATTTGGGTCTGCCTCATTTTTGGACCCATGCCCTAAAATGATCTGAAAACATGAATGGACGGTGTGGATATAACACATACATCACAGCGGGACCCACATAACTTTACCACGTCACCACACTGGTACGTTAGGCAGTCCGAGTCCACCGCTGATGGGCCGTGGTACGAAAGTCACACTGATTGGATGATGATCCGGTACGTTCCACCATCGCCTGCAAATCAAAGGTTAAAACATTGAAAACGACCTAAGGTTCGATTTGAACGTGTCCAAGTCTTCCAGCAGTCGACGTAACGAATGATTCCAAACTTCCGATCATCAAAGTGGGCCCCACAAATTGTCGTGGTGTGCATCTACTTCTAAACATGTCATCCATGGGATTCTTTTTTCTTTTTCTTTTTTCCAATAAATAAATAAAACTTAATAAGGAAAACTTTTCTTGAAAAGAATCGAATAAAAGATATTTAGGTGGACTGCCTAAAGGTGTGACAAATATCTTGAAAATATCATGATATTTTGGCAGAAAAAATAATGAAATAATATTATCATAATAATATATCTAGATTCTCAAAAACAGTTCTTAATCTTTTGCAATTTAATCAAAATAAATATTTAAAAGTTTGGATTAATGCATTTATATCCATGATTTTGGGGTGAAACCAGAACCGAACCGTTCCTAATAGTTCCAAAGAAATCGAAACCGAAATCAGACCATTTGCACCCTAGAACCGAACCGGAACCGGACCGTAAAAATCGGTTCAGCTTCAGTTTGGTTCTATGGTTCTGGGCTTTTTATAATCCAGCCCACTTGTATGTTTTTTTTTTTTTTAATAATCCAGCCCATGTTCATTCGTGTTGTGATCTATTTGATGATTGATCTAGATACTATTTAAGGTGTGCAAAAAGACATTTATGAAAACAATCAAAGAGCGCATTGTCAACCATAAATTATGAGTTAAATAGACAATTAAAATATATTGTAAACTAATAAAATGGACAACTAAAATATATTATAAACTCAGTCCAGTTCCAAGTTCGGTTCCATGGTTCGATTCACAGTTCGGTACGGTTCTACAGGACCCCAAAGCGAGAACTGAACCGAACTAATCGATTCTTTGATTTTCATAATCGGAACCGAAATTGGTGCACTTCAAAACCGAACCAAACCGTACGGTTTGGTCACTTTCGGTCCGGTTTACCGGTTCTACTGGTTCCATATGCACCCCTACGGTGAAGGGGATGTGAATCGTGTATAATTAGGGTTACATGAGTCTCCCATAACCATTCTTCAAAAAACCCAAAAACTCAAAGCCTCGAGTGATTCATAAAGAGACTTGACTCAGTATTATAATATAATTTACGTGTAAAAGTGCTTTGTATAAATGTTTAAACTTCTCCACATATATAAATTTATTTGACTTCACTCGATATAATAGTATAATTTAGGAATAAATGTATTTTGAATAAACTTGTCTCATATATAAATTTATTTGTAACAAAATAAAAAATAAAAAATCAAATGCTTGTGGAAAGCTAGTAACAGTGTTGCGCTTCCAATGCACTGATGTAGGTTCAATTCTTTAAACAAGTCATATTGAGTTGGTTCAATTATTGAGTGACCTTTACTTACCTGTAGTGAAAGTAGAGTCATAAACGCAAGGCAAAAAGAATCTATCAGAAAAGATTAACCCTTACCCTTCTGCGAATCACTTGACTGATGTTACAACTGGTGGTTGAGATGAATGTTAGATCATATAATTTAGTTTTAATCAATCCATCTTAGTTTAGAGGACACCAATGTCCAATTAGACATTGAATCGAGTATCACTCTAGCACACCCATACTTCTTAACACACATGCAGACTAAATATAGTCACTTGTTCACACATGTAGACAAGTATTTGATTGAATTGTGCAAGCCTTATTGAGTTTGGAATGAGTCTTGAGGACTTGGGTCAAAGTCTTATTAGGTTGAATTGACTTAGCTTAGTTACAAGTCGTGTCAACAAGTTTTGGAACTATGCCTTTAAACCTTTGGCATTTAGAGGAATCTTTGCGTTTCGCTATAAGCCTCACTTTTAATACACTCACATGGTACTTTTTCATTTAGTTACCTAACTTCGATTATAAATAATTTGCACAGGATTGAAAAGGAGAGGCCTCTTTTTTCCCTTTAAAAAAATAATCCCCAAAAACAAGTGTTGAAAGAGAAAGGTTCCTAATTTAAATACTTATTTTTATTTTTTATTTTTTAACACGCACACACTGCCACACACTCATGCCGTAGTGGGTTTTCACCACCTATGGGTGCTCGAACCCTTGACCAGTTGTTGAAACTCCTAAGAGTCTACCACCGGAGCAAGAGCACGGACCCTTCTTAATTTAAATACCTGAGCTAGGCTTGGCCCTTTGTTTTGCAGGATTGTATTTTTGGATCAGAGTGCAGGATAAGGCATCTTCATTTATGTATAATGCAAAGACCTATGGTATCTAACCCAATTAGGTTTTCAAAAGAACATTGAAAGGGATTTCCAACATGAAAAAAAAAATAAAAAAATAAAAAGTATTTAACATCATCCAAATGTCTCTACATAGCTAACCATGGATATTTATCCCAATTTATATACTTGAAGCTATGACATATGTAACTCATCTGGGGAGAGAATGTTAAATATCATCACCACCTCTCTTGAATATTCCGGAGTCTTCTGAAAACTTCTAGAGTTTGATAGAGTTTTCTTAACTCTTCCGGAATGTTCCGGACTATGCTAAAACCGTCCGGATTCTCTTAGAATGTTCCGGAATAGGAAGAAATTTTATAGGATATTTGGAAGCTTGTAGAACTCTTTAGAGTTGTGTTGATTCTAGTATCTTCCATAACCCTCTATAAATATGAGAAGAGTCTCATTATAAACATTAACAACAAAGAGTGAGTTCAAGAGCGAAAGCAAGATGTCCAAGTATTAAGAGTTCAAAAGAGTTTTTCCTTGTCTGTGAGAGTTGTCATTCAAGAGTGTAGTTTGTGAGTATTGTAAAGTGCACTCTTACAAGTATTTGTAATAAATAAAATTATATTTACTTGTCATGTTCAACTCTTTAATTTGGTATTAGAGCGAGGTTTGGTCGGGATCCGTTTTCTAAGGTGATTGTGCATAGTTCGGAGACTGTGAAGTTTGTTGGCTTGCTTGGTAAAGAGAGTGATAATCACACCAAGTCACGATGATGGATCTTGTGAACACAACGGGCGGAGTTGCGAGGCTTAACAACTACAACTATCAAAGTTGGAGGAGTCGCATTAAGTCCTACCTTGAAGGGTAGGACTTGTGGGAGGTTGTTAATGGGAATAAGATTACCCCACCTCCTAAGGAAAATGCTGAAACACTCCGAAAGTGAAAAATTAAGGCCGGGAAGGGAATGTACGTGCTCAAGTCAACCATTGAGGATGAGTTGCTCATGCGAATCAAGGATGACGACACACCCAAGATGGCATGGGACACCTTTGCATCATTGTTTTAAAAAACAAATGATGCTCGACTTCAATATTTGGAGAATGAGTTAATGTCCACCACCCAAGGAGATAAGTCTATAAGCGAATACTTTATAAGAGTAAAGGATTTATGCCGAGAAATTTCAGAATTGGATCCTAAAGCAAATATTCATGAGGAAAGAATGAGGAGGATCATTATATACGGACTAAAGCCCGAATATAATGCTTTTATCACGACAATACGAGGTTGGCCTACTCAACCTACTCTCATAGAGTGTCGATAAATAAGGAAGATGAAGCACTCTACTGCAATAATAAAAAAGACGGACATCAACAATAGAATAGAAAGGGCAAACAAAGTCAGGAGAACCTTGGAAAGTCCAAGAAGAGAGAAGAGTAAAGAAAAAGTCCTCGGATAGGGGGAGTTCAATTCGACAACAACACAAATAAACGACGATCCTCCATATCTCGAAGGTATGATATAGAGTGTTTCAATTGCGGCAAGAAAGGTCACTTTGCAAAAAATTGTTGGTTCAAGAAAAAATCAGTTAAAAATAACTTGGTGACTTCTAGAAATCACCAAGAAGACAGTGAAGATGACTGAGACTTTCAGGCATCCTTAGTAGTATCTGAATCCATCAAATGAGATTGTTCAGAGAAGGAGATAGATTTTGATGAACCACTCAAGCAGTCTAATATAGTCACTGACGAAGTAGCTGCTTCCTCAATAGTGACAGAGACATGTGAAATAGCCCCTGCCGCAGTTTCCAATCAAGGAGCTATCAACTACAGTGATGATTGGATCGTTGATTCAGGGTGCTCAAATCACATGATAGGTAATAAGAAGAAACCGCCAAGTTTATCCATCTACAAAGGAGATTGGGTGGCGGTAACAACTAATAATTCAAGGTTACCGATAACTCACGTAGGTACGACTACTATCATACCTCGATTTAACCATAATCAAGTAAAGTTGCAAGATGTTTACCACGTGCCAAAAATGAAGAAAAACCTGTTGTCAGTATTACAATTGACATCTTCTGGTAATTATGTGGTATTTGGACTGGAGGATGTTAAGGTGTACCGAAACCTTAAACCGTTAGGTACGCCTATCATGAAAGGACGACGCTTAGAGTCAATTTATGTAATGTCAGCTGAATCAGCTTATATAGATAAGACTCGAAAAAATGAGACTGCAGATCTCTGGCATGCACGTTTAAGGCACGTAAGTTATCATAAGCTGAAGATAATGATGAAGAAGGCTATGCTCAAAGGTCTTCCCCAGCTAGATGTTTGAGAAGATATAATTTGTGCAGGGTGTCAATATGGTAAAGCACACCAATTGTCATATGAAGAGTCAAAGTTTAGAGCTAAAGAACCCTTGGAGCTTGTCCACTCAGACGTATTCGGACGGGTAAAACAGGCATCGGTTAGTGGCATGTGTTACATGGTGACCTTCATTGACGACTTCTCAAGGTACGTTTGAGTTTACTTCATGAAAGAGAAGTCAGAAACTTTATTAAAATTTAAAGAATTTTGGAAGAAGGTCGAAAGTGAGTTCGATAGAAGGATCCGATGCTTGTAAACGGATAATGGTGGAGAGTATACGTTAAATGAGTTCTCAAATTATCTAAATGAGTGTAGAATCCGACGACAATTGACTTGTTCGGGCACTCCACAACAAAACGGCGTTGCTAAAAGAAAAAATCATCACCTTGCAGAGATATGTCGGAACATGCTACATGCTAAGTATGTGCCCAGCCGATTCTGGGCAGAGTGCATGCAAACGGCAGCTCATGTGATCAATAGGCTGCCACAGGCAAAAATAGGCTTTGTCTCACCCTTCGAGAAGTTATGGAACATAAAGCCCAATGTGAGTCACTTCCGAGTCTTCGGATGTGTATGCTATGTGTTTGTGCCTGATCACTTGTGTAGCAAGTTCGATAAGAAGGCGATTCGTTGTATCTTTTTGGGCTATAACAGTGAAAAGAAAGGGTGGAAATGTTCCAACCATGCAACTGGTCGGTGCTACACATCGATGAATGTTGTCTTTGATGAAGCCTCATCATGGTGGTCGCCACTGAAGGAGGAGCTGTCAAACTCTCAAGACTTAGAAGATAAACTGCATGAGAAGATGGGGGAGACAAGGGAAAGAGAAGAATCTCCTAGTTCAACTATGGAGTTGACGCTTACAGCAGGAGATGGTGAGCAAGTGCCTAATCTATTTGGAACACCAGATAAATCTATGAGTACATGGCAAAATGGAGTACATCAAAGTAGTCCAGAAGAGCTTCGCCTGAGTCAACAGGAGGTTGCGGTAGATAACCCACCACTTAGGAGGTTGACTAGACAGAGAAAGCCTAAACCAACATACGTGGATGCTGCCTTAGCAGAAGAAGAGACCGTGAAAGAGCCAACGACATTTGAAGAAGCATCCCGAGACAAAGAATGCCAGAAGGCGATGGAAGAAGAGATTAAGGCATTAAACCAAAATCAGACTTAGAAACTACTTCCAAAACCCAAGGATGTGAAGCCGATATCATGTAAATGGGTGTACAAAGTCAAGACTCGCCCCGATGGATCAATAGAAATGTACAAGCTCGACTAGTGGCTAGAGGATTCTCACAAGAATATGGGTTGGACTATGATACTTTTAGCCCAGTAGCAAAAATTACAACGGTGCGAGTACTATAGCACTTGCAGCGAGCAAATCTTGGAAGTTGTGGCAGATGGATGTGAAGAATACCTTTCTACATGGAGAAATTGATCGAGATATCTACATGGAGCAGCTAAGTGGTTTTCAGAGTAAAAGGCATCAGGATTATGTCTGCAAACTAAAGAAGGCCTTGTATGAGCTTAAACAAGCACCGAGGGCATGGTACAACAAGATAGGGGAATTCCTAGTGCAAAGCGGGTTCTCAGTGACACCTGCGGATTCCAGTCTCTTTATAAAATTCCAGGAAGGTAAACTAGCAATAGTGCTAGTGTACGTGGATGACTTGATCATCACTGGAGATGATGACGGTAAGATTGAAAGGACAAGAGAGAACTTGTCCATGCGATTCCAAATGAAGGATCTTGGAGAACTGAAGTATTATCTTGGGCTGGAGATTGACCGAAGCAATGAAAACATATTCCTCTATCAACAGAAGTACGCCAAAGACCTATTAAAGAAATATGGGATGCTCGAATGCAAGTCAATTGACACACCTATGGAGACTAATGTCAGGCTATATTCGGAAGAAGGAAAAGACTTGGAGATGCAACTATGTACCGACAATTAGTTGATAGTTTAATTTACCTTACATTATTTCGACCAGATATATCATACGCAGTTGGTGTAGTTAGCCGGTTCATGCAAACACCAAAGAAGCCGCATCTTGAAGCAATACGTTGAATATTGAGGTATGTGAAGGGTACAATAGACCTTGGTCTATTGTACAAGAAAGGTGGAGCATCCAAGATAGTTGGGTACTGCGATGTTGACTATGGTGGTAATCATGACACACGACGATCAACTATTGGATACGTATTCAACCTCGGCTCAAGAGCAATCTCTTAGTGTAGCAAGAGACAACCTACAGTATCTTTATCAACCACGGAGGCTGAATATAGAGTAATACAAATGACGGCACAAGAAAGCACATGGCTTATGTAGTTAATGAAGGATCTTCATCAACCAGATGATTATCTAATGATATTGCGCTGCGACAATCAATCAGCAATCTGCTTGACTGAGAATCCAGTGTTTCATACCAGGACCAAGCATGTGGAGGTACACTATCACTTCGTGAGAGAGAAGGCACTTCAAGGAGAAATCGAGATGAGTTATGTGAAGATCGACGACCAAGTTGCAGACATACTCACGAAAGGACTTAGCAATGCTAAGTTCACCGAATTCAAAAAGTAACTTGGCATGATGACCAAGGCAGAATTGTGAGAGTTGGTGCTGAGGGGGAGTGTTAAATGTCATCACCACCTCTCTTGAATATTCCGGACTTCCGAAAACTTCCAGACATTTTCAAAAAATTCTAGAATTTTCTAGAATCTTCCGGAAACTTCTAGAGTTTGGTAGAGTTTTCTCGACTCTTCCGGAATGTTTCGGACTATGCTAGAACTGTCTGGATTCTCTTAGAATGTTCCTGAATAAGAAAAAATCTTATAGGATATTTGGAAGCTTATAGAGCTCTTTAGAGTTGTGTTGATTCTAGAATCTTCCATAACTCTCTATAAATATGGGAAGAGTCTCATTATAAACATTAACAACAAAGAGTGAGTTGAAGAGTGAAAGCAAGGTATCCAAGTATTAAGAGTTTAAAAGAGTTTTTCCTTGTATGTGAGAGTTGTCATTTAAGAATGATAGTTTGCGAGTGTTGTAAAGTATACCCTTATTGTGTACAAGTATTTATAATAAATAAAATTACATTTACTTATCGTGTTCAACTCTTCAGAGAAAGGGAGTAAGGATTGGAGGGAAAGAATGTGGGTAGGTGCATGTTGCACGCTGAGAAAAAGAGAGAACGACTGTAGGTTTCATCAGTGACCATTTCCATCCCAATTTTTGGATGCTTCGGCCCACTTGAGATTTAACATGAGATGCTGCAAGTAGGCCTCATGCAGAAATTTGTTAGACAATGAAAATATGCCATTTAAGATCTTAGATGGCATGGAATATTATTTTATTTTATAATCTTGGGACATGTATTTTTAAGATCATTTTATGGGAGTAGATATAAAAAAATTGTTTAAAAATCAGGCAAATCCAAATATCATTTTAGAGCATGAGCCCAGAAATGTCCAAAAATAGGACAAATTCAAATTTCACGTGGACCATGCCACACCAAATAGTAGTGATTGAATGTGTACCGTTAAAAACTTCTTGGGGCCACAGAAGTTTTAGACGAAGCTGATTATTTTTTTCTTCATCTAGATGTGTGTGACCTAATCAGCAGGTTACAAACAGATTACAAGTAAACATTACAGTGGGACCTAAGAAATTTTTATGGTGGGCATTTAATCACCACTGTTTTCTTGTGGTGTGGTCCAGTTGAGAATTGTATCTGTCTCATTTTTTATCTCTTACCCTAAAATGATATGGAAAGATAAATGGACGGCGTGGATAAAACACATACATCATGGTGGGCCCACAGTCCATCAGCCACTCTTGGTAGAGTGGGTAGAAATCCGCGTCCCCCGCATTGAATATCCGTCGGGCTCAAACGACGAGGACCCACGCCCACCGTATACGGGTCGGAGCCCAAAATCAAGAACGTAAGGAGGCGCCACTACTTTCTTTTTTACTTGAGCAAATCATATTATATCCAGTTCAATCATTTCAAATCCATCATCTTTCCTTTAATGGGGATACTAACAATATAAAAACGAGCAACGAAAAGTGCGAAGACTCCCGTTCACCCATTTTCATTTTCAAATGGTGGTGACTCACCCTTTTTCACATGTGACACTAGTGAATGGCTATCCAGACCATCCGAAAGAGATGTAGGTGGATCTTTTCTCTAAAACTAAACTGATCAACAACTCCCAACCGTTTAATTGATGTCTACCAAATGGATGGTTCAAAGTAAAATAGTAAATAATAAAGATCCCAAGGGCAAAGTCGGATGGTTAACATCTTCCAAGTTAGATGGCTATGCTCCATTCACAATGGCTGAACTATTTGAACGGTCCTGATTGCATTAGATAGTTACCATTATTTTAGACATGGTGGTGAACTACCATAGGAGAGTGCGAGGGAGAAAAGTCGGAAACGGATTGGCTACTCTCCCCGCCACCAGCCAATGGCTGGTCGTCGGTGCTCTGTGGGCTCCACCATGATGTATGTGTTTCATCCATTCCGTCCATATATTTTTATAGATCATTTTATAGTATGAGACCAAAAATTAGATATATATCAATCTCAGGTGGACCACATGACAGGAAACAGGGTTGAATGAACGGATACCATTAAAAAATATTTTGTGGGCTATAAAAGTTTTGGATCAAGTTGATATTAGTTTTTTCCCTTAATCTGGGTCTGTATGACATAATCAATGGATTAGATGTAAAATAAACAGTACATTATGCCTTAGAAGAATTTTAATTGTGGATATCCATTCAGTATTGTTTTCCTCTGGTGTGGTCCACCTGAGATTTATATCCCTCTCGTTTTTGGTATCAAGCCCTAAAATGATCCGTAAAAATGGATGAACGTAATGGATGAAACACATACATCATGGTGGGGCCCACAGATCACCGACCATCAGCCACCGGGCTGGTGTCAAGGGGAGTAGTCAATCCGTTTCCAGAAAAGTCTGGGCGCGGATTGGGTACTACCCACCAGTACCTAGCTACAGACAGACGGTCCTGTCAGGGACTCTGTAGGGCCAACAGTGATATATGTATTTAATCCAATCCGTCCATCCATTTTGAAAAATCATTTTAGAGTGTGAGTTAAAAAAGCAGACAGATCTAAAGATCAAGTAGACCAGGCTACAGGAAGCAGTGTTGACAATAAGCCCCACCGTTGAAACCTACCTAGGGTCCATCGTGATGTTTATTTACCATTCAACCTTTTCATAAGGTCACATATACCCGGATTAAGGGAAAACATAAATATAATCTTAATTAAAAACTTATGTGGGCCCAAGAGGTTTTCAGCGGTAGTCATTCAATCATTACTATTCCTGTGGTGTGGTCCACTTAAGCATTCAATCTGCCTCATTTTTGATTCATACTTTAAAATGATTTTTCCAAAATGGATGGACGGCGTGGATCAAAAACATACATCATGGTGGCCCCATAGATCCCCTAACAGGACCGTCCGTCTCTAGCCACGTCCCGGTGAGGGTAGTACCCAATCCCTGCTGGAAAACTCTACCAGGTCTCAACGAGTCTTCCTTGTCAGGACTGTGGCTTTCGTATGCCAGGTGTGGGGCTCTTTCCAAGCCCAACTTAATTGGCCCATTTAAGCCATACCCGGCCGGTACCAGAAATACTTTGATACTCCGGCGGACTTAATTACTAATAAATTGTATACGTGTCAATAAAATAATTCAATCTACACCGTCCAAATTATAGGTACTTTCTTAGATGTATCATGAACCAAAATTTAATCTTTTTTTTTTCTTATATAAATATTAGATTTCTAGATATTTATTATACGGTTACAAATGAAGAATATTTAATGGTTTTATTTCAAGACAATCAGAGTACACAATTATTCAACAAATCTGGTTTTTAGATTTTAGCTCAGATAGAGTGGGTTGCACAACTTAATCGATCTAGTTTAAGTTTATATTATCGGAAGTGTGATATTTCAAAGTGCATGCGTATCAAGTGCCATACAAAGCGAGAGTATCAAATAAGAGGAGTCCTTTTCAGCGCGAGGGTCGGATCACCGTCCGAAAAATAAACAGAGCAAAAACGAAATTCACGCTTAAAAAAAAGGAAAACAAGTCTCTAAAACCATTAAGAAAGAAAGGGAGAGATTCCTATAAAACGATAGAGAAACCAAATTCTTCGCGAAGGATCGCGAATCTAACGGTCCCTGCATATTCTAACATCCTTCTTTCTTTCATCAGGTCGGTTTTTTTTTTTTTTTTTTTTTTTTTTTTACTCTTCATCTGTTTTGTAGGAGGAGATTTGAAGAGTACCCACATTGAGATCTTTGCATTTTTTATTTGTAAGGTTTCGGTTTCTTAGCATTCACGTGAAATCTGCTTTTGTTTTATTGAAATCAGTGATTTTTTAAAAAAACTTGGGAATCTTCGTTTTTGGAGTTTTGAGTTTCTTTGCAGAAACCCAGTACGGTTCTTGGATTTTTATTTTTATTTTTCATCTGGGTTTGCATTTGCAGGGTTTTTATTTTAATTCTTTTTAAATAGTTTTTTTTTTTTTTTTTTTGGGTTGGAAATCGATTGAATTCCTGTTGTTTTTTTTGTAGTTGAAGGATTTTCGGCAAGCCATCTTCGGTTCTTGGATTGTTATTCGTTTTCCAGTTCTGGGGTTTGGTTTCTAGGGGTTTTAGGGGTTTTCCTCTTTCTGTTTGTTGGAGAAAACCACTCTTCTTTCCTAGGAATCAATAGATTTTCGTGTTGGGTATTTTGCATTTTTAAAAAATAAAAAAAAATAAAAAAAATAAAAAAAATTCAAGAGGAATGTTGAAATCGTTATGATAAAGAGAGAAATCCTGCGATTCTTTTCTCGCCGAAGTTCTACTAGAGATTGCAGGAATATTTTGATCAATTGTAGTGTGATGGCTTTGAGCAAGGATCTGATCTGCGTGGGTCTCCGCGGGTTCTGTCAGGTGGGCCCCACTAACGGCCCCTGTCGAAATCATGCGAAGAGTTTAGTTGATGTTGGTTGTGGTTTTAGGCCTGCTTATGGTAATGGGTTGATTGTAAAAGGTTGCTTTGATCATCACTGCAACGGTGCTTTTAGAAAGCCAGATGATGGGTTGCAAAAGGCCCGTGCATTGGCACCATATCCACAATTGGTCCGTGATTCTGAGATCAGGATCGAAGTGGACAATGGATCGAAATCGATGAATGGACGAGCTGCATATGAACATGGAATCCTCTCGCATTTCCTGACCGTCCAACCCTTCAGAAACTTGCAGTTGCCGTTGATGTCGATGAAGGTATGTGTTCCAAGCTTTCTATTCATTTCCTTGGTTGTTGTTTCCATCCATGGTTTGGGTGAATCAAATATAGAGGAATAGGTAGTTCTTTTGAGGCTTTAAGTTATGAAATTTTGTGGAATTGTGCCGCTGTTTCACCATCATCATCATTATCATCAAAGCCTTATACCAAGACCGGGCTAGCTTGACTACGCATAGTCATTCAGGGGCATGCCTACAACTAACCAAGCACCACATCAGGGAGAACATGCAAGGTCCATGCCATGCATCTTGTGTTCTACCTCATGTTCACCTTGGAATCCAAAAATTGGGTCTGTCCGAAACTCGGGTAGGCCACCATAAGGAAGAGTTGGGATGGGATGGGACGCCTACAAGTAGTTTTGTATGGGGCTCACTGTGGTTTTTATATGCCACCCAATCCATTCTCATGACTGTTCTCACCTACACTCCAAAAATCATGCTATTCTGGAACTGGTGGACCCACACCATGTGAATTTAGGTGTTTTAGGCAGATTTTATGTTGTTTCCTGTGGTCAGGCCCCCCTGAGTTTTGGATTAATGTGATGTTTGGTCTCAAGGCCTAACATGGGGTGGCACACCTGATGATGGGGTGTATCTCATCCACATGAAGTCGTCCATCCACATCAACAAGTAATCACGCCACCATATGACTACAGGTAGTCTTCATTATCTGAAAGTGTGTACCTATGGGATAAGACCCTGTGACCTATCGGAAAAGGCTTATAACAATTATATCCAGTAATTGTGCATCTGTCAAACAGATGCATGTGCATTATCTGCAGCCTTTCCCAGCAAACGCAAGTATTTTTGTTTTCCAAAAGTGTGTATCTATGGGATAAGGCCCAGCTACATATGGGATAAGGCTTATGATAATTATACCCAGTAATTGTGCATCTGTCAAACAAAGCATGTACATTATCTCCAGCCTTTTCCCAGTAACTTATGGGATAAGGCTTTTATGATGAAACGGATGGACAAGTACTGGCATTGTTATCACAAGTGTTCATCTCTGGGAGTGATAGGTTGCCAGGCTTTCTCACCACAATTACAGTGCCTTTGGTGCCCCTGCTGCCGCCCACATGGTGTGTACCTCAAATTAGAATTCCAAAGATGGTGGGGCCCATTTTAGATGGTTTATGACCCAAATTACACTGAAGTATGACCCTAATTGGCAAATTGGAAGACATCGAATGGACAGTAAAGGCAAAAAGGAGTAGACCATTCAAATTCTACAAACACATTCATTGATAAGAGGTCAGATTGGTTTTATCAATCTGATTTTGGGGATGTGACCAATCTCTAGTGGGTCCCACTTTCAGCAGTTTGAATTAGAGGTACATGCCACCAATGTTCGAAATATCGGTATCGCGTTACGTATCACACCCTTGGGATGCAAATACATATCGGTTATTGCATGGGATATATCAGTTGCATTGCGTAATGTATCGCTGTTGTTGGAAACATGGGAGAACATTGGGAAATTGGTCGATTTTTTCAATAAAACTTCAGTGATTGTTAAAAAAGACATCAATACACACTTATAAATCAAAACATTACAAAAAACAAGTGCACATAATAGGTTTTCTTTGTATGGGGTTTTAATCTATGCGCTAACTGAATTGATGCAAGTATATTCAAAGTCTATTCATATAATTTATAAATGTAAGAAGATGAGTGGAAACACAAGCAATATGTTCAAAAGAAGAATCACTAGATCAAGTTACATGTTTGGACACAAAGATTGCAACTGATTTTCGAGAAATTGGAAATTTTTTATTTTTTTCAATTTTCCACAACTTGGCCCATCTCCTCCATATCTTAAAATCGATTTGTAATAATTTGACACTAATTTAACATGTTTTACAAAAAAAAAAAGATCGAAAATTGAAAATGCTCACCGAATTGAACATGTGGGATATATCCCACTACTTGTGGGTTTCGTATCGCATAGGTGGGATACAAGATATGTCGTGGGATATATCAGCCGATATCGTCGATACTTAAAACACTGCATGCCACATCCACAGGAGGGGAGGCCCCAGCACCATGCATGTCAATGTCTATGTACAATTTGTTTACACTTGTCATCTCTACCCCAAAGAAAGAAAAAAGAAAAAAAGAAAGAAAGAAAGAAAGAAAGATAGAAAGAAAGAAAGAAAGAAGAAGAAGAAGAAGAAGAAGAAGAGGGAGAAAAGGAGAATTTTTTAATACTCTACCATGTGATGGACAAAGCGCACACTTAGAAGTTACGTTGAAAGTGAGCATATAGCATCCAAGTAATTCAAATTATGCTGTCCAAATTATGGGTCCCAGTTTAGGTGTATAATTATGCTTATTTTATTATCTTACTGTTGGGTTGGTGGGCGTTAATTGGATGGTTAAAATAAAAAATATCCAATGGTCCAATTTCAACAAAGAAGTGTCCATGAATCAGAGGCTATGATTGTTCAACCAATCTGATTTTGGGACTGACTCAGCAACAGTGGGCTCCACTATTTAGTCGGTTTAATTTCAGTTAATGTATGCCATGTGTACAATTTCTCAGTGCCTCCCCATCAAGTGTCATACTCTACCAAATTAGAAATAACTCCCCTAAAAAATTGTCTACTTTCAGTATATATGCATTGTCTTTACTTTTTCGATTGGGAGGGATGATGCGTTCTTGGTAAACAATTTACGCGATTTGAATAGACGCTAGAGAAATTTATCTTTTGATGAGCTTTTCATTTTTTGGGTTCCTACAATGCTATTGGAGTTTGTATCTTCTTCTTCTTCTTCTTCTTTTTTAATGAGAGGCACATGTCATCTGCTATTTTTGTTGGTAAACAGGATATATCTTGGAAGTAAATCTTCTGCAGTTGTTTCAAATTTTAGACTCTTGATATGCATGGCATGCATGCATGCATTACGTGTGCCATTTCTTTAATGGGGAATAATGATGCATTCTCAGTGAATGATTTACACCATTCGAATAGATGCTGGAGAAATTTATCTTTTGACGAGCTTTTCAATGTTTCTGGTTCCGAATGTGTTGTATTGAAATTTTGAATGAAAGGCATACATCATCTGTTGTTTTGGTTGGAAAAGATGATTTATCTTGACAGTAAAATTTTGCAGTTGTTTCAAATTGAGTAGCTATTTCTATGTGACATGTTAACATCTATGCTTTGAGGAATCAATGGTGCCTAATGAATGTGGTGATTTTTTCTTCAACATTAACGAGTTTTTGTTACCGTCTCTGGTTTTTTATGCAAGTTTTCTCCCATTTATTTTCTCTGCAGTTCTTGGAAGCTTCCTTTCAGCACTGAACAAATTTATTGCTGACCGCTATGCTTCGAAACACTTGGTTTCAGAGTATTATGTATACGAGTTCTTCAGGGTATGTGATGATAGCCTTGTGGAATTTGTTGGTGTTTAGTCCAGTATAGGGAAGCCTTTTTTGCATGGATTTTGGTTAATGAGTTTTTTTTTTTTTTTTGGTGGTTGTTTTAGACATCTATTACTTGTGCGTGATTCGTTTTATCTTCTGTTCTGCCACAGATATGGAAGTGTTCTCGCACAGAAGGTACCATTCAATACATTTTTATGCTTTATTTGATTGTTACACATCATTTCATGCATCTTTACTCAAACTTATTTCTTCTTTCTTTGATGTAGTGAAATCAAGTGTTAAAAACTTGAAATTTGCTACGGACTTGATAGGCACCAGTGGCCAGAGTTCAAGTTGACTTGAAACTGGCTGAAGTACTTAATTGGGTTTTCTTGGGTTTTTAATTCAATCCAAGTCTCCATTTGTTCTAATTTAATCATTGAGTTGTTCATGTACTGGATCAAGTTTTCAAAGAAGAGTGGGGAATACATTCATGAAAGTTTCGTATACTTAACAATTGCATGCTGACTAAGATACATGTAATGTCGATGTTGCTCTATGGACTCAATTCAGAGTATCACTCTTTTGTTGTGGCAGCTGATATCCGTGTTCACGAGTTCTTTAAGACAGCTTATTTCAAGAAAGGAATTCATCCCATTCCAGGGGCTCACCAGGCTCTTCTTAGATTGTCTACATTTTGCAATCTTTCAATTGTCACGTGAGTGCTTTAATGCTTATACTCATTTTTAGGATATCTTTTTAATGAAATCAACATCCTTTGGTCTCTCGGTTTTTGAATTTGCTTGATTTTGAACTGTTTATTTGAATAGATCTCGCCAGAATGCTATCAAAGACCACACGATTGAATGGATCGAGAAGCATTATCCGGGACTGTTTCAGGAAATCCACTTTGGTAATCACTTTGCTTTGGATGGGCAATCAAGATCCAAATCCGAGATTTGCAGGTAACCACTCCCTCCTTGGGATCTTGTAATTTCTGATAAACCCTAAGGTTCACAAAGGGTGACCATGAAAACCCGAGTCTTGAAGTTTGAAAACCTCGATGAAGCCATTTGGGCATGCTTTGTATACCCGCGTCTATCTAACTTTAAACACATGTTGGTTTTTGACATGTATATGTTGTGTTGGACAAGGCTACCTCAAGAGTCTCAAGAGACTTGATGTTAGAAAAGGGAAACATTTCCTTTCTTTTCTTCTTCTTCTTTTTTTTTTTTTTCTGGAAACTATTGTGTGCAGCATAGTGTTCATTGAGAGTCGTGCCATCTAATAATGATGGGGGGTGTTTTTTGAATAGGTATTTGAAAATGCAAATATGAAATGCTAGTGAGATTCCCTGCATACTTCTAATGGCAGGAGACAATGTGTGCACTGACCTTTAGCTTTTCAAAGAAATAAAGAAAGAACATGAACTGCCTCTCAGTGCTCACTCTGTTAGCTGAAGTCATGCTCAATTTCTTAATAAAGAAATTTTGTGTGAGTCATGTAGTGGCAGAAACCTGTTTGACAAGGACAGTCCAGTTTTTTGGATCATTGACACCCTTTTTTTAGTAAGAAAAATTCCCACTATTTTATAAAATTACCAAAAAAAATAAAAAATGGCCATGTTGACAATGTGTTTTGATTTTTCTCAAGCATGTTGTGAATGTTTGCTAATCCCACACATTTCGCCAGCCTGTTTATATTGGTACATGTGGTAAACATCCAGACCTTCTAGGTGGATCCCTGTCCCTAAAAATCAGCCTGGTCAAGTCATCAGCTATGTCACGCAGTAGAAAACAGGATAGGTAAAAAGAACGGATCCCTGACCCTAAAAATCAGCCTGGTCAAGTCATCAGCTAAGTCACGCAGTAGAAAACAGGATAGGTAAAAAGAACTACTTAAACTGTTCATTAGTTCTGTACACTGGCCTAACTTCTGTGCTAGGTTATGTACACGGAAGGTAACACCTGGTCAAAGGCTTGGATCTTGCATGTGTGCAGGCATGCAGGCACAGCACCATGTCCGACATGTCACTTCCATGAATGAAACCAACACCGTGGTTTGTCTAAATCCCCCATAGATGACGTATCATTTTACTGTAAATCCTGTCTTTTGCAGGTCCTTGGGAGCAAAAGTCTTGATTGATGACAACCCTAGATATGCAGTTGAATGCGCAGAAGTCGGCATCAAAGTTCTACTCTTCGACTATGACAACTCGTACCCTTGGTGCAAGACTGGCTCTGAGACCACACACCCTCTGATAACCAAAGTCCTTAACTGGGAAGAAGTAGAACAACACCTGGTCTCGTGGATAATATCATAGATCTCACCCACATTAAGGTTTCTTAAAACGCCTGGGTTATCCACCACTAGGTGATTCTACTTTGTCTATGGAAGAGATGCTGAATTCCTTGAGGAGAAAAGACATCGACGGTGATTATAGAGCTTTTATCCTCCCTAACTCTCCCATGAACATCCATTCAAGACTCACCCAAGATGCTCTTGAGTTTTAGGATTTTAGAGGTACGATACATATGCATCTTCATTGTTTATTTCTTGGAAAATTAACACATGGCATTTCAAGGGCAAGGAAATGCCATTTTCAATACCATCCCATGTAAAGTTGATGCGAGACCGTATACGACTACTACAAGCTTTGCCTTCATTTCAGGAAAAGATATTAAAAAAAAAAAAAAAAAAAGACAAAAAAAACATAAATAAACATTATAATCTCCTTCAGCAGTGTGTGATATATCAGTGAACTGAGTATATACACAAAAGAGACCACTGAATGTTTAAATGATTGCTACTTGTAATGAGTTGGGTTGGGGACTTGACTTGTGAGGACTCCGGATCAAGTCTTCCTCATAAATAGTTTTTTTATTTTTTGCTATTGTTCAAGTAAAAATGCCCAATATGATCTTTCCTCAAACAAACCAAGAAATTTCGAATCAACTTTGTTACTTTGAATGACTCAGCTCAGCTGGAAACCAGTCGAGCATAAAATAAATCTTCATTTATTGGAGAATTTCATGGCCTGGTTCAATGTATTTCTCTAATATTAGCTGCCCGGAGATTGAGATCTAATCAGTTGTTTCAAACACTGCTTTGTAATGGACAGTGAGGATCTCTGATCAGTTAATAAATCTGTCATGTGGCCCATCATATGGATGAAAAACCAGGATCGCGATGTGAGGCATTCCTCATTAGAGAATCCTTTCAAAACAGCTTTATATCACATGTAAATCTTACCAGTCTCCTATTCAATGTATAGTTGCACCAGCTTTACCTATGGTTTCCAAAATGCCCCTATTTCATCAAACAACCAATCTTTCATACAAAAGCCTCTCCTTGAATCAAGAGTGCCCAAACCTCCTACTTGTAAGGAAAATGTGACCAAAGTGCCTTCATGACCTCATGTTACCAGGTAAATGGGTCCAAAGGCCTGTGATCTACTAGGGTGGTTAAGCTGGTCCAGACACATATAAGGTATCTCAAATTCCTTTCTCCTTGTGGGAGTGAGTAATCCGCTGAGGGGCCCAGAAGTCGGGCGGCGGCCGCTCTTGTTGGCAGGCCCCACTCGTCCTCCACTCCCATATATTGGACCGGATACAGCACTGCGCCTCAGCTTAGGAACCTGGAAGCCACCATGTGATTCCATAGGGAGCATCTCATGCTGGGGCTTCATCTTTTTCTCTGATTTCCTCCAGAAGAAGAGAGAATTTTTCCATGATTTCTTGTTCTTTTTCTCATCCACAGCTACCTGTTTCTCTGCGTAATTTGATGACGGGACGACCGATGATGCATCACTTGCATGCTTTTTTGCTTCCTCTAAGAACTAATGAAATAAGATGGGAGATTAGTTTTTACATAAATTACAAAAGAAAGCAAATAGATAAAAGCCTTAGAACAGTTGTCATTTTGTGGGTAATAATATTCAAATAAAAATAGGAAAAAAAAAAAAAAAAACATATGTATGTATGTATCATGAACCAAACATTATCTATTGGATTTGTTAAAAAATGAAAATTATTCAATGATCCCATTTCAAGTCAAACTGATAAAAGGTTAGGATTGTTCAACCAATTTGATTTAGGGACCATGATTCAGTTTAAGGTATTACACATGTACAATTTCTGAATGCGTGCATATCTGCCATCTTACTCAATTAACTCAGTGCTGAACTTTAGTAAAAGTCTAGCCCATTCGGTTGAGGATCATGTGCCAGCGTGGCCAACTTGTGCAATATCCAAGCCGTCCATCAACTGGGTTTGGCTATGCACAAAAAATAAATCTGGTCTTCTCAGTAGGTGTGCTACTGCTAAAGAAATTATTTTATGGCTAAGCAAACTTCAGATCAGATCTATTTAATTTTTTTCTCTAGGAGGTCAGCCAAAATCATTTCAGAAGTTTCATGAACTGTGGCCCACCTCAGTAGTGGACCGACCTGATTCTCGCGGACCAGATTATCTAGGAAGTGCCACTCTGATGAGTGGATTGGATCTTCAAATATCTTGTATTAAATTATTATTTGAAGCAATTTAAAAAAAAAAAAACATTTTCTTTAGTCGCACTTCTTGGATTTTCATCGCAAAATTAGCGAGAAGGGAGAACACAGATTGGGTACAACCCACTAGCTTGGAACAGACAGGGGCTTCTAGGGTCCATGGTGATGTATGGATTTTATCTATACCGTTCATCCATTTTTCCATATAATTTTAGAGTACAATACCAAAAATGAGGAAGATGCAAGGCTGAAGTGTACCAAACAGTGGGATTAAACATCTACCGTTGAAAAAAATTTGGGGCCACAGGGCTTTTGGATCAAGCTGATATTTGTGTTTTCCCTTCATCCAGGTCTACGTAACCTCACGAACAGGTTTGATGGAAATTAACTATCACGGTGGCCCTAGGGAAGGTTTCAACGGTGAGTGTCATTATCACCACTGCTTCCGTGGTGTGGTCCACTCGAGCAATCGATCTGCCTGATTTTTGGTCCTGTATCATAAATTTATGTGGCAAAATGGATGGACGGTGTCGATAGAACCTATACATTAAGGTGGCCTCTCAGAGCCCCCGTCCCTTCCTAGCTACTATGGAGGTGCTTTCTGCATTCCCTCGTTTAATTGTTCTTTTAAAGTGATGATGGTAGAGAATTGTAAGGCCCACCGGGTATGCGTATAACATCCAATCCATCCAAAGTATACACACTATTATGGTAATAACAAGAACAAAACATCAGGCCAATCAGATCATACCATAGGCTACACTTTAATTGAGATATTTTGAATGGTGTATATTGATTTTTATGGATTGGCCCACCTTATCATTGGATCCTCCTTATCCATGTGGCCCCTCAATTCTCGGTTCCCCTCTGAGTACCATTTGGGAAAATTCAAATCTTAAGGGATTTTGCAGAAAAAAAAAATCCTTTAAAATTTTAGCTTAGACTCTTCCCACTTAATAGTAACAAACAATCACGGTGTTAAAACGCACAATCTAAGCTATTTATCAAGTACCAATATCCATATATTTGGCATACATGTGCTCAATCTGAGCCGCTCATCAGTTGGGACCTGCCTCAGATTGGGAATACCCCAAAATATCACATTTACAGGGAGATGTTAGCCACTGATTGAACAATTTTCGAGGATTATGCTTAGTGGTCCGAATATTTCTCCCACCATTTGCTAGCATACAAATGGAAAGTCTTCGGATCAGTGGCTAGGATCATCTAACAGGCGTCCTATTTTGCATATGGCCCTTTGCAGGACTTAACTGATGAACGGTCAGAATCTCGTATATGAGTCCAAATGTACGGGGGGGGGGTTGATAAATGATTTGTGAGGCCGGTTCCTCTGCAAGTCCTCCGTCTAACCTGTCCACTGTCCAGCCAGGTCGAACGCGGTTTAGGTGCGACCCCGGATTGGGTGCCACCTAGACCATGGAGCCCACCTCCATTTATATGTTTATATCCACGCAGTCCATCTATTTTGCCAGCTCATTTTAGAGCATGGTCCCAAAAAATGAAGTAAATAAAAATCTTAGATGGACGTTTATTTGCTACTAAACTTGTTGCTAAAGTTATGCAGACCTGGACTGATGAAGGGAAAGCACAAATATCAGCTTGAGCTTGATCTAGAGGTGGGCATGAGACAACTCGTCCAACTCGTTCTGATCCGACTTGACCCGAACCGAATGGGTGAGTCGGTCCGAACCGAGTAAGCTTCGCCCAATCCGAACTCAAATCGAGTCGAGTTCCAGTTACCTAGTAATTAGACCCGACTCTCTAAGCCTACCTTGACCCGATCCCAACCTCTCTCTCTCTCTCTCTCTCTCTCTCTCTCTCTCTCTCTCTCTCTCTCTCTCTCTCTCTCTCATCCTCCTCTTCCAAGCCCGGCAACCACCCACCACCATTACCCTCCTCCTCCTCCTCCTCTCTCTACTCTCCACTCTCTCCCTCATCCTCCTCTTCCTCTTCCAAGCCCGGCAACCACCCACCACCATCACCCTCCTCCTCCTCTCTCTCTCCTCTCCAGTCCCTCCTTCCTTCCCTCATCTCTCAATCCGACTCGGTGCCAACTCAACCTGACTCAGTACTTCTGACCGGATCAGACTCGGTCCATATCAGTCCAGGCCAGACCGAACTCAAATCGAGTTAGGTATGCTGGACTCAGTATCAAGTTCGATCGAATTTGGGTCAGGCCTATTTCAAAACCGGATCGAGTCGAGTCAGCCATAACTCGGTCGACTCGGTGCCCAGATCTAGCTTGTTCCAAAACTTTTATATACCTCAATAAATTTTTAATAGTGGGAATTTAATCCCTGCTGTATGGTTCACCTTGAGATTTGTATCTGTTTCAGTTTTGGGACTATACTATAAATGAGATGCCAAAACTAATGGACAATACAGACATACAGTACATACATTGTGGTGGGGCTACGGTCAATTGAACCAACTATCATATGGGCCAACACATGAATTTAAATATATTTAAATGATTGTTCACTGTCAATTGTTTTCTATGGGCGTGTTGTCCATGTGACGGACTTAAAAACCATGCATTAATTACATGATCCCACCATGGTTGTGAGGTGATATTCCTCAAAAATCGCCCTCATTCATTAGGTGGGACAAGCTAGCAGTAGAAAACTACGGACAACCATTCAAGAAGCTTGGAATTCACACTGATGGTTGGATCGGTCGGTCTGACTTTTCCAGAGGACACACCGCCCCACAGGCAGCACTTGTGGAAGGGAATGAGTTTATTCTACTTGTAGAGAAACCAGCCTCATGATATAGATGGAAAGATAGAACTGAATCTTGCCCTTGAAGAAAGAAACGTATATTCTTCGTGCATTTATGCAGTAATTAAATAATCACTTTAAAGTTTCTCTGTGAAGAGAGAGAGAGAGAGAGAGAGAGAGAGAAGAGAGAGAGGGAGAGGGAGAGGGAGAGATGAAATTCGAATACATACCATTGAAAAATCCAGATGAGGATCAAATACGTCTCCATTCTCATATTTCGGGTACATTGGTGATTTCTTCATCTTTCTCTGAAAAACACCAAAAGAAAAAAAGGATGAGAAAGGAAAACGCCACAGAAAATCAAGGAATTGAGAACCGTTCAACTCTTCTTTTTTTTTTTCTTTTTTTTTTAAAAACTTGCTTTACATTTTTTAATCGACAGAAACCCAAAACCCAGATTAAATAACAAAAATCAATATCATCAAATTGAAAAAAAAAATATGGAAAGAAAATACCAATTAACAAGCGCAAAAGAAGAGAGCAAAAAAAAAAAAATCTTACCTCTCTCTCTCTCTCTCTCTCTCTCTCTCTCTCTCTCTCTCTCTCTCTCTCTCTCTCTCTCTCTCTCTCTTCCCTTGAAAGCAAGGCACTCTAACTACCAATTAAAATAAACAGCACTGAATGAAAGACTATGGTCTTTTGGTAGTTGGAACGGCAGACAGCTCTTGAAAGAGGGAGGGCAAAAAAAAAAAAAAAAGCAGGGGAAGGGAAGGTTTCTCTCAATGAAGAGAAGGCATCTTCATCCATATAGATGAAAGAAAACTCGCAAAGGAATAAAACCCAAAAACAGAAGCTTATGAATTACACCTCTCTTCCAAATCATTCCCAAAAATTTATTTTTTTAAAAAGATTATTTCTTTTTTTCCTTTACCTTGAAGAAACCAAATGATGGGAAGAAAACCCAGAAACTCCTTTGGCTGGACTGAAGAGATTGCTTCTTGGAGAGATTGATATGAACGACTGCTTCATATATACCAGAGATTGCTTCTTGGAGAGATTGATATGAACGACTGCATCATATATACGAGAGAGAGAGAGAGAGGGAGGGAGAAATTCGGTATTTAATTGTTTTAATGAGAAATGCTCCCATACAACCGTTCACACTTACTTTAGCATGGTGTGCCTTTTTTGTCCCTAGCGTATACATCTGAGCCATGCAAAATGCAAAATCCAGGCCATTCATTCTTCAGGTAGGTCCTGTGTTTGAAATCAATGGGAGACCTTCGATCTGTATCATTGTACTAGATTGGCCCACCTAATGAATCAGTCAGCCTGAGTTTTACCTCAGTTGATCTTTCGTGATGGTCCCCACCTTTTGATCAACGGATCGGATGTACTGCACATCTGTCATTTTGGCGGTAAAAATACCTTATGGCATTAGGAATTTGGATCTTCAGTGCTCTCAGAGCACTATAGTACGCTGCCACTAGCCAGTGTTCTGTGCTCTCTGGGCCACACCATGACTTATGTGTTTCATCCATGCTATCCATCCATTTTTTCAGATCATTTTAGATCTTGATCCCAAAAATGAGAGGAATCTAAATATCAGGTGGACCACACCACAGGAAAACATAAGTGATTGAATATCCACCATTCAAAACCTCCTAGAGCCCACTGTAATGTTTATTTAACATCCAACATGTTGATTAGGTCATACAGATTTAGATTAAGGGGAAAAAAACAAATATCAACTACCCCAGTGAGTTTTTAATGGTGGGTGTTCAATTAACAATGTTTCCTATGATGTGGTCCACTTGAGTTATGGATCTACCTCATCTTTACCATGATAATATAAAATGATCTGGAAAAATGGATGGACAGAGTGGATGAACTATATACTTCATGGTGGGGCCCACAAAGCACTGACCACTGGTCATTGGCTGGTCTAGCAGGGTCACTAGCCAAACCGCGCCCAGCTACAGTGCTCCTAGTTGTATTGGCACACTTAGACAGTCCCATCCATTGATATAGACTGTTCATTAGGTTATCCCAAACCCTACCATTTTGGAAAATACGAATCATTTGATCAATGGTTTTTAATATGGACGGTCAAGATGATTTACACAAAAGTAGGTCTAATAAATTAACAATCTAATCTATTTATTTGTTAGAGTAAGTCATAGATTGCTTAAGATTCTAAAAAATGGCTTTTATTAGACAACCGTAACCATCCCATCCGTGGATTTTAAAATGAATGGATTTATAAAATAAAAAAAAAACCAAAGATGGGTTGGATCATCTGAACACTGACATTTTTGTATATGTACTGAATGGACAGTTTAGATCGATAGAATAGACTGTCCAAGTGAACCACTGCAACTAAGGAGCACTGTAAATTGTAGTGCTCTGATAGCACCGGAACATTTCTCTCCGGGGTATTATAATGATTTTTTTTTTTTCTTTTTTCGCTTTTACAAATGAGACTCAAAGGTCGTGATTCCACGAGGTCCCTCATATCATACGGGGGCGGAACCCGTGTGAGATATCTGAACGTACAGTATATCTGTGAGAGATCTGAGACATTCGAAAGGTAGGGAATACAGTCTTCATTCGGTGGGCCAAGAATAGAGTTGGTCTGCTGATGAGAAAAGTCAAAATTATATGAAATAATGTGACGCCAATGAAAAAATTCCAACAGTCCAAATTCAACATATGTGTGTCAATCATTTAATGATTTTTCTATTTTGAATTTTAGTATATATAATTTTCACGATTTTTACAACCTGATGAATGGTCTAGATCTTTGAATAGTGATACGTACACACTTGTATCTGACACGTGTTCCGTTACCTCACATGAGGAGCCTCTCACTGAAAAGCGACTGTTTCGCCGTAGGTTTCGGCAGCATTCGATTTTTTTGTAATTATTTCGATTTTTTTTTTTTTTGTTTGATATGCAAGTAACGGACACATAAGGTGGCGGAGTACGATTTTTTGTGCTCATGCAAATTGCATGGTGGAACTTTACACGTGGCATACCGTTATCTCAGTCTGAATAGATGGGATAATCTTGGCGATGCATCACATCCATACATTTCTCCTCTAAAATCAACGATCTTCACTTCCGATTGGTGGACATTAAATGGATGGTTAGCATGAAGAATAGCCAACGCAAGGAATTTATCAAATCAATGCTCGAAATTCCTTTGTATGTGGGATCCGCTCCGGTCATCGTCTTGGGCCCACCATGATTCACGGCACATGAAGTAAGGCCCACCATAAAAATCCAATGGCTGATAAACCAGGTCAAATCGATATCAGGATGTCCACACGTTTACAACGAATGAGTATTGGTCATTTTGTAACCCTCCATTTCTCTCGTACATGTATGGCCCACTTAATATCAGGACGGCCCAATTTTTGAGCCAGAGCAATTTTTACATTTGGCCACGTCTGATGAATGGTCCGGACCTTCCATACGTGTTCACGAGCACGTGCGCCGCTTTAGTCTGTCCACGTGCGAATCGCGTGTTTGCTAGGTAAGATAGGTCAACCAACAAAAAGGATGACGTGGCAGACGGATCGCCCGAGAAATGCGGGCAATGGATGTGATCTCATATGCATAGAAACGTGCTGTCTGTCCTAATGATTGGCATTATCCATGTCGTCAACTGGGGTTTACGAAAAGGACACCATAAATGACAAACGTTCGTTTTCTGGTCCACCTGGTCCACATCTGAAACGTTCATTAGGACAGGGCCCACTGCAAATATGATCGGGCAAAACAATCAGACCCGTCCATCCTTATGAAGGCAACAATGGTTGGAGAAAATGAAAATAATGGCCAACGGTTCATATAAAAAGTACATGATGAGTGGACCGACATGGTTTTGTCTGGTGGTGATGCAAGCTTTCTTTCTTCAAAATCATGATCCCGCGGATAGGGATGTCAATGGTCCAAGTCAGGTTTTGGCACAATATCAAGCCCGTTAGGCCGTGGGTGGACCATGGTCTGGCAATCCAGACCATTGATCTTTTGTACTCTACCACGGATGGGCCATGCCATAGAAATCCTCTAGATTGAGACCACCCTGTTAGGACACTTTTTAGTTGAATGTGGACCATTGCTGGACTACTATTCTTCAACCTGTTGGGACACCCTTTTATTCCAAACTTAGACCCATATGCACATATAAATTTAATGAGATCCACTCGGTCTATCAGGTACTATGCCTCATTTTAACCGTTGAATATAAAACTCACTATCATCCACAACTCAGGTAGGCCATACCACAGGAAATAGTTGGGATGGAATGCTCACACTTAGTTTTATGTAGGACTCATCGTTTTGTTTATATGCTATCCAATCCATTCATCTAATATACCTCATAGAAAGAAAGAATTTAAAGTGGACCATACCACGTGAATTTAAAGTTTTTAGATGAAAATTTTTACGTGGACAACTTGAGTGTTGAATCATTCTGATTTTTTGAAAGAAGGTCTAAGACGGATTGATGAACATGATGGACGGCGTGGATTTCATGCACGCTAAGTCGTTTCTCTCACATTAGTGAAAGTAACTCGGTAGGTGCGTAGCGCGAGGTATGCATCCTTTTCAATATTCGGGCGTAAACTATGGAAGGGAAGAATGCGGAAGCGGATACATATCAGGCAGAGCGCAACTCGGCTGTAACATGCGGTTACATAGCTACCTGTAACCCAAAGCTCTGTGGGGCCACCACGATGTTTTTGTTATATCCACTCCTTCCATCCGTTCCGTCAGCTCATTTTAGAAGATGTGTCAAATACGAGGGATATCCAAAACTTAAGTGGACGACATGAGTGAGTGAGAATTCAAGGCCCACCGTTAAAACCTTAGTGGGGATTACAGAAGTTTTGGATCAGAGATATAATTGTGTTTTCCGTTCATACAGGTGGGAATCAACTCATGAACAGGTTGGATGGCATCTAAACATCACGGAGGGCCACAGGGAGATTTTAACGGTGAGTGTTTCCATCCTTATTGTTTCCTATGGTATGGCCCAATTGAGTTTTGTATCTCCCTCCTGTTGGGGCACACGTCCTACAATGAGTGGAAGAAACGGATGGACGGAGTGGATATAACAGAAACATACTGGTGGGGCCCACGGAGCTTTGGGTTGCAATCAGGTGGTATCGTGTCAGACTCATACGTGGCCCAGATCTCGTTCCGCGTTCGTCTCTCTGACAGCTGCACATGGGCATCGATTCATGTCTTCAATTTCCTCGCGCGAATCGGTTATGCAGTTTCTTTAAAAGAGGGGAGCCGAAACGAAGAGAAAAGGATCCAATGCCACGCGCTATCCGTACGTTGGGGCCCACATAAAAGGAAGGGGGACATGCCAAAATAGTAAATCCATTGGACGATCCTAACCGTTCGATTTTAGAGAGAAGTCTTTAGGTCTAATAACGGAATTGGATGCTCATAAAAGCCCACCTATGGTCCACAACCAAAATTTCCACAGGGAAGGCCAACCATCTGGTAGTTATAACTGTCCAAACAGCCTATTGTTGGGCGAAATCGGAATGCGTACTGAGTAAACTCAGTTGGCCATACCGTGAATGTATGTATGTTATCCACGCCGTCCATCCATTTTTCCAGCTCATTTTAGTCGTTGAGCCGAAAATTAAAGAATGCCCAAAACCCAGGTGGGCCACATCACAGGAAACAGTGGGAATAATGACTTCCACTATTGAAATCTTTGTAGGGCCTACAATGATGTTTGTTTTCATCCAACCTGTTGATAAGATCACACAGACATGGATGATGGGAAAACACAAATAACAGATTGATCGTGGTCTATGTGACCTCCTTAACAGGTTGGATGGCAAATAAACATCAGTGTTGGCCTTAAGAAGGTTTCAACGGTGGTCATCTTTGCTGCGGTTTGGTCCACTTTAGCGTTGGATCTG
Source organism: Magnolia officinalis (assembly GCA_021015155.1). NCBI lineage: Eukaryota > Viridiplantae > Streptophyta > Magnoliopsida > Magnoliales > Magnoliaceae > Magnolia > Magnolia officinalis. The sequence continues at coordinate 442,871 of JAJHSJ010000014.1, forward strand.
ATCATTTTTGGTCTGGAAAATCGATGAACGGATAAAAACCATACATCACGGTGGGCCCAATTCGGTCCAGCTGGGGACACGGTGCAATCCACTATCATGTTTTAGTGCACAACTGCACATCATATTAACGTGAACCGTCCATACGGTCCAAGTAATTGTAATTTTACTAAAATAAAGTAGATCCTATGTTTACCTTATATTTTCTAACCGTCCATTTTGCTAGATGCAAATCCGACGGTTGCAATTGTCTAATCGAAGTGACTATTCAAGTGGGGCACATGGGATAGATGGACCTAATTGACGATTGGACCGTTTCTGTTACAAAGGAATCGAAGGTTGATCAGATGGATAGGATAATTCGCTTGTGTATATGGAATTCCATTGATCCAAATGAATCTCTCTCTCTCTCTCACACACACATAAGCCAGTGGGGAAGGCAATAAAGATCAGTACAAGAGACTGCAAGAGCCCAAGTTCTTTGTTACCATAGCTGGTCACGTTTGGAGTTGCCGTTCATGCACCTATCCCCAGTGGAAGAATTGAGTGATCCAATCACCCCCTGCAGATTATGGCCTTAACACTCGTTCCCCAATGGCCAGCCGGGGGATTCTGTCATTGAGAAAAACAATACTTTGATGAGCTCGAATCATCGCCGGTATAGATATGGGCTTCAGGCAATGAACCATGGATCTCACAAACCACCTCAAATGGCTCCACTTGCTCTCCACACCATCATGCTCAATGTGCAAAAAAAAAAAAAAAAAAAAAAACAAACAAACCACTGGTTGGCATCTCATCCTATCGTTCCTTTAGTGTGGGCCACCCGAGTTCTGCACTTATGGAGTTAATTACATATACAACAATGTGTGGGTGAGAGTGCGTGCTAGGATGTTTGTGGTTGAGAGTATGTTAGTCCAAATGCGGCCAAACATGTCACATCCATCTAGTGACACTCCAGAGCCCATGGCCCACCAACATCGCAGATCAAATTATCCTAACCGACCAATTCTTCTCATCACTAGTTATAAACAAAATCATCATCCTTCAATATTAAGGTGCTAGATTAGGCAAGCAAAAGACTGCCATATGGAGAATGGCCCTCCTAGCTTTCTGGTAGTCCATGTGGGAAGAAAAGAATGGGAGGTGCTTCAAGAGTGTCTTGAAGCAGGCTTAGTCCTTAGTCCATAGAGTGAAGCAGTTAATAGTCGAATGGGCTTCTAATGTTGATATTCTAAAGGGCTGTAATCTGCTTTTTTTAGGAGAGTAATCATCCTGCTATCTCAGCGGGTGTCTCTCCCTCTTGTTCTCTTTTTGTTTTCTGATAAAGTAACCATTGCCTTTCAAAAAAAATATTAAGGGCGAGATTTTATGGCTAAAATCATTCAATCAATTATAAATTTCAGGTGATCCTTCATCATCAATGAGGGGGGCCAATCTCAACTTTCAAATATAATACATGCCACATAAACGGTGGATGAATCACTGCATCATACAGTCGATACCAACCCACACCGTATTCCCTCTCCCAGAAGGTTCAAACAGGCTCCTTACACTCCAAAAAAATCCACATGTATTAGGACCAAGACACTTCACCAATTACGAAATAATGTATTAGCAAGGATCGCCAACTCATATTTTGGGCTGTGTTTGGATGCCCAAATGAACTGAATTGAGAAAATTCACCTTAATTAAGAGGTTAATTGTGGTTTGGAGCCCCGTGCCTATTCAATTGTAGTTAATAATTGCAACTCCATTTATCAGTGCATCCCAAAAAAAAAAGTTGCATCCAAACAAACCAATAATCTCTGAATTAATTTTTTTTTTTTTTTTTTTTTTAAAGGACTCTGATTTCAGTCAACCAAAGATTGAAAAGGCATGCAGGGACGGAAGACAAGTCAAGATTAATGTTTATAGATGAGAAAGAGAACTGCCGTCAACACTATAAAAAAGAGATCACAGTAAAAAATTCAACTGATCTTTTCCCCCATCCCCACCTCCTATACAAGTTACTGTCAGTTGCATGAAAATATACACATACCCAAGGCATGCTTTTCTTTTTCTAGCACTTAAGCAACTCACCAGATCCAATGAAACTCAACATTTCTAGAAATGGATTTCCTCATATGAGTCAAAGTTGGAGCAGTGGCAAGGCCATCACAAACCCGAAGACCGATGCCAACAACAATAACAGCCAAAATGGGAAGTTCTTCGACCGCCTTTTGTTCCTCACTTCATATGCCACATCTTCTCCATCCTTGCCTTCTTTTTTCGGAGCATTTCTCAGGGTTGCAACAGCGGATGTCCCATTGTCCTTCTGTGGTAAGGACCGCTCCACAATAGACTGTTCTGCAGCCTGTTGTTGGTTGAACTTCTCCACATACTCTGGGAACATCTTCTTGAAGATTGGACTATAATGTGACAAGCATATTATAACATTTTTCCATTGGATTAGAAATTGAAGCAAACATGTAACAAGGCATATTTTCCCCCCTACTTCAAAAATATAACATCAGAAAAACGGGACTCCAGTGTGCATTTGACACATCATTTTAGATGGTGAGGACCCATGCACAAGTACGGGTAGCGTGGCACACATGTAGATCATTATTCCAGCCATAGTTCAAAAACTCTTTTTTTTTTAATTATTATTTTGAAGGATTAGTTCTAGCCATAGTTCTAGACTCACTAACTCAACTTGAAACCTGGTGATTCAACTCGACCAGGCAAGATTTTGAGCCGAATCAGTGAGATATTCAGTTTTCAGTGTGACTTGGCCGAGTTTTGGAGAGACTGGTTGAATTGAATCAACGTGACTCACAATGCCTTGGCTGAGCAAATCGCCCACTCAAGCATTTTCTTAAAAACAAAATATTAAAGTGGGTAGGGATGAGATCCAAACATTCAACCTCTCCTACAGTAAACAAGGTGCTATAGATGTTTTTGTTGTTGGTCGTTGCTATTTTATCTTACTCTTCATATTCATTAAATTCCTAATATTTCAATTTTAATATTAAAGATCGAGGAGTCATGTAGAACTCGACTGTCTTCCAGACATGAGATGAGTAGAGTTCTCAGGTTGATGAACTATGATTCCAGCCATCCAAATTACGAGCCCTATTCTAGAATGAGCAAAACCTGAAAATCAGATTGACATAACCTGAAAATAGATGTTTTTGTTGTTGGTCTTTGCTATTTTATCTTACTCTTCATATTCATTAAAATTCCTAATATTTCAATTTAAATATTAAAGATCGAGGAGTAACGTAAAACTCGACCGTCTTCCAAACATGAGATGAGTAGAGTTTTCAGGTTGTTGAACTATGATTCCAGCCATCCAAATTACGAGCCCTATTCTAGAATGAGCAAAACCTGAAAATCAGATTGACACAACCTGAAAATAGATGTTTTTGTTGTTGATCTTTGCTATTTTATCTTACTCATATTCATTAAAATTCCTAATATTTCAATTTTAATATTAAAGATCGAGGAGCCATGTAACTCGACTGTCTTCCAGCCATGAGATGAGTAGAGTTTCCATGTAGAATTGGACTTCCGACCATTTCTTTTTAAAGTGTATTTTGATGATTGCCAACTGGACACTCAGCACCCTTTGATTAGTGTGATTTTTGGGCTATAAACCATTAATTGTACATTAATTTGCATGTTTCTTTGAATGCATGCATGTATGCCATATTTACAGTGGATGATTACTTGACATCGCATGGCAACTCAGACCAGTGTTAAGCCCCTACGATGAAGTCCTAAAAAGGGATACAGAGGCAATAACTAGAAGAAAAATGATAGGAGGAAAAAAGAAGAAAATTGCTAGAAATTCATGGAATCCAGATGCAAAGTTGAAAGACTCACCTCTTGCAATTGTACGCAAGGGAAGCCTGTGCTAGCCGTTGTTTCTCAGCAACAGTAGTTGAAATGCTACCAGTGGTTGGACTATTATCCATCTGCTCAAGCAGAAAAGCATGCAGAATGAGGAAAGTTTCTGAGGCCCAAAGGTAAACCTGTACATTATATACTCTAAACAAAGGTAGGAAATAGATGAAATTGGACTCAAGACTGGCTTCTGCTGCGCACTTGAACCACTTCCGGTTCAGCAAAACTAAGGAAAAATAGACCCCAGATTTTCGGGAGGGCCTAAGGGCCCTTTTGGATGCATCCTCTAAAAGAGCATTTGAGGCCAAAAGGCAGTTGACCTTGTGCATGTGGATGCACTTTGCAAACCTTCAAGACTCGACAAAACAGTGCTCAGCAAAACAGGCACTAAAATGCTGACTCGACAAAAACCAGTAGGATAGGTTTTTGCCAAGCTAGCTGAAAGAACGAGCTTGAAACCCCCTTTTTCGGAAAACCCCCTTTTGAGGATGTGTGTCCAAACAGGCCTTCGAAAGACTGAAACTAGACCCAAGTCTTGAGTTAAGACAACTTGGTGAAGTACTCAAATCAGAAGTTTTCAGAACACTGCTTCAGTTATAACAGTGGAGAGCTACGGACTTTATCAAGTTCACAGTTTAACACCATAAATATGCAGAACACTTTATGAAAACAACAGCAGATTTTTTTTATATATAAAAATCCATTTCACAATTCAATAAGGAGTTCATAATCAGCTGCACTCTTCCAACAGGAGACCTTGTTAAGACTCAAAACCGGGACATACACTGGGATGGTAAGGGACAACCAATTGCGCTATCCAGCTGTAGACAAAAACCCCAGAAAATTGCACAAAAATGGGAAAATAAAGGTTTTAATGTAATATGTATATATAGAAGGAAAAGAGAATTCAAACAACTTTTGAAAAGAAATGTAAACAGACCAACTATAATCAGAATAACACCCATCTACCAGACATGAAAGAAACAGCCCTACAGCACAGGAAGTAGGTCACCAAAAACAAGAAACCACTCCTAAGCGGATGGTGTGAAAAGTAGATGTTTCAATCATTTCATCTGAATCAATGACTATAGGCAGAATCAATTATATCAACTTGGCTTTTTTCCTCTATTTTCCAGATGGTGTTTGCACTCAGTAAATGATGCTTGGCCAAACCAAGTAAGCTAGCACTATGCCATTCAATCACATTTTCTAAGAAGAAAAATACCATCACTGGATTCTGAGTTGAGATATAAAAATGAAAAGTGCTATGATCTTTATTGAACTCACCATGAATGAAAGAAGCCCTGTAAGTATGCTGCATTCACAAAAAGCAAACACGTATTATGTGTAAGAGGATAAAGAAACTATCAAGTCCTGTAAAAATCAAATCTCAAACCACAAATATAGTTGCTGAAAACTTGGATTTGCCTAACCTTGCTACCGACCACATCGGATTCCAAGTCTCTGGATGAACTGAAGGAATTTGTAATTTAAAAAAAAAAAAAAAAAGAAGGGAAAAAAGTCATTAAATCACATGAAACACTTGAAATCATGCTCCATAGTGAATTTAGCCTAAGACTTACAGTCACTCATCGATAGGCATATTCTCTTTTGGGTGGCAAACCTTCCATTGGGGGTGATCATGCTATCTCAGGAAAAGAAAATTTAGTCAGGAAGAATCATTTGAATACAAATTATTGCAATTTAACACATATTAAGCTGCAGAATTGCAAGGGAAGGACCAAAAGGTACCTGATGCTTGGAGGTTTGTATGGATACTCAGGAGGGAATTTAATTTTTCCATGGTAATATCCACCTTCACAATAGTGGAAAGAGAAAAAGAAACATTTAGAAGGAAGAAAAAATTAAGAGCTTGAAACTCAACTTAGACCCAATGAGGGCCCAAGTCAGAGTCAGCTGAAAACTTTGGTCAAGTACTCTATTGAGGCCCTAGCATTTTAAAAACCTGGAGTACTGGCCCGTTTTTCAAGTTTTGAGTAATTAATAGAACCTCTTCAGCAGACAATTGCATTTTCAGAGCCACTTAATCGAATTTTCTTGGGCTTCGACACCTAGTTACTCCCTCAACCCAAATCTCAATTGAATTCAACCACTCAATCAAGTTTGTTAGAATTGAAACAAGAACTAGAAGCATACCAACAAAGGAAATGAGGGAAGGATTTTCTGTACAGTTCAGTGAAGGACATCATGAATACTGAAACATAGTATAACATGCTAGATGACTACTAATTAAGCAACTAAACAAGAAACGAGCAATGATTGATGAAAAATAACCAAGTACAGTATTTGTTAGTGTTACTTTATGTACCTGCAAAAGGTGTGCCCTGACTTCCCTCCAATACATAATCTGAAAAGAAAATAAATCAATACAGAAGTCATTGCAAAAAGTTTCTGAATACTTTTTTTTTTTTATCAATAACAAAGATTTATACTAACAAAAAGAGAAATGCCCCAGTGCTATCAGAACACCATAAATTAAAATGCTCCTAGTTGCAAGAGTTCAGTTAGACGGTCCAATCAATTGATCTGAACTTTCCATTAAATCCAGAACACATTTCTAAGGTTACCACGCAAAAATCTCACTGATCTAATAATCCAATCCATTCTTGATTTGGCCTTATTTTCTATACCATCATTTTGACAAGCCATGGATGGGATGGCTACAATAGCCTAACAAAAGTGATTATTTAGAGTCACAAGCAATCCATGATGGTCTCTAGCGAATAGATGGATCAAATTGTTGATTTGACTTATCTGTGTGTAAATGATCTTGACCCTCCATGTTAAAGACCATCAATTGAATGGTTAATATTAGTCATCATATTGGTATGATGCAGTGTTTTAAACGCGCAAGTAGTGCCGATATATCCCACATGTTCGATCCGGTGAGCATTTTCAATTCCCGATCCCTTTTTTTTCCATTGAAATTATGTTAAAACCATGTCAAATGGTTACAAATCCATTGGATATTCATGTTTTTCATGAAAAAACATGGAGTTGGAGTGTTGATTTCGATATCCATGGTTCTTCATGTTCTCTATGCTTTTTCAAAATTTTCCTTTAACCAACTGTCAATTGAGACTAATTTTGAATTATTAGGAGTATTTGTATGATCATCACATGCACGCTAATTTCAAATTTTGAGTGTAGGCGGTCCAATTTGAGGAAATTTTAAATTTCCCCAATTTCTCCCAAATTGCTTGCAATGTTGCACTCCAAATATGAAATCAAGCATGTATGAGGGCTGATCTACTGATTTGTCAAGTCCTTGTCAATTTTTAGAAAATAAAAAACATTTTCTAATTAAAAAATATTAAAATATTTTTTTTTTCAAAATTTCCCTTCAACCAGCGGTCAATTGAAACTAATTTCAATGTATTTAGGAGTGTTTGATAAAATGATCATCACATATACTTTAAATGTTATGCATTCAATTTGAATATAGTTGCATTAGTTTAGTTAGACAGCGCATAGGTTAGGACCCTATACAAAGGAAACCTATTATGCACACTTCTTTTTTGAGATGTTATGATTTAAAAGAGTGTATTAAAGTCTTTTTTAACAATCCTTGAAGTTTCATTAAAAATTCAACCATTTCCCATATTTCCCAAAAAGTGTGATAAATTATCCGATACAAACGATATATCCCGTGCGATAACTGATATGTATCTGTATCCCAAGGATGGGATACGTAACGCGATACCGATATTTCGAACACTGGTGTGATGCTTGCATGGTTGCCATGAAATGTACGTTATACCTAGTGAACAGTCTAAATCAATGGATTAGATAAGGCAAGTGTACCGTTGCAACTAAATACAACTAGAAGCACTATAACCAATAGTGCTCTAAGTGCATTGGAGCATTTCTCTAATATATAGTGAGAACTACAACAACAGAAAGGACATCTAGACACAAAACTTATGTGCCCCCTCTTTCTTCAAGATAAAAAGTGGCCCCTAGAGAAGCCCTTGAAGCTACAAAAACAAAATGTTTAACCTAGCACAAGAACTTTAATTTCAACAAAACACAAACCAACTCCTATGAATCCAAAATTTTCCTTCAAACCCACACATACCCACCCACCAATAATTATTGGCCCTCAGCCCAAATTGGATGTGATTAGGAGCCCTACAAGTCTTCGACTCTTCGTGCCTTTGCTTTAGCTTCCAGGATATCATCCAATTCCCATTAGAATGAAAATACCAAATTGCATTGCCTTGATCATGAGTAACAATCCCCCAACCTCTAAATCTGGCGAGACCCTTCGTTGGGTAGGAATAACCTTTGAACCTCAACTTCAACTTCCAAATAGGGTTGGTATGAGATGACTCAACTCGGCAGACTCGACTCGTTCGGATCCGACTCGACTCGAATCGAGTGGGTGAGTCGATCCAAACCCAAGTAGACTTTGTCCAATCCGAACTCAAACCAAGTCAAGTTGGGGTCACCCAATAACTCGACCCGAATTCTGACTCGGTACTGGCTCTACTCGATCTGAAACCCGACTCGTACATAAGAATAAAATAAAAAATAAAAAACCATATTTGACGTTTTAGATCTGAGAAGCCGTGTAGCTGATGGATAGGCTGCAATTTTGACATGTGCACCTAGGTACTAAGCTGTGATTTCAGCCCGCGGATACCCGCCGCACCCGACCCGACTCGGTGCTGACTCGACCTGACTCGATACCTATGATCGGGTCGTACTTAGTCCAGGTTATTCCCGGCCAGACCCGAACTCGGACTCGAATCAGGTCAGGCATGTTGGACTCAGTACCGAGTCGAGTCGAGTTCAGGTCGGGTCTATTTCAAAACCAGGTCGAGTCGGGTCAGCCCTAACTCGGTCCGTCTCAACTCGATGCCCATCTCTACTTCTAGCCTTCCACCATGGGAGAAAACACTATCAATACGCATTTCACTTTTTCAGGGACAATTGACAATAATACTTAATTTCAAGTTGGAAAAATATGGTCCGTAAAACACATCTCAAGCAAGTGCCCATAACCTTCAAAGCTAAACTACTTCCCACAAACACCATGGGAGAAAACCATCTCGATGCACATTTACTTTTTCAGGGGCATTCCACAACAATAACTAATTCCAAGTGGGGAAAATCTATACACTGTAAAACCCATCTCAAGTAAGTACCCACCCCACCAAAAAAACCAATTTTCACTATGACTCTTTGCACCAATGCATTGCAACCTTAGCATATTGAACATATGCCTATTCCTTTCTCTTGCCCCTTAAAATAGCACAATGGAGCATTTGCCAGTGTAAATTGTTGACAATCGGCAACCAACAAAAAAGCTACCATTGTAAAGGGGCATGTTTTCCCCAAATGAGCACAGGGGAGAATATTATCCCCAATCGGACACAAAAGAAGTGAAAATAAGGATTTTGCAGAGAACTCACCCATTCAACATTCACTTCCAAATCCTTTTTTGGCTTCCCAATTTGTATTGATAAAAATTCTTCAAGCCTAGGAAGAAGATTCATGAACTGACAACTCTTTCAAGTTTCTAAGAGCCATAATATATTCCACACCAGCCATTCATCAATAATCATACATACCCTTCACCCAGACCTTTTGACCTACCACCATATATGCAGCAAAAAGCAAGTGCCACATGTAATTTCCCAACCACATCCTCCAAGAACCTAACCTGGTGGCCTTTTGCCATCCTATACTTCAGCCCTCGATAAAGGTTCGCCCCATCCTGTTAGACACTCCTCACAACTTAGTGATGTTCTTCCACAACCATTGAGTTCCTGGGTGCCCCTCTAGCATCATCCGGCACCCCAACCTCTACCCTTGATGCCATTAACTTCCTCTACAATGCCCTATTTTTGCAAACAAAACACCACCACCATGTAGAGAGGAGAGCTTGCCTCTCTAGGAATTAGAATGATATACATCAAATTCATCGCTTTACAAAAATGCTTATTGCTGAAACTCCATAATGACTTCCAAAAGATCTACTTTGAAGTGTTCCAATAATCCTAATAAAAAGTAAAGGAGAATCTATCCAGGACCGACACTTTATCTCTTCCCATTTTGAACACACCACATGGGCACTCAATCCCAAGATCACAGTGTTGAAATGAAGTCTGTCTAACACTGAACCATGGAGCCAGACCCGAAGCTAAGACCATCTGAATTATGCCAATTCATCATTTCTTTGGAGAGCATTTTAATGAAACCCACCACCACTTCCTCGATTTCTTCCAGATTTTCATAACTCCCCTGCCCATGCTATATCTTGGAAACCTCATTCGCTCTTCTTTTCATAACTTTTTTTATGAGTGGTATTACTTTATTTTTTAACAGAAGACACAGAACATACCCACTAAGATCATGGATAGAAACCACAAACAAACCAAAGACTTCTTTTCAAGAAGATCTGCAATGAAATTAGTTTCCTTGGAACATGTACTAAACATGACCTCAAAAAATGGGCATCTATATCTTAATATCATTCCCTCTCCAAAGGAGGCAAGATCTTCACTGCAGCACATGAAATAGCATTTCTAGACACCACATCAATGATAAGAAGGCCATTAAATCTTTCCAAAATAAGCGATACCCCTACTTTTACTGCCATCACTCACAGACCATGAACACCGCCACCAAAGGGCCCATGAATTATAATTAATTTCCTGGGGTGGTTATGAATCATTCCAACTTAGATGATGCAAGATTTCCCAAACCATCAATATTTTTCAACCATCACTCAGGGGGAGGATCCAGGAGACCACTTCCCTCAGGGAAGGGAAGTTTCCCTGAATCAGTTCCCTCCAGCTTCATTGAAGGCAATGATTTTTACAACAATAAATTCCTTGGACTGAGTAGCCCAACTCGCAAGAACCTGGTTAAAATCAGCAAGCTTCGGACTTGCCCCTTGAAGCAGGCCTCCAGACATCAATCTTCTTTTACTCGGCATGTGGAATTCAGCTCTCTGCATAGGTCATAGATTAGAAGCTTCCAAACTCCCAATAGACCCAGATATGCTTTGCTCTAATCTCTGCTTGAAGGCTTCACTAAGTTAAACAAAGAATCTTCCAATAGTTTTACCAGCTCTTTATCTAGTTATACTTAAAACCAAAAGTAATACCATGAACTATATTCTTGACTGCAATCTAATGGAATATGGACATGGAGGAACCATATGGTTTCTGGGGAACGACAAACCAAATGTTTAGTGTTTGGTATTTTGTAAAGGGAAGTACAGTTATACACACTAACCAATTTCTCAGCAATATGATTTATCATCCCATCTCAATTTTTTTCTCTCATTACCTTCATATCTATTATTTTTTATCCGTATCCATCATAAATAACTACCCGGCCCCAATTAGTTGGGATAAGGCTTAGATTATGATAATGATGATGATGCATAATAAATAACTAGAGACTAAATTGGAGAGGCTGTTCCACAAAGAAAATCACTAATTAAGCTAGACCTTTTTTCTATCAATATGTAGATAGACAAATTTCATAACTTTTAATCAATTAATGCTATATGCCAAATTCAAAGTAATGCCATCAAAGATAGTAAACAGAAGAGAGGATTTTACTCACGCCACTCTAGGATATCATTTGGTGAAGGACGGGCCACAATATTGGAAACTGGTTCCTACAAATTAATAACACCAGGTTAGCATATTAATAAAAAGGGAAAATTGCGAAGCAAGTCAAGATTAAAACCTAATAAAGGCACAACACTCAATTTATCAACAACATTGTGGAAGAAGTTTGATGCCATTAAGCTTAGAAAGAAAGAGGGCATTAAACACATTTGCCCACTAATCCGAAGCAATATGAAAGTGTTCATGTAGACTTGAAGAGATGCACATAACTATATTGCATAGCTTGTGGTGAAACACAAAAAGTTAGAAACAATGGTTATACGAGCAGCTAAACATGTTATAAAGGATCATGGTTGCCTTTGATAGTTACTATAAGAGGGAAGCACTTCTGAACTCCAACTTTTCAGTTGGTCCACATCATCATAGTCATCCTCGTTGTTTCTCCCAGCAATTTGGGATTGGCTTCCATATGGTTTATTGTCAAAAGTTTTACAATTGCCCACCCACCAACAGCAACCTTCCTCTCTTGCCCAGACAAGCAGAGGCCAATCATGTTATAAAGGTATGCGGGCACCTTTCATAGTTAGCATAAGCGGAAAACACACACGGATTCCATTAATTTTTAGTTGGTCATCATCATGATCATTATAATCTTACCTTTCTCCTAGTAATTTGGGGCCTGTTTGGTTGTTGCTGAAAACTCCATCAAACTGATTTTGTAGCCGATAGAGTGACTGTAGCTGTCAGCGCCAGTCAGCCACAAAATGAATGACCGGAATTCATTCATATATTGTGGCTGACCTAAATATCAGATCAGGCTGATTTTAAGGTCATGGAGCTTGTGTGTGAGCACATGTCATGTGGATAATCTGGATCTTCCATACGTGTGTTCACTTGACATATGTAACACGTGGCTGAATAAAGTTGCATCTCTAACTCAATAGAAAAAGAAACCAGGCTGTTTCCCCAAAATGTCACACCAGATGTTGCAGATTAACACAACCATTTTGAACTGGCACCCAAACAAGCAATTGGGGTTGGTTTTTTATATATATATATATAAAAGCAACTGGAAATTCATTGAAAGGAAGAAAGGAGAACCAACATAGACGAAAGAAACAAAGGGAAAACAACAAAACAAAGGAAAGAGGGGCACTGCTGCTGAGTATTACCATTGGGGTTGGTTTTTAAATGGTCGATTGGCAAAACTATTACCATTCGCTGCCCCCCAGACATACCAACCGAGGCAGAGGCTCAGTATTACGTGCATGCCCCAAAAGGTGGTTTAGTTGCCACCACAACATTAAACACAAAACCACTAGTTCTTAGTTAGCCACTGGCCCAAAAAAAAAATCTTGAAAATGGTGAACTTGAATTCTACAATATACAGGCATATATAATATATCACTTAGTATAACCTTTTTTTTTTCTTTTTTTTCTTTTTATAAAAACCAAAGTGCATGTCTTTAACCACCTACCATCTGCATCACCAAACTCATGGGTGCACAGAGGATCCAAAATCCAAATCCTATAAGGATGAAGAATATGAGTATTAAATGTCTGGACATCCATCCCCGTCTTTTTTTTTTTTTAAAGCTTTTTTTTTAAGTGCATCAAGGACGTGACCTCAACTATGTGAAAACCAACAGCAAAAAAAAAAAAAACAGCAATACAATGATTTTTAAATCAAAGGGGTTTGCCAGTCATTTCCAAATTAGAGGCAGTTTCTTCACTTGTGCCAGATAAGAAGGGCACAGGTGGCGAGTGCACATATGCACCAAGACACCTGAAAAGATATAGAACTTTCAGATCCAACAGTTCCTCTTTTTTCCTGAGCAATGGAAAAAGAAGAGAACCGAGCAGACCATTGAAGAAAGGCTAGTACCTAATGCATTGCGATTAGAAACTTCAAGGAAGACTCTGCTATCAGACATACCTTACAGAGCAACCTATATTCCTTTTGAAGGCGTTTGACACAAGCCCTCTCCGCCATAAAAGAACTCCACAATGATATTATAAAAGTCTTCACAATAATATTGTTCCTCGTTCTGCACATAGAAATATTGAAAAATGAAAATAACTCAAAGAAAATAAAGCACTTCATGATCATCATTTAGAAAATTTTGAAATGGCTAAGGTCAATGTTGTTTCCAGGGCTAATTGTAATTGTATCATGGCCCCCAACCACTTTGATTGGAACAGTCGGCAGGGTTGTAATTAGCGGTTTCCTGCCCTTGTGGTGGTTTTAATCATTTTTGTTTTACCTTTCAGATAAAAATAACAAAGGAACACTAGCAATAACATAGATGTACTACTACATGTGGTGGTTTTTTCTTCTGACCAATTACAAGTTGTAGGAGGAAGTAACCAATGAAGCAATACTACTGCAGTGACTACTACAACTATCATTATAATGATACATCACAACACATTATCATTTTGTACAGTTAATGAAAACTAGGGGGTGTGACATGGGCAACAGAGTTGGAGAGAGGAAGGGAGAGAAAATTTGGGGAGAGATTCTTGGAGGGAAAGTACACTCACAGAGTGAGTGCTAAATGCTTGTCTTTTGGGGTAAAAAGTCAAGCTGTTTGCAGGCTTTTTGCTAGTGAAATTTAAACCACATTGGTGAGCAGCCACAATTTTCAGCTCCCAAAATACCCCTAACTTTATTTCAAATGTCTTCCCACATCCTTTGAATATTCATAGTTCTCCGCCCTAGGTAAATTAATTGCAGGGGTAAAAATGTCCACCGCTACTCATGTTATATATAGTAAGAAAATATAATTCAAAACAAAACATTATTAATAGCAAAAAATACAACTAAAAGGCAGAGATTGTCTGATGCCAAAGTTGGTCTTTCAGCTCCATCTTTTGCTAAAATGATAGCAACATCACTTGCCTCATGAAGAATATGTCCAAAACTACTCTCAATAGATTAAACAATGTCTCGAATTTCATTGACGATGCACCCAAACTGGCACAACTAAAAGTTGATTCAAAATTTTATTTTGAGAGTTAATTCAAAACAAAACATTATCAATAACAAAGATGTGACTAAAAGGCAAAGATTGCCAAATAAAAAGGTAGGTTGATTAACTCCATCTTGAGTCATGGAAACCTGTCAACATTATTTGCCTCTTGAAGTGTAAGTCTATAATCAATCTCAGTGGATGAACCGTATCCCTAATTTCATCAGTCATGCACCCAAACCAGCACAACCCAAAAATGGGGTTGCAAAGCCAGGATACTCTTTCGCAAAGATGCCTGCTCAAGGACTCCTTGATCAACTTCAAGCATGCAAGCAACACTTTATGCCTCTGCTTAACATTTTGTGGGACAGTTTTGGATACAGGGCAGCATTCGCCTTTAGTCCCTTGCTCCCAATTCAAATACAGCTGCATTCACACACAAATCACCTTACTGGAATTTGCAACGTCAAACCTATTGTACCCAGTGTTCGAAATATCGGTATCATATTATGTATCGCATCCTTGGGATACAGATACATATCAGTTATCGCACAGTATATATCATTTGTATCGGATAATTTATCACACTTTTTGGGAAATGTGGGGAAACATTGGAGAAATGGTTAAATTTTTCAATGAAACTTCAGGGTTTGTTAAAAAAGACCTTAATACACTCTTTTAAATCATAACATCTCAAAAAAGAAGTGTGCATAATAGGTTTCCTTTGTATAGGGTCCTAAGCTATGCATTGTCTGACTGAACTAATGCAACTATATTCAAATTGAATGCATAACATTTAGAGTGTATGTGATGATCATTTCATCAAACACTCCTAAATACTTCGAAATTAGTCTCAGTTGAGAGATAGTTGAAGGGAAATTTTGAAAAAAATAATATTTTAATAAATTTTTATTAATTTTTAATTAGAAAATTATTTTTATTTTTTGATAATTGGTAAGGACTTGACAAATCAGTAGATCAACCCTCATAAATGCTTGATTTCATATTTGGAGTGCAACAATGCAAGCAATTTGGGAGAAATTGGGGAAATTTCAACATTTCCCCAATTTTCCCCAAATCGGACCACCTACACTCAAATTTTGAAATTAGAGTGTATTTGATGATCATTTCATCAAATACTTCAAAATTAGTCTCAATTGACAGCTGATTGGAAATTATAAATAAATAATAATAATAATAAAAATCATAGAGAACATGAAGAACCAATGGATATCGAAATCAACACTCCAACTCCATGATTTTTCATTAATTACCAATGGATTTGTAAGCATTTGACACAGATTTAACATAATTTCAACGGAAAAAAATGGATCGGAAATTGAAAATGCTCACCAGATCGAACATGTGGGATATATCGGCAATACTTGTGCGTTTCATATCACACAGGTGGGATACAAGATATAACGTGGGATATATCGGCCAATATCATCAATATTTAAAACACTGATTGTACCTTTGGAATTGTCTCAATCCAAATTCAATACACTGCAATCAAGTATCCCAAGTTTCTGTCACCAATCCAGTCAGGAAATGTCGTTTAAGGCCTCCAAGCTGGGACTTATTATTAGCGATTTAAGATATTTAGGATTCCATCAAGACTAGTTCTTGGTTTCATTAAGGGCATGTTTCTTAATTGTGTTCAGAATCGGTTACCAAATTTTTCCAGAATCA
The DNA here is from genome assembly GCA_021015155.1 of Magnolia officinalis. Classification (NCBI taxonomy): domain Eukaryota; kingdom Viridiplantae; phylum Streptophyta; class Magnoliopsida; order Magnoliales; family Magnoliaceae; genus Magnolia; species Magnolia officinalis. Next base: position 459,036 of record JAJHSJ010000014.1, read on the forward strand.
GCAATTTTATTTAATTAGGATCAGACCTGATGAGATGGGAGTAAAAACAAAGGTTTTGGGCTTCATAATTTTGATGATGGGAAATAGAACTATTGGTTGCCATTCAAAAAAGAAAGAAAGAAATAAAACTATTTTCTTTTGAATTTTTACATGAAACCATCACAAGTGTTTGGGTTGTTTCCTCCAGGAATACGCAGACAAAGGAATTTTATATTTCTGTAAATATTTCTCTCTATCAAATACTGAATTCCATGTGCCTCTGGAGTTTTATGTGGTCAAATATCACACAAACTGAAAGGGAATTATAGGATAGCTATAAAACCATTTATGCTTTAGGTTACACAATATTAGACAGGTAAGGAACAACATATTCATAAGATGAGTGTAGCAGAAATAAGGTCATTAGGATGGATGAGTGGAAAGATGAGGAAGGATAGAACTAGAAATGAATGCATTCGAGGGAACTTAGGAGTAGCACCAATAGGTAATAAGATGAGAGGTAGTAGACTTGGATGGTTTGGTTATGCACTTCGTAAGAAGGAATGAGTTGGCACAAGTTGAAGGCTCTTAAAGGGCAAGGGGAAGGCCCAAAAGGACATGGGTAGAGGTAGTAAGAAAACACTTGATGACCTATCGTCTAAATGAAGTTATGACCTATCATCTAAATGAAGTTATAGCCCTTGATAGAGTGGAATGGCAAAACAGGATTCATGTACCCGACCCCAATTAGTAGGGATAAGGCTTAGATGATGATGGTGGTGTTGATGATATCGAAGACCAAATGGAGCAAAGCAATTCAGCAGTACTCTCAGATTTTAATTATCAATGCCATATACCTAAGAGTGCAGTCATAAGCACCCAACCCCAAAGGTGTGAACAAAGAATGAGTATCAATTTGTAGTGCATGTTGAAGTATTGGGACATTGCTGTGAAATGGATACAATTTTTTGAGTATCCAAGCAGAAGTAATTTTCTGGGCAGTATATGACTTTCTTGAAATGTAATATAATGCAACCTCAAGCTATTCAGAACACCATCATAAGAGTAGCACCCCAATGTTTTAAGACAGCAGCAAAAGAAATCAACCATTTCACATAATTGACCATAACCATAAACCAAGTATGATCCCTAAATCATCATCACCAGCATGGTACTTAGAAAGTTGTTTCCCACGACCAATTCTTTTTTGAGTTTACTAGCCCCAACATGCACCCTACCCACACCTCCACATGTAGGAGACATCTGAGTTCCGAATAAGGTGGAGGTGGCACCCTCTTTAAATATCTGGGCAAAAAATTAGGATGCAAAACTATGATATTCTTAAGAAATAATGGGTGGCATAATAGTTGCAAAGGTATTTTAGACCCTCCATCATTTACATACATGTGCAGAATATCTGATCCGAACTACCACAACGTTTAGGATCAAACCTATGTGAACCAATTGAGAAAAAGTATAGGAGAGATTTAGAGTATTCAGTCACTTCTTGACTGAGTTAGAGGATTCCATCTCGACGGAACGGCAGGAGGAGGAGCTGATCTGCGAGGTTCTGCAGGCCTTTCAGGAGATTGGTAATTGTTTAAAAGCCTCACATTTGGCCCAGATGATCTTCATGGTCGGCGGCTCATTTATCCGATGTCAGACCCACATGCCAGTTTAGCTGTGTGTGGAGGTGTGTGTAGAGGCGTGTGTGGGGCTCACAAACCTTTACTTTTGTTCTTTGTCACTCTTCTTAAAGTTCACACAGAAAATAAAGAACCTCAAACTGTTATTCAAAGTTTTTTAAACTCCAAACGAATCCTTTGATTTCTGACTCTAATTAGGCCAAAATCAAATGAATAAATTGCTGACTTAATAAAAAGTAACAACCAATTTCTTGTTAAAAATTGGAGCATGGAAAAGCACTCCAGAACTTAGCCAAGCCCATTCCCCACATCGAGCATTTTTCTTCTAACACTTGTATTACTTGAAGCTGCATTTGATTTAGGCCGCAAGATAAATAATGCCAGTTTTTGTGACTTCTACTCTTTAATAGCATTTCAAAAAACCAGGAAACAATATTCATGTGGACAACAAAGGAATCTTTCTTTCCAATACAGCCAGAGTCCCATTTCCAAAATTTCTTTTCTTTTCTTTTCTTTCTTTTTTTTCAAAATTCTATTTTAAGGCTTGTTGGATTTGAGGAAAGCTTGGGAAAGGAAACTTTGTTTCTCAGGAAACCTTATTTCTAGGAAGTTGTGGGAAAGGAAACTTTGTTTTCTATTTTTTTTTTAAAATAAGATTCTTCTAAAAAATTAGGGGGCATGATTATAAAATTATCATTTGGTCAAATAAAAGAAAATTCCTGCTGGTTATTGGCATGTGCCAAATTAACACATAACACGTATGGAACACTCAAATATAGACGATGGCACTTGTGGGTGCATGCTCAAAGATAGCCAATGTCACTTGTGGGTGCTTAAGCTTAATGGTGTCACACATGACACATGAAGGTGCTTGAAGTTGCATGATGGCACATGTGACACAAGCGGACATTGGCACATTTGACACATGTGGGCACTTGAAGGTAGATGGTGGTACATTGGCACATGCTGCATGTTGTCGCATGTGGCACATATAGAGTGATTAAAGATAGACATTGACATGTGGTATAGTAGCACATGTGGGCACTTTGCACATGTTGGGTGCAAGCAAAAGATGGATGGTTGCACATGTACGACACAACAGAAGATGGACAATGGAAAGTTGGCACATGCGAGGTGCTTTGTACATGTGAGGCCCAAGCGAAGATGGATGGCGGCACACATGAGACACAACAGGATGAACAATGGAAAGTTGGCACATTTGAGGTGCTTTGTACATGTGCGGCCCAAAGTGAAGATGGATGGTGGCATATGTGGCGCATCAGCATGTGTGATAAAATAGAAGATAGAGATGGAACATTTGGATACATGACACATGTAAGGCGATTGGAGATGGGCAGTGGCACATATATGTTTAACTCTTGAGAAATTCATTTTTCTTAAATTGTGGGAAAATGTGTTTCTTAGGGGGAGAGGTGGGAAAATAAATTTGCTGATTTTCCAACAAAAAGAGGAAGTGAGAAAAGGTGTTTCCTACCAATTCTCACAAAAAAACTTTACAAACAATATGGAAATGGTGTTTCCTTTCCATGAATCCAAACTGCCCCTTAGAGTTCCAAAAGCATGGTTTTTCTTTTTCTTTTTTTCCTTTTTTTTTTTTTCTCTCCAGTCCTGAAATGACCACAGCATAGAACTTCCATCAATTATATTACTTATATTCGTAAATATAAGTTCCTCCCTTATATTTATGAATCCCGTATAGAACTTCCATCGATTATAGCTGTAAAGAACACAATTTACACCATTCCAAGCAGCTGACAATTAGGACCACCTCCTCAGTGATCCAATCCCGACAGGCCCCGCAGAGGAATATCCCCATCGAAGTATCTCAATCCTCTTATCATAAAACTTGCAAATGGACAGCCGGAGCAACATAAAGTCTACAGTGTGCATCGAAGAGGATGTCGGGAAAATAACGTTGGGCCCATCACGTGAACGGCCTGGATCACCCAGAGAATACAAAACAGGCCGTTGACCTAAGGCCGTGTATGGTATATTGCGTCACAGAGAGAAACACAGACCGATCTAAAAATGAATGGGCAAGGTATCAAACGGCTGAAACCGACTGAACCCTAAAAAACGAAAGAAAAGGAAAAAAAAAACAACAACAACAACAACAATCGGATATGCAAATCTAGGGTTCTAAGAAGAAATCAAGAGAGAGGGAGAGAGAGTACCTTCGATTGGGGGTTTTGGATTCAGAGGCGATCAGGATATCAAATGAAGAAATCTGAAGAGGATTTGGGGATGATTTCCAATCCGGTGAAAATTAGGGTTTCATTTTCATTTTATTTTTCTGATTTTCGATGGCGTTGAATTCACAAAAGGCAAAGAGGATCAAAGGGTTTTTTTTTCTTTTTTTGTTCTTTTATTTTCTTCGACTGTATAAGTAGCTTCTGAGTCGAAGGGAACGAGGATTCATTCATAGGGTCCTGATGCATCACAGCCTCATTATCGTCCTAATGCACCAATATGTACAAATGGACCCATTGATCGGTAATCCAGACCGTTCATCCGATCTCACAAGTTTGGACGGATGGTTATTTAGGAAAAATGCTTGACATCGAATGTTTTCAATCCTTAGATTAGTGGCCTACAAATAGACGGTTAAGAGAAAAGTTCAAACAGCCCACAGAAAATGCCGAACAATGGTTGGCTAGGATCTTACTATGTATAAGGATTCTAGTGGGGACCACAGATAAATGGTCTGGATAGGAGAAACATGAGACCCCACCTTTTATCCAGCGTCTTCATGAAGGATCCAAAACTTACCTTCCCGACGTCGTACGTACGGACAGAGCATTTGAGGACGAAAATACCCTGCTATTCAAAGTGATCTTTTCATCTTTTCGTTTCTGTAGACCTATAGCTACGGATATAACCGTATCTATGTGCAGCGTAGCAGAGTTATTTTCATCCTCAAATGATCTATTCGTATGTGCAAGGTCTAATTTGAAAAGGTGAGCTTTGGATCCTTCATAAAAGATGCTGAATAAATGGTGGGTCTACAATAATAATTTTCTCACCCAAAAAAAAGCTACACCAAATCTCAAGTGGACCGCACCACAAGAACAGTGGTGATTAGACGCCGCCATTAAAAACTTCCTATGGCCCACTGTAATTTATATTTTCCATCCAACCTGTTGGTAAGGTGACACAGACATTGATGAAGTGTACAACAAAATATTAGCTTGATTCAAAACTTTTGTGGCCCACAACAAGTTATGAATAGCAGCATTCAATCACTGCTATTTCCTTTATTGTTGTCCACCTGAGATTTGGATTAGCTTCATTTTGAAATACATGCTCTAAAATTAACCGTAAAAATGGATGGACGGCATGAATAAAATAATAACCTTATACTGGCCCACAAAGCCTTTTCCAGTACCTACTTCAGTACTAGAACAGTCTGGACAGCGTATTAATATCATGGTCAGCTCCAGTAAGGTTTCAACGGTAGACATTGCTCTCCCACTGTTTGGTTGGAATGGCTACACCTAAGTTTTGAATATGCCTAATTTTTATAATCCTGTCCTATCGTGGAGCCACCAATCAGATGCCCAGTATCACCTGCCGGGAGATATTGGCACACGGCGTCCCCGTGGGGTTTATTTGATACACAGCCGGCAACACTTGATACGCAGGCACTCAGAAATTATACACGTGGGCATACGCATACATTGAATAAACTAAACCTACTGATTCGTGGACAATTGATTGTTGAAATATGACCATTCAATCTCTTTCCATTTCCTAACCGTCCAATATAAATGTCCACCGATATGATAAGACGTATCATTTTGGACCCTTTCATTTAAACTACTCTTATACCAACTAACAAGTTCGTATTTTTTAAGCGCCCGCGTATCATCCAACGCACCTGCCAGAGTATCTAAGTTTTTCTTATTACCAGAAGTGGCCCCACCCGTACAGTTGTTGGGTAGATTAAGATACCCATACGTTACAATCATAACATGGGCAATAACGTGCAATGAAATATTGAGAACTGCTTGGCTGATCTCAAATAAATAAAAGTTATAGTGCTTTTAGTTGCATCCGGTTGCTTGGACAGTCCAATCAATTGATTTGAACCGTCTTTTTAACTCCAAAACACATTTGACTACCATTCAAAAATAGCATTTATAAATTATCTAATCTATCTTTGATTTGATCTTATTTTTTCTCTCTCTTTTTTTTTTTTTTTTTTCAAGTCGTGGATGGATGGTTATCAGTGCTAACCAAATAGATTCTTTATAATAAATAAATAATCCATGATGGGCCATAATAACTAGATGGATTAAACTGCTGATTGGACTTAATTTTTATTTTATTTTTATAAGTAATCAATATTTATCAATTAATCTTATTTTTAGAAATATTGTTTTCCTTGTTTATTGGCTAACAAGATTTTCTTTAAAATTTTAAGATTTATTTTTAAATTCGTTGTTTCTTGGAAAAAAAAACAGGTAGTCAATAGCATGTGTCAAATTTACACACGTGACACATGTAGGATGTTACACATGCATGACATAGGCGAGCGGTTGAAGCTGAGTTGTGACACAAGTAGTACCGTTGAGGTGGCAAACACAAGCATTGGCACATTTGTTATGTTGGTACTCAAAGCTAGATGTAGCAATTATGCATAAGTGGCATATTTGGATTCATCAAAGATGCATGATGGCGAGGGGCACATTAGCACATGTGGACCACTTTGCAAATGGGGGGATGCAAGAGAAGATGAATGGTGATACAAGTGACACATTAGGGTTAGGGTATGTGAGGAGTAGGAGAAGATTGATGGTCTCACATATGGCACATTAGCATATATGCCTTGTTTTACATGTGTGGGGTGTACGATAAGATGGATGGTGACACGGCATATTGGCACATGTGGGTTATAACTAAGGGCTCATTTGAGAGCTTATGTTTGGAATGCATTTGAATCCAAATCACAACCCAAAGTAATTCCAAGTCCTCAATTGTGTTTTGCAACTTGTAACTGGAATGCTTTGGAATTCAAAAATAGATATGCAATGAAATTCTATACCATATTTGCGGTAACTTGAATTTGATTACTAAATCCACTTTTGTATTCGCACTTTCCGGACGGACACGCATGCACTAAGGGGTGTGGCAGTTGTACAAAGTGTGGATTGCTTGTATAGGTTTGTAAGACTTGAAATCGTCACTAGTTAATATAGGCCTAAAATATACATTTGGCTAAACTTGTAGAATCGCCTTGGTTAGGGAATCGGAGACTCCCCAACTGAGATAACTTATGCATAAGAATTGTGACTGAAAATTCTAAGGACTTTAGTGAAGGAAAAGGAATGAATTACACAACTTTCTCCGCCCATACTTGTGTGATGTCTCTATTTTACAAGATTTTTTTTTTCTTTTTTTTTTTTTTTTTTTTTTTTTTTTGAGTTTTAGAGTTCTTGATGACCTTATACTAACTAACTAGCTAGTTGTGAACAATGTCAGAAACTGACTAGTAAACCACTACTTACCTGAATTATCACTAAGGAGATTGTGATGTCTCTTTGGCTAGGTTCAAGGATATAGTAGTTGCAAGGGAGCAAACGGCAAATATAATGCACTAAATAAAGAAAGGCCAGTAGAATGGATGGTTATTCGGTATGGTGAAGACATCAAAAACTAAATCAGGTGCTTAGATATGGAACGGGGTGTTTTAGCAACACTTAACTTCTAATACGCTAGGATCCAAGAGTTCGCAAAGTGTAAAGCATACAAATAAGATAAATTATAAGTAGAGGGGTGTATGAAAGGAAGGATGCACAAATATAAAGATAGAAAATAAAATGAGCGATCATATGGCAACCCATACATGTGGAAATATGGAAAGAGGGAAGGAAAGTTAGGACACTCCTAAGAAGAGATGATCATAGACCTCAAAACTCAATCATATTTCATCGATTTGGAGCTGTCGAGATATCTTGGGTGGTTGTAGAGGCTAGGTTGGATGGTTGATATGTTGTGGATGAACACTCTTATTCTCCCACTCTTCTCTCACTCTCTCTCATAAACTCACTTTCTCAAACTTTTACTCTCTTAAGCCTTAAGTGTTGTAAGTTGAGGACCAAGTCTCTAATCTTTGCAAGTGTCTCTTGTTGTAATATAAATGAGAGGAGCAAACTCTATCTATAAAGAATGGCCTGATTTTTTGTAATAAGAAATAATGTAGAGGATAAATATGTTATGCGAAGTGATTTATACAACTAAGGAACATGTAATATTATGGATTTGCTTTGATAAGTGATAAAACAAGTAATTTTACCACTTTAGGAAGGTTAAATAATTGTATTACCTTTGAACAACAATATTATTATTGCTCGCTCAAAGGATTTTATTTTATAGTTATCCAAAAGATCTTGGGAGATTTTTGGATCTGTAAAGATAATATTGTCAGCCTTTTATAAATTTTACATTTTTTGGCTCAACAGCCCTTAGGGATTTTGTCGATTGAATGCCTTTAATCTTATATAGAGAAGGCAATTTTCGGCTCGACCGGAGCTTGTCTCGGTTTGACAATTATTTTATTTTTTTAATTTCAACCCTTTGCTCGCTATGATGTTTTGCACTTTTCAGTCTGACTGAAGTTATGTGATTCAATTTGGTCCAATCTAACCGAAGGTCACATGGTTTGACCGAACGAAATGCGTAAGTGCGGGTTTTGTTTTTTATTTTGTACAGGGGTGATAAATAGCCTTGTTAAATTAAGATTAGAGTTAAAGGAAAACAGAGAGAGCTTGAGAGCCAATGGTTTTAGTTTTCCATCTGTAAGTTGCTCCATCTATTATATTCTTTCTTATTATAGTGGATTGATCGTCACTTTGTGCTGTGATTTTTTCTCGTAAAGGTTTTCCATGTAAAATATCTATATTCTCTATGGTTTGCTTGAATTTTTCTTTTTCTACTGCATTGTTTGATTTGATATGAGGTTGCTTCCGTGCCCATTAAGGTATCAGTGCCCAACAAATGGTATCAAAGCATTCGTTGAGGTTTTAGATTAAATTTGGAAACATGACATCAAAGGGATCGAATGTAAAATTCGAGACAAAGAAATTCACATTTTAAAAAATAAAAAATTATGGAGGTTAAAAATAAAAGCCCTCCTAATTTAACAAGGGTTATAGCATGCACTCATTGGGAAAGTGAAACATCTGGAATTTATGAAGGAAGTGGATTGGGGTGAACTTGATCAGAGGGCAATTAACAAAATTCAATTGTGCTTAGCAGATGAAGTTCTTTATAATGTCATTGATGAGACAACTACCACAAGCTTATGAATGAAGAAGGGCGAGCATTTACATGTCAAATTCGCTCACCAATCGTTTATATCTTAAGAGACAGTTCTACATTCTGAGGATTGCGGAAGAGTTGAATCTCTCTTAGCACATTAACGTCTTCAACAAATTAGTTTGCAAATTGACAAGTGTGGAGGTGAAGATCGATGAAGAAGATAAAATCCTAATTTTGTTGACATCTCTCTCAGAGTGTTACGAGTATCTGGTTGATACTCTGTGCTATGGTAGGGATACTTTGGACGTTGATACTTTTATATTAACCATTCAATCGAAGTAATTAAGAAGGGAGAGTGGAGGTGAAGGTACTTCTACAGATGCATTGTTTGCTTGAAAAGACCGCCTGAAGGAGAAGTCATGTTCTAAGTCCAAGTTAAATGGCAAAGGCAAATTGAAGTGTTATAAATTTTGGGAAGATGGGACAAGGATTGTCAAAATTTTAAAACCCATAATAAGGAAAAATAAGATGATTTGCCAAAGGAAGCCAATTCAATGGAATCGGGTGAAGGATCGAGTGGTTGTGACGTGTTGTTAGTGTTCAAGATTGGTTACTTCTATTGGGAGTGGATTTTGAATAAGGGGCATCGTACCATATATATCTTCATTGGAGTTGGCTCACTACATATAACGAGTATGATGGTTGCTTGGTTCTTATAGGCAATGATCATGCCTGTGAGATGGTTGGAATTGGTTCGATTCACATAGAGATGTTTGATGGGGTGGAGTGTACTCTGACCCATATTAGACATGTTCTGGATTTAAAGAAAAATCTAATCTCTCTAAGATCTCTAGATAGAGTTGTACACGAGTCAAATCGAGTCGAGCTTGGCACAGCTCAGCTCGACTCGACTAGTAGCTAACCTCGGCTCGAACTTGGCTCGGCTCGGTCCTCGAGCATGACTGGTCAACTCGGCTCGGTTCGGTCAGCAGCTCGGGCCAGTTCGAGCCGAGTTCGAGCCTTTGCGACATTTTCTTAAACACAGAGTGCTTCTTCAATTTCTCACATAATGCAAAACAGTAACAACACTTTACAAGTATTTTATCAACACATGGTGAGCAACATCAAAATCAAGATATGAGGATAGTCTTATATTATAAAAAAATTTTGCAGTGATTTGTTTCGTATCCATTCCTTCCTTGCCACTAGCCGATCCCCTGGAGAATGTACGCACCCGAAACAACACTTTGTTTAGTCATTTCATCAAACACTCGGCAAGTAACATCAACATCAAAATAACCAAGTCACCGAGCTGATTCGATTCAAGTTGAGGTTCGATCCAAGTCAAGTCGAGCTCGGGCAAGCTCAAACTCGACTCAAATTTTTTTTTGAGCTTCAAAAACCAGGTCAACTTGGTCTGAATCTAATTTCAAGTAGAGGAGAATCGAGATTTTCCGAGTCGAGTCAAGCGAGCTGACTGAGCTAACTCAACTTGTGTACAACTTTAGCTTTAGATGTACTCAGATGCAAGTTTGTCAGTCATGAAGGTGTCGTGAAGGTTTCAAAAGAGGCACTCATAGTTATGAAAGTACATAGAAGCGAAAATTTTACGAGTTGATCGAGAATATTATATCGAATGGAGTTGCAATGTCTACAGTGGAGTCCACATCAACACATTTGTGGCATGCGCACCTAGGCCACATGAGCGAGCGAGGTATGAAGGTACTTCTTGATCGTCGTTTAATTCATAAATTTAAAAGTTTTGATTTAGATATATGTGAGCATTGCATATAGGGGAAACAATCAATGTTAAATTTTAAATCTTAAAAACATGTTAATAAAGGTCAGCTAGATTGTATGCATTCGGATGTATGGGGGTCATCGCCCATTATTTTCTGTAGGATGATGGTCATTATTTGTTACATTCATTGACGAATTCTGTAAAAATGTTTGGGTTTATGTTATGAAAAAATAAATCCGATATGTTTATACTTTCAAGACATGAAAAGTAATGGTTGAAAAACAAGCAAGGTGGAAAAGTGAAAATTCTGAGGATAGATAACGATGAGAAATTAACTTCAAATGAGTTTAATCAATACTGTAAGAATGAGGGGATAATAAGGTACAACACAGTGAGGCATATACTAGAGCAGAATGGTGTGACTGAACGTATGAATCAGACTATTTTGTAAAAAACCTAGAGTATGTTAAGTAATTCTGAGTTGGGCAAGGAGCTATGGGCTGAGGCCATCTTTATAGTTTGCTATTTAGTGAATCGATTCCCCTCTACAGCCATTGATTCTAAAATTTTAAAAGAAGTATGAAGTGGTCATGCAGTTGATTACTTATGGTTGCAGATATTTGGTTGTGATGCTTACTCTCACGTACTATAAGTTGAGAGAGATAAGTTAAGCTAAATGACTAAGAAGTGTACTTTTGTCGACTACGGTGAAGGAGTGAAAGGATACAGATCGTATAACCAGGTTTCAGGGAAAATCATATTTAGTCAGGACGTCAAGTTTGATGAAGGTTCCTTATTGGTAGGATGAGTACAAGGTAAGGAAATAAAAATAAAAATCAATGATCGATGTTGAAACAGACAAGGGTGAAACACTTAAAGAACCTGAGCCACGAGTACAAGTACATGCAGGGGTGACTGCACCACTTGTTAAGAGAAATCCACCAAGAGATCGCAGGTCACCGTTGAGATACATGGATGACTCAAATATTATATTTACTCTTATTACAGATAAGGGAGATCCGTTTACTTTTCAAAAAATTCTAGAAGATAGAAATGTTGAGAATTGAATGACAACAATGCATAATGAGATGGACTCTATATACAAGAATGAAACGTGGGAGATGGTGAAGCTGCTTGTTGGGTGGAAAGCGATTGTGTGCAAGTGAATTTATCGGAAAAGACTGGATAAGTACAAGGCTAAATTGGTAGCAAAGGGTTATACTCAAGAGGGTGTCGACTTCGATGAGATTTTTGCGCCAGTGGTTAAGTAAATATCTATCATATTTGCATTAACTTTAGTTGCCCAATACAATCTTGAAATAGAATAGTTATATGTGAAGACTACGTTTCTACTTGGGGAACTAGAAGAACTAGAAGGCATTTGAAAAGGCTGAGATTTCAAACACATTAAAATTGTGCATTCCATTTACTCTTGAATCCATGCTACCAAACTCCTTTTTGATTTTGAATGCACTCACATACACTCAAACCGCGGTTGCCAATATCTCATTTGGATTGGCATATGTAACACATGTAAGGCAATTAAAGATAGACGGTAACATATTTGGGCTTAACTTTTGAAAATTTTATTTTCCTTTTCATAATGAAAAAATGACTTTAGGTAGAGATGGGAAAATAAAATTGTTTATTTTTCAACAAAAAAATAGGAAAGGGTTGACAATAGGCTAGGCTGGCCCAATGAACTTTTGAGCTGACTTGCTTTAGACTGGGCTTGGGCTGAAGTATCAAGCTCTCAAGCTTAAATCTCGAGCTCGTTTCTCAAGCAAATCAAGCTTGGACATAGCTGTCTAAAAGCCCAATTACCGAGCCTAGTCTATTAGCTTTTTTAAAAATTCAAAATGTAAATCTTATTTTCTTTCTCATTCTAAAATAATAAACTTTTTTTTTCCTATTTTCTAAAATTTTAAAATTTAAACCATTTTCTTGTTGTATTTGATGCCTTAAATCTAATCAGATTCTGCGCAGATTTTTCGCGCAACTGCGAAAGTGTGAGATTTGTTTCCGATTTCGTTTATGATTCTTTTTTATTTTGTTTGGCGTTCTTACTATATATATGGGTGTAAACTGGATTGGGAGGGATTATTCTAAGGCATTCTAAGGCTTTCTAAAAGGGTTCTAGGGTTTGTAATGAGTGTAACAAGGGTGAGATTCAAGCTTGTTTGAATCGGGTAAGTTTTTTCTCTTTGTAATTTCTGCTTTCATAGTGAAGATCTGTCGCTTTGTGTCGTGGTTTTTTTTCGAAAGAATTTTCACGTTAAATTTTTGTATTCTCTTGTGTTTGCTTGGTGCTCTTGGATTGCTATCCTAGATCCATCTCTATGTGATTCTCCAACACAATCCCCAACATTTCTTTATCCTCACCCGTCTCAAATTTACTCTCCTCTCTTTCCCCTTAAAAAGAAAAGAAAAAATAAAAAGAAAAGAAGAAAAGACCGGTTAACGGAAAGAGATGAAATTTATGAGCACCATCTATTCAGGTTCTTGGATTGAAGTAGAGAGATGAAATGACCCTCCAACTGTCCAATGCCCCCTCCCCCACCCATGCTTCAATCCAAGAACCACAAATCTAGATTAACAATATTGGATAAAAATGACGGCCAAGATTATCACATTTTGACAAAGGTAGCTCATAAGCATGATCACAACCACCACTTTATCCTCTTTGCTAATGTGTTTGTCCTCATAACAATAACGCCGACACAGAAAACAATCACATCTCCAAGATGGTCGTGTGTCCACCTGCATAGTGCTCCCTACATGCCCAGGCCCGGGCTGGGCTTGGCCCGGGCTTGCAAGCATGGCCTGATGGATTTTGAGTGGCTAGCTTGGGGTCAACTCACTCCTGTCTGAAACCCCAATTCCTGTACAACCCAAACTCGGGTCGGGCCAATCGGGTTCAGATTGACCCAAACTGTTATCTGTCAATAAGCTCTTGCTCAGAGGAATTTTGATGGGCCCATCTAGGGGTGGTCACTGAACCAGAAAACTCTTAGATAGATTTTAAAAAGAAAAAAAGAAAGAAAAAAAAAAAACACATATCATGGGGATATTGCTGGTGCATGTATGGGCCGTGAGCCCATTAGAGAGGATTTGTCATCATTTTATAGCTGGCTAAACACCAAATACCCATCTTGATTAAACTGAATGTTGCAATCTGATTCACTTGTACATCCAAACACAGCCTTAAGAGTATAAGCATGGATATACAAGTTCTTAATTCCATTGTATTTTCTTCTCTTGTAGGAACCTGTAATTGCTAGAGAAAATAGAAGCTGAAAACTCCAACCAGCTTGTCCCCCCAGCCAGTTCCTTGGCTATTCTTGCTAGCCCAAGGCTTCATGAGCGCATCAGACAGAAGCCATACCATCAGAAACGTACCCAACTAGGTTTCATAATTCATGTCGAGTGTCATGCATCTTTATAATTGAATTAGTTAGTTGATCATGGTCATAGTGATTTGAAATAGGAATTTTTGTCCATTGAACATCCATGGTTTTATCTTCCTTCTTCTCTTTTTCTTGCACTTAGACACCCGTGCCTTGTATCTGTTTTCTGTAGCAAGGTTGTTTTTTTTTTAATTTTTTTTTTTTTTTTTTTTTGTTTTATATATATAGAAAAAAATCATTATTATTATTATTATTATTTTATCATGCATCTTCCGCTCCGTTGCTAGACTATTCTATTTAAAATCCATGCAAAAACAAACCACCCCACTTATTAGGAGGCTTTTTATTTATTTATTTTTACTTTTTAAAATCTATCATCCATTTATTTACTAGTGGGCCTCTTAGCCTTATAAATAGCTGTTTATTTGCCTTATTTGGTTATTTAACTGTCCAAACACACAGATGTATCGTCAAAGAGAGAAAGATAGATGGTATGATGAGGATGATGATGGTGATGTTGGTGGCCGTATGATGCGCCTGCATTGAAAGGCAACTCAGTTAAGTATTACGAGGGGAAGTGTCATGATCATTCTTATCTTTAAGTGGCACTGAAGCTTACATTAGCCATTAGAGCTCCATCAATCATTCTTTTCAATCATCAAGTCCAAACTTTTATTAATTAGAAGCCTTCAGCTCAATGTCCTTTTATCTTTTCCATATTTATGGCCATTGGAAAATAAGGTCCATGATTGATTTGGACCACTTAATTAATTTCAACTACATGTATAAATAAAATATTTTTTTATTGAACATTTATTTCATTGTATAATTTGCTAATAATTTGAAATTAATTGGCAGATCTTTGCTAAATTAACTTACATACATCCTTAAGGTAGACCTTACCATCTGGATGTCATTGCACAAAATTAGGGTTGTACATGAACCGAGTTAGCTCGGTTAGCTCGCTTGACTCGACTCGAAAAAGCTTAATTTGACTTGGTTCGAAATTGAGTTCGAGCGAGTCTAGAAGAATTTTTGAGGTGAAAAATTTCGGTTGAAAAAATTTCAAATTGAGTTCAAGCTTGCGCGAGCTCGACTTGACTCGGATTAAACCCCAACTTGAATTGAACTTGGATCGAACTTATTCGGTGACTCGGTTTTTTTTTTTTTATATTGATGTTGCTTACTAAGTGTTTGATGAAATAACTCAAAGAAGTGTCATTTGGTGGCGAGGAAGGTATGGATATGAAACAAATGCCCTCGTGCCTATTAAGTGTTTGATGAAATATCTGTAAGATTACTATTGTTGTTTTACATGCAATGAGAAATTGAAGGTGCATTCCATGTAGCTGTAAAAATGTTGCACAGGCAAACTTGACTCAATCTCGGATCGAATTGGCCTACGCTGCTGATTGAACCGAGCTGAGTTGGCCGGTCACACTCGAGGACCGAGCCCATCTGAGTTTGAGTTGGGGTAAGCTAGTGTCCGAGACGAGTCAAGTTGTGCCAAGCTTGACTCGTGTACACCTCTACACAAAATAAAGGTAGCCCATTTAGTAGGTGTACTATGATATTAGTAAAAATATGATGGGTCTAAAAACATTGGCTGATTTTTCACAACTGTACATATGGTCAGTTTATTTTGCCCCACCTAAATAGCAGACCAACCTGATTCTTGGTACAAGGGGTCCACGTAATGGTACCCTTTTGATGGATGGCTTGGATTTTGCACACGTAAGGGGTGGCCAGTGTATCTAACTTATACACGTGCGTGGGCTTAGTTGTAACTTAGTTGAGAGGTTTACTCCTACACAATCCAGATGTGTTGCAATAAGATACGTTCAGATTTGGATTTGTGGACTCCTGGGCTGGATATTTGTACAGGGCGACCTGCCTGATGGACGGCTTGGATCTGAGCCAGGCCTATTGTGTTCGCACGTTGTGGTGGGTAAAGATGGACCACCAATACACTCGTGTGGGATTCGCAGACCCATGTGTTATTTTCGAACCAGCACCTGCCACGTGGCATCACTGGAGAAAAGAAGTTTTGTGAAAGCAGCAGGCAATGACTTTTACGCTCCATTGCCAAATGATACAGATTTCGAAGTTGATCGCGTGGTGCCCCACCGGCATTTCCGTAACATTCGCTAATCTGGCGGAGTGTGACAGATGATACACAGGCACTTAGAATTAAGTAGAAATTGAATACATTACACAACCATTTCAAATAAACTGCTAAATTCTTAGACCAGATTACATGTATCTGACCCAAAAATTAGGCTCCTTTGATTTTTAACTATTTGGATTGGTGGACATTTATGGACGGTTAGAATTGAAAATTAACCAATAGCCATATTCTACGAATTAGTGGTTAGGATTGTTCAACCAACCCCATTTTAGGGTTTTTGACTTGACAACAGTGGGCTCCACAAGTTTAGTCAGTTTCATTTGATTTGATGTATGCCGTATGTGCAGTCTCTGAGCGTCGGTGTATGAAGTGTCACACTCCCAAGATTATCTAATAACACTATATGGTGAAATTCCACCAGCGTGAGTGTGTGGGGGTGTGTGTGCGTGTGTTTAAAAAAAAAAGATTATCTAATAACACTATATGGTATGCCAGTTGCATTTAATTGTATTGGGATGCTACGAGTATCCAATTCATTGATCTAGACTGTTCACTCGGTCCAACGCACATTCAATGGGAAACCACTCAAGCAGCATGCCAATGTAATAAATATTAACCATTCGTTCAATAATCCTTAATATGGACGGTCAAGATCAATTATACAAAATTAGATGTGATCAACAGTTTAATCCATCCATTTGTTAGAGACCATCCCGGATTGCTTTCTATTCTAAATCATCATTTTATTTTTTTATTTTATTTTTAGGAAATCATATCCATCCATCCATGGCTTGGAAAATAAGGTCAAATCAATGATGGATTGAATCATCGGATCAGCATAATTCTTGTATGGTAGGCTTAGAAATGTAGTATAGACTTGATTAGCGGTTTAGATCAATCGTATCTACAAACAAAAGAAGTAATTATTAATACCACAGAGTCAGTGTATTGCATCTCATCACACAATCATAGCCATCCAAATTTTGTGCACAGACGTGGATGTGGCCTAAGCCAAGAATCACACCGAATGGGCAACTCTACGTATCTACACAGTGCCAGTACTAAAAGCCCCTCAAAAAGGAGAATTTTCAGTGGTAAAATGTTCAAAAAGAAAATGTCATTTAATCAGATGGTTAGGATTGCTTGCTCATTCCACTGTTTAGGTCACAAACCATCCACACTGAGGTCCATGATTTGGACGGTTTGGATTTAACTACATTAGATGCCAGTAGATTGGATCTGTGCATGTCCAGGATCCTCTCGGCCGAGGATGGTACGTAATTCTTGAATATAAAAGGATCAATTATCAAAGTAACTTGTAAAGAGAATTTAGATATTTGCTCAGCTCACACTCGTGTGTAAGGCAACTCAGAATTTCTGCTACAACAGTTCACACGTACACCATCCAATCCATGTATCATGAGGGTCCTACTGTGTTCATATATTTCTGAAGGAATCAGCTGCATTAGGTAATTATTTATGCAACATTCTAAGAAACAAAATCTACGGCTGAAAAAAGTTGGTCAAAGCTTTCTAAACCGCTCACCTGCTTCTAACATCATGGCCCACACAATGAGTGGACGAAATTAAACTTTCATCGAGAACATCTTGACCATCAGACCCATCCGATGGTCGGGTCAGAGATAGCACATGTTAGCCACACGGTGCATGCAGTGGCACGTGTAAACGCTTGTGGGTACAGGGAATTTAATGAACGGTTGTGACAAGGGAGAAAAAGATCATGGTCCCATGATTCTACGCGTCTATGGATAATGTAAACACACAAAAGTGCAATCTAGAGTCCCCACTCTAATAAATGAAATTAAAAAATAATAAAAAAAATAAAAAAGAAGAAAAGAAAAGAAAGGCCTGTTAGTGGTATGCATGCCACGTGGAGCAATGAACGTTCTAGATGCAATGTATGGATTTTAAGGAAAGAGAGAACTAAATGAACTGTAAAGCGCGTTTGGGTGTCCCGTTTTAGAGGCATTTGAACAGGACTTTTGGAGCCTATGCATGAGGAGTGTCGGTGCTTCTTACAGTGTGGTGAAAGTTTAGCACGGTTTAAAAAATGATGCAGTAGGCAATCCTGACCGTTCTAGTTGATATATAACCATCATCAGATGGATGGAACATGATACAAAAAGTTCTACTGAGTAGATGATAGAGACGTCTGATTTCGTCCTTGGAATTTAAACCACTTGTTATTTTATGATTAAATGCATTTATTTGATGGCCATCGGTTGGATGGTTGGGATTGGTTCATGAGTGTGAGGTTAGAGATATGGTCCATAATCGGTGTACCCCATAATTTGGATGGTCTAGATAGATGCACGTGAGTACCACATGTTAGGTGCACTAGTCACCACATTTTTAAAATGGTGGTTAACTATCTCCAATCGCAGCTATTCGTGACCATCGTTCTCATTGGCACGCACCCATTATTTTCCATTTGAGAACCTTTTGTCTTTCCAGCTGTGCTGGGTTCTGGATATGGACTAACAGAATAACCGATCTTGTGTTTTCTCTGCCGTTGGATTGACTAACCAGACTTTTCGGATCTAAAAAATCCGACGGTGGGGATGAAAGCACGAATGCAGTCACTCCGTATCTGTGTTGTGCACCGACGCGGCTTTGGTGGATCCCGGGATCCACCGACGTCAGACGATCCTGACTGTGGGGCCCACTGTCATGTATGTGTCTTATATCCATCCATCCATCCGTTTTGCCAGATGATTTTAGGTCATAATCCAAAAAATGAAGCAGATCCAAATCTGAGGTGGGCCAATAGTGATAGTTGAATTCCCACCATTAAAAACATCTTTAGGGCTACCATAATGTTTATTTGACATCCAATCGTTTGGTAAAATCACAAAGACCTGGATGAAGGGACCGCACAAATATCAACTTGATCCAAAACTTCTGTGGCCCCAAGAATTCTTTTAATGGTCGACGTTCAATCAACACTTCTTTCTGTGGTGTGGTCCAACTAAGATATGGATCTACTTCCTTTTTGGGTTTATACCATAATAGGATATGGTGAAACGGATGAACGGCATGGATAAAATACACGCACATCACATTAGTCCTCACAGTCAGAGATCTGCCGAAGCGGCGTACGCTCGGTACCACCAATGAATATCCCGACTGATGATCGCCAACATGTGTCGTGTCGTGTCGTGGTTACCCCTACACCGCCCATGTGACTCACTCTGTAGCCATACCGTGATTTATGAGTTTTATCCACACCGTCCATCCATTTTTACAGATCATTTTACGGCGTTACTACAAAATTGAAGCATATCCACGATCAAGTGGACCATACCACAGGAAAAAGTGGTGATTGAACGCCTATGGTTGAAAACTTCTCGGGGCCACGTAAGTTTCAGATCAAGTAGATATTTCTTTTGTCCCTTCATCCAGGTCCGTGTGATCTTACTTACAAACGGATTGGATTGCAAATAAACATCGCAGTGGACTCTAGGAAGGTTTCAACGGTGGAAGCTAATATCCCCACTCTCTACCGTGGTGTGGTCCATTTAGGAATTATATATGCTTCAATTTTGGTTAAACGCCTTAAAATGATCTAAAAGAATAGATGGAAGGCGTGGATAAAACTCATACATCAAGGTGGGCCCCACAGGTCGAGTGGGTGTTGGCCTGTTGGGGTCATCGCCCAATCCGCTTCCAACGACGATACGTTAGAGCCACGTCAATAAAGTACACAAGACAGTTTGATATGTCAATCGGGACGGTTCATACAGCGGGCCCTACTATGGATGGCAAATGCTTCAAGATATACACAGACTGGATGATCTCATCCATCTCAAAAGTAGCTTGCAACGCAACGGTCAGTATTCCACATTAAGCTCTGTAAAGTGAATAAAATGGATGGCTACGATTATCTGATAAGAATGATGTTCGAAATAGGGGCCATCCATTATAGTCCCCGGTATAGATGGACAGTTCTGATTGACCCATCTTCCTGCCACGTGTACTTAGCAAGATTGCTCTTCCATGTTACCGTTTTTCCGGTTCTACCGTAACAAGTGGGCCAAATCGCCTGCAGCGACACGAAGCCAAGAGCCATTTGTCATGGACTCATGGGAAAGCTGATGAATTCACGTCCGGGTCCAGTCTACAAAGAAGTCACGGATGGGGCGTAGGTTCACTCGGCTAACTCACTTGGGAGACCAAAACAATAGGAAAAAGTGGTGATTAATTAATCCCCACCATTAAAAGAAGATTTGGATAAGCTGATCAATCACCATTATTTCCTGTGGTGTGGTCCACCTGAGATTTGGATCAGCTTTATTTACTTTTTTACTAAAATGAGCTTACCAAAATGATGGACGGCGTGGATATACAACACATACATCAAGGTGGGCCCCCACGGTCAGACATCATCGAAGTCGGTGTTTCCCAGGTCTCACTGAATCCGCGTTCGTAAAAGGGGCCTAAGTCCTATGCAACACCTATTGTAAAAGCCGGGTACAACACCCGAGTACTGTGGAGCCCACCGTTTGTTTTTATCTCATCGTCTCCGTCTATAAGGTGCACCTTCTCGTCCTCACTGTATATTCCAAAATTATCCTGATAAAAAAAAATTCAGGTTGGCCGCATCACCGGATCGATGTAAAATCAAGTCTAAAATCTCTAAGTTCACAAATCATGGCTTTACCGGGTTATGGGTCAGGTCAATGTTTGGAGCGTCCATCCATCGTAGTTAGTTTCACATGATGAACGGTTTTGATGGAGTATACATAACCTAGTGGGCCCACGCACACTAACCTATGGTTGTCGCTCCTCCTCATCCTTCCCCGCGGTGTGGTTCATTTTAGTTGATTATTGTACTCAGTTTTGGCAATAGAGTCTAACATAGAAGGGTACGCCTGATGGACGGAGTGGATTTCATAAAAAGAAGAATGAGGGCCCCACAGAGCTCGGGTTGTAGCACCTGCTACGTCCCAACAGGTTGTGTAGATCATTCCGTCAAAAGAAATGGCTAGTAGCGAGACCCACACGGAAGATGAATAATAATAGGGCATGGAAAGCGATGAAAGAATCTCTTTGCTTTCCGAAAGTACTTAAAAGCACGAATAATCGGAATTAGATCCAATCAACCAAATCTCCCTTCCTAAATCACATGTCCCATGAAATGATATGATACTGCTGCCTCCATCATCTACAGTACACGTTGCATAGGATACTTATAGATAAGGCCGGTATTTTCTTGGGAAATGGGAATATGGTTCGCCGGAGCATGTTCCGTTGCACGCGGATGTCTTACTAAAGTCTTTCGCAGCAAGTTGTATGCAAGGATCATGGTGGGGCCAATTGATCTTTGTGAGAAATCCAACCCGTCTGTCCACTTTTAGAGCTCATTTGAGGACATTAAGGAAAAAAAAAAAAAAGTAGATGTAAAACTCAAATGGGCAACATGGGAGGAAACCTAGGGGATTTAATAACCACCGTTAAAATATTTATATAGCCACAAAAATTTTGCATTGGTCTAAGATTTTGGTGTTTTCACTTCATCCTAGTGAAAGTGACCTTATAAATGTTTCGTATAGCATATTATTATTAAGGTGGAGCTTAGGAATGTTTCAAGGGAAGGTAATCCTTTCCATAGTTTCATCTCGTATGGCCCACTTGAATTTTGGATCCTCCACATTTCTCATCTCATATCCTAAAATGAGCTTAAAAAAATGGATGGACAGGTTGGATTTCTAACAAACATATTGGATGCCCTTCCTAGAATGCTTGCTTAGGAACTATTGGCAAAGGCTTTGGCAGGGCATTACGATATGCGTTTTGCATCCAACCGTCCATCCATCCTTACAATTCATTTTAGGGCATGAGTCAAAGAATGAAGCAGATCTAAAGCTAAGTGTACCCGCCACAGAAAACAGTGGGAACAGTGATGCCCACCGTTGAAACATTACTACACCTGCTATAATGTTTATTTGATGTTGAATAA
This sequence comes from Magnolia officinalis, assembly GCA_021015155.1. NCBI lineage: Eukaryota > Viridiplantae > Streptophyta > Magnoliopsida > Magnoliales > Magnoliaceae > Magnolia > Magnolia officinalis. The sequence goes on from JAJHSJ010000014.1 coordinate 481,198, forward strand.
CTTATGTGAAATTCATTAGGCTTTTTATTTGTTTTATTCTTTAGCTCATGTCCGAAAATCATCTCTCCGAAAAAGAGTACAGACGCTACGAATACAACACAGGCTCCACATAAGCCAGATAGCTACTGAAGCCGTCAGGAGCTAATCTGCATCACCGTGTCTTTCCACATAAGCCAGATAGCTAATCAGCATTCGGAATCAGAAAAAGAAAAAAAAAAAAAAAGAAAAAAAGATGGAGGGGTGGCTGCATGTGCCAGCATGACCGACAAGTATCGTATCCAGCCGTTCATTAGGTACAAAAACATCAGTCAAAGATCTCCAGCCGTAAAATTTGCTTCATAAACTTTGGCTTACCTGATGAGTGGACGTACCCGAATTTTGGCCGACAACATTTACATGCTTGTACGCATCTAATGAATGGAGTGGATCTAGTACCGATGTTCTATGATATATATATATATAGCACGTGTAGCACGTACATGCACTACCTTGTTCATGCGTGCATGCTTAGGAAAACTAGGAATTTACGTGGATTATAAATTTAGAAATAGTGAGGCAGGTCACCACATTTGCCCCACCATGTGATGATCCAGATACTCAGCTGGTGGTCTACACCTCAGAACGTCACACATCAGAGATCCTTCCCAACCCACATATTAAACATATGTACGTACGATGAAGATCTCTGCTCAACTCACCTTTTCTTTGTAGCCCAGTACCATACCATTGTGGGATACGCATGATGAATGGTTTGGATCACCGCACGTTCGGGAGAAACGCCGAGTCTGCCTACCATCTGCATATGGCCTTCGTATATCATTGTTTGGCTGATGCTTGCTAATTCCAATTGCGTGTGCGAGCCGACATCCACAGGCAGCCGCATGTGTCGCATTAATGTGACACGTATTTCATATCAGGGAAATTAATTATTTACATCTCCGGGCATAAAATTCAGGCCATTTTACACGTCAGGTGGGCCACAGCATACAAAAACAAATTAATGGGCCACAAAAGATTTTAACCGTCCGTTTGTTTTTTGCCCGCCTCAAGACTACGCTTGTATGATTCCAACCTTACGGAAAGGTCATAACTTATACACGTGGTCCATATTTGCACTTTGCCAGCGCATGGATGTGTACCGCTCACATCCACACGTACGGGGATTGCATACTGAATAACTTAGTAAACTATGTGGGGTCCACCGTAACGTAAATCTCTTCCCTCTTAAGTGGACGCAGGTTGGATAATTATCCCTGCAACCGCCAGCTAGCTGGTGTCAAAGCTCTGCACGCCCCGACTATGATGGATGTGTTTTATTGAGCTTTCCATTTATTTTTTCGGCTCATTTGAAGGCATGGGATAAAAATGAGGCAGATCCAAATATTAAGTAAACTACACCTAGGGTTGTACACGAACCAAGTTAGCTCGGTTAGCTAGCTCGATTGGACTCAATTTGAAACTGGGTTCGAGTTGATTTTTTTAGCTTAAAAAATTTTTGAACCAAGTTCAAGTTTGTTTGAGCTTGACTTGGCTTGGATCGAACCCCAACTCAAATTGAACTTCGATCGAACCAGTTTGGTAACTTGGTTATTTTGATATTGATGTTGCTCACCAAATGCTTGATGAAATGACTCAATGAAGTGTTGTCTAATGGCAAGGAAGGTATGTATATGAAACAAATACAATTTTTTCTTAATTTTGATGTTGCTTACAAGGTGTTTGATGAAATACCCGTAAACAATTGCCTTTGTTTTACATATAGTAAGAATTGAAAGTGCACTCAATGCGTTTGTGAAAATGCCGCACAACCTCAATCTTGGCTCGAATTGGCCTAAGTTGTAAGACCCGTATCCTAGTTCGTACTGTTCTGATGAATCCTCGATCCTTTCCGTCGAAGTACAGCAATCCGCGACTGATAATCGACGTTGCGCACGACCGTAAGTCGTATACTTTAAATTCGAGTCGGTTTAATCCGAGACCTGTATCACTACCAAAAAATCGAGCAAAGGCTATGAAAGTTGAAAGCATTTAGCTACGGATTTAATCTGTAGCAAAAGTAGCTACGGATTTAATCCGTAGCTAAATCCTAGTTGATTTGTAGCTAAAGCATAACTCCTCACCTAAACGTTATTAAACATAGATGGTGCTTAAGGGGCTCTATGGGGTCATCTAAGCCACCCATTAATTCTCATATATAATTTTAGTGGATGAACTCAAAAATTATATAGATTAAATGTCTAAGTTGACCACACCATAAGAAATAATAAAAATAAAATATCCACTGTTAATATGTTGTGTGGTTTCCTTACAGATTCGATCAGACTCATTTTTTGTATCAACATTTAAAATAATAATTTTAAATTAATGGACGGAGTGGATATGTAAATTACATCACAGTGGGCCCCACGACCCAAAACCGTGGGAATATCTAAAACTCAAGTGGATCCATACCATAGGAACCGTGGGAATAATGATTTCCACCGTTGAAACATTTCTATGGCCCACAGTGATATATCATTGCGACCGCACCGTCGCCGCGGTTCCAACGCCGCGACTCACGCACCGATCCGATACCCTGACCAGAAGATGTGAGCCGGCGTTTATTTCGAAGAAACGCCGCGCTTTCTCGATCCCAAGAGAATCTCTACACAATGTCAAATCAATCCCATTAATCAATCAATCACATCAATCAATCAATCACATCAATCAATCAATCACTTCAATGTCAAGTACAAGCAACCCATGCTACCTTTCTCCACAAGTAAAGTAACCACCAAAGTCAACCAATCCATCACCTCACCCATCACTCACATCCATCATCCATCTCCCATCACCTCTCCTTACAACCTCTCTTTCCCTCCACATTTTTCCAAGCAACCATTCCAAGCAAGAGAGCACCACACGTCCATGGTTTCTAAGAGAGAAAAGTGATTTGTGGCCCACCATTCCCATTCCAAAACCCATCATCCTAGCCATCCATTTCCCATCTCCACCATCAAAGAGGAGCACAAGGAGGGTGGCGTTTCAACGGACCGAAGAGATCAACCGGTGGGTGCTTTATAGGATACGTTTTTCATGTTTTTATGATGGGTAAAGTGGGGCCTACCGATCAATGGTGTGGATCTCACTTTAGACCCTAAGATGTGGCCGATGGCCCACTTTGATTAATTTTTTTTTTTTTTTTATGTATGATTGGATGCAAGGAAGGGCCCATAGTGTCGGGGTCCCTCCATCATACGTGTGTCCCACCTTCTCTCTCTCTCTCTTTTTCATTTTTCTTTTCTTGAGATGATAGGATTGTGTGGCCCACTTGAATGGACCCCACCATGAAATAAGTATTTTATCCAAGCCGTCCGTGGGTGGGGCCCATCTTATATGTGTTGAATTCACACCGTCCATCATGTGGTGGCCCACCTAAACAAGGCCCACCTTAAATATGTTGCTAAGCCCAAAAACGTCCAGCGTCTGGACGTTGCTGGAAAGGAAAACACAAATATTGGCTTGATTCTTAAGCCTTGGAGAATGGCCACTTGTTTAGGCCCCACCTTGATGATTGGACTTAATCCACGCCGTCCATCCTTTTACTCGTATCATTTTAGGCATTGAACTGAAAAGTGAAGTCAATCCGGGGTTCCGGCGGGCCATAGCATAGCAAAGGATGATTTTCACCATTGAAATCTTCCCTAATATTTCTGAGCATCGAAAAATATTCAATATTGGGCTCGTTTGGCTTGTGTTGAACCATGGGGACCAATGATAGGGTCAGATTCATCAGATGCGGGCCGCACATACTAAAAACCGCGAGATTGCGATTTAAAAAAAAAATAAAATAAAATACACAGTAGCGCCTGCTGCTGCAGACCCCGCTGACACACGCTGCCAGCGTCAGCGTGAAACGGGCAGGGTCCCACGGCTCCAGCCGTGGGCCCCACCATGATGTATATTTTGTATCCACACCATCCATGAGGTGGACCACCCCCTGAGGTGGGTCCCCTCCGAAAATCAGCCTGATCCATGACTCAGGTAGCCTACATCATAAGAAACAGTGTGAATGAACGTTTACCATTGAAACTCTTTTGGGGTCCACAGAAGTTTTGGATCAAGCTGGAATTTGTTTTTCCCCTTCTTTCAGGTCTGTGTGACCTGATGAACGGTTTGGATGAAAGATAAACATTACAGTGGGCCCCACGTGGACCCACAAGTGATGCATTTGTTTCATTTACACAATCAGGCAGACGGTGGAACCCACCTTAAATGTACGTGTTCTATCCACCGTCAGGCAGACGGTGGGACCCATTCGTCCAGGCCTTTGCTGGATTGCCACTGGACCCCACCCCTTGATGTCTGTGTTCCATCCTAACCGTCCATCCAGTTGGCTTGTCTTAAGGCCTGAGGCAAAAATGTGACGGATCTATTTATCTGGTGGGCCACTCCATGAGGCATGTGTTATATCTTAACTGTCCACTCACTAGACGTGGACCCCACCACTGAAATATGTGGGCTGTGACATCCACTGTTCAAACTTGTAAGGGCTATGGTAGTTTCCTAATTAAGCTGATGGTTGTCTGCACTTCAGTTATTTCTATGTTAACTTATGAATAGGTCGGATTTCAAATATACATAAGAGTGGGCCCAATTAATATACATGAAGTCCATTTGATTTAGCTCGTTTGAATTAGCCCATTTGATTTGGCCGTTGATACCACCCTTTAGATGTGTGAGGCCTACCTTGATTTACTTGTGGCCGTTGTTGAGGCCCACCTGGATATGTATTTATGGCCGTTGTTGAGGCTCGCCTGGATGAGTACTTGTGGCCGTTGTTGAGGCCCACCTGGATGTGTATTTATGGCCGTTGTTGAGGCCCACCTTGATGTATATATGGCTCATGTGTTTAGGCCCATTCAATGTAATCATGGCCCATGTTACGAGGCCCATTGTGATGTTTTCAAAGGCCCATGGGTTATGGCCCATTGCAATGTACATAAGGCCCATTGATGTGGCCCACTTGATGAATGTAAGGCCCATGCGATATGGCCCATTTGATATATTTAAGGCCCAATGGGATGTCCTTAGGGTCCATTGCAATGTGTGATTCCTCCATGGTCTTTGTAATGATGTTTTATGGCGGGCCATGCCTTGGGAGCAATGTTGGTTTGACGTCCACATTGTAAGTATAGTGTTGGTTAAATGTCCACATTATAACTCTCCCTAGGACCCATTAGTAAGCCCATACTTGTTGATAGTTCACCACTTTATAACATGTTTAGTATAGCTCCATGATTCATACCCATACGCATCATTTGTATGCTTGATATGAGGAATGTTTGATCATAGCATATGCCTTCGGGCAGACTGTTACGGGCCCCTTGATAGGCGGAGTTGCCCTGCATGAGCGCATGGTTTTCGCAGGACTGTTGCATGACTGGTAGTGTGACTCATGCACTTGCATTGTGTGATTGTAGTTACTGTATGCCCTAACAACACCAGGGCCATAGCCTCCACAGACACATCGTGGGTGGCTGGATTGGATACCGAAAATGTTTGGTTCTACCATACGGGCGCCATAGATGTCCCTGGGTGAAAATCCCTAAACCTGATGGTACCAGAGGATGACTCCAACGTCGAGACCGAGTGGATACACGAGCGCGCGAGGGCCGTATACCAGTAGGCTGCGTCTCCCACTATGTCGTGGTCGGTTGGAAAGGGGTGTGACCTTACCTGCCTGAGTGAGGGGGCAATTTCTAGGTTGAGTTTGACCAGCTTGAGGAATCGGTCCGCTATCGACGAGACGGGCCCGATATTGGCAGGCGGATAGTGAGGTCTCTTCCACTCTCCCAGTTGTGCGTTCGGATAGGGGCGGCAAGCTGGCTTGAGTGTACTAGACCCCGGTGATTGTCAAGACTGAGAACCATACTGATTGACGCTCTAGTGAGGAGCTATATTGATATGAGGGTTGACATGCTTGAGCTGCATTATGCATCGCATAGCCTTGATATGACCGATATCATTTATATTCTGTACCGCATAGCCTTGGTACGGCTGACTGCATTCATGTACTCATTGGCACGATTCCGCATTACTCTGATCTTGCATTCTGAGCACGCTCGTATTGCACACACACTTACACCACCCTCTAAGCTTTCTATAAGCTTATGCACGATTGATGCGTGCAGGTGACGCCAGGACGCAGTCGTAGTCTCGCCGCAGTTGGAGCGTGCAGCCGAGCTTCTGGAGCTTTTGTTATTTTCAGTATATTGTATTCCTTTTAATACGCCTTGTACTCAAAAGTTTTTGATCATAGTGGATTTCGTGATGGTGTTCTTGTGGTTATTGTTCATGGGTTATGCTTGTGGTTATGCTCATTACGAATCAAATTGATTATTAGAAATCCTCCTTGTAGTATCCCAGAATCGGAACTTAGCGTATGGGCACTGGGAGCCGAAAATGGGGTTCTACAGAGGTTGTCGGCGCCGGATTCGACGATCGAAAATTTTGTGAGCCCGGTCTCCGAGTTCGGGGCGTGACATAAGCTGCTATCCGAATCAAGCCGAGCTGGCCAATTAGGCTTGAGGATTGAGCCGAGCCGAGTTCAAGCTGGGGTCAGCTAGTGGCCGAGCTGAGTCGAGCTATGCCAAGCTCGACTTGGTTCAACTCGTGTACACCTCTGACCACACCATAGGAAACCGTGGGGATTGAAAGCTACGGTTGAAACCATTTGGAGGCCACAGGCGTTTGGGTTTTGGTTCAAGGTGATATTTGGTTTTTTCCCTTCATCAAGGTTTATATGTGTGGCCTTACCAATTAATAGGTTGGATTACAAATAAAGGTTACAATGGGCCTTAGGAATTTTTTAATAGTGGACATTCAATTAACAATGTTTTCTTGTAGTGTGGTCCATTTGAGATTTATATCCATCTCATTTTGGGCTTGTATCATGCATAAAATAAGTTCGTGAAATGGATGAACGGTGTGGATAAAACAAATACATCATAATGACTCCCACATAGCTTTGATATCAGGTAGCTGACTGGTGTTGGTCACCAGCCAAACGGCGTACATGAAATTCATGAAGTCGATAGGTGTAACTCGATCGATTATGTTGGTGGGAGAGTGAAGAAGCAAGCAAGGGACAGCAAGGACTAATAAGGATGGATGTGGACTGATACTGCTAACCACTACCGAGTTTCATATAATACCCCATGTGGCGCAATCTTAATAAACTCTAGGCGCTGTCGGAGAAGCCGTTGGATCTTGATCCAACCACTTTCAAACATGATCGGCAAGAGCTCCGCCTCTTAGAGCGGCTTACACAAATGAGAAGAGACGACGTCATCAGCTTAATAGGGATAGCGTTAGTAGCTAATCCGCAACCAATGGGTACGGAAGTGTCTACTGCTGAAAATTTCTCGTGCCTTACCTTACGTTAGTGTTTATATGCCATCTCGACCGTTCATAAGCTGGCTCCCACCTGAATGAGGATGCAGTTTAGCTGGTGTCAAAGCTCTGTGGGCTCCATCACAATGTAATTATTTTATCCATGCCATTCATCTCTGAAATTGAGGCGTATCCATAGCTTAAGCTGTCCACACCACAATAAAATAGTGGAATTGAATGCTTACCGTTGGAAACTTGGTAGAGGTGAGATGAGTTCCGAATGAAGTTAAAAATTTTCCGCTTGATCTATGTCTACGTGATCTTATGAATACGTTATATCACAAATAAATATGACGGTGTTGCTTAGAAATGTTTCAACGGTGGACATCATTAACCCACTGTTTCTTGTGGTGCGGTTTACTTAAGCTATACATATAACTCACTTTTGGGGGAGCAGATTAGTTCTTACCCGAAGTGTTACCATCGACATGTGGGGCCCACCTTGATGAATGTATTAAAAGTTTTTTGTAGGCCTCAAATGTTTTGGATCAAGCTGATATTTATATTTTTTCTTCGTCTAGGTCTGTTTGACAATATCAACGGTTGGATGGAAAATAAACATTACATATTTTCTTCAGGTCGGCTTTGAGAAGTTTTTAAATGGTGGGGGGTTCAATCACCACTGTTTCCTCTGGTTTGATCCACCTTAGATTTAGATTTGCTTAAAATTTGAGACCACCTCCTAAAATGGTCTGGAAAAATAGATGAATCAGTGTTAATATACAATACATTCATCAAAGTGGGCCCATAGCAAGGGTAACATGTGTTACCCAGCTAGCAACTAATCTGGCCCCTAATTTTGGACTAAACCTAAATTAATGAGCTGGAAAAATGGATGAACAACATGAATAAAACACGTACAACATGGTGGAGTATTGAGACCAGCGGGCTAGCAAGTGTTGGGGTCACCACTAACCAAATTGTGTCCCTAAATAGTAGGGCTCAAAGCCGGGCAAGTTCAACTTGATTGACTCGTGACTGACTCGATATTGGATTGGGCCCAAGCACGATGTATTAAGTTTGGTCTTACGCTTGGGCTATACAAACACCAACCCGATTAAACTTAGGTCAGGCTTGGGTTGACGTCTCGGGTTGCCCTACCCAACTAGAACTCGATCGATATATAAGTTACTTATAAACTATAATTGAGTGTGGATGGTCTGTGTTGAAGGTACATGAAATTTCAGTATTGTTGAGTCTCATTGGTCCACATCATTTCCAATGACTCAAGCTAACAAGATATGTCAGATTTCTTTATCCCTAATATACTGTGTGCTACACAACATGACTTTTAAAAGGATAGCTGTCCTATATTTTAGCTTGCTTGCTTAGAAAAAATGATATTCTTTATGGTAAATAATTATATATATAATTAATATGATCATATTAGCAACCTCACGTAATAACAAAAATATGATCATGGATTTCATAAGAGATGACAAGGCGGGCTGCACAGATCTTCGGTTTCGGTAACTCTCACGTCCAATGACTCCAATCGTATTTATCCTCTGTTTAGACTGTCCAGGTGTCGAGTGTTCATGCACGTATGATGAAGAAACCATGCATGATTTGGGAAGTGGATTAGGTGAGACCCCGTATCCACCGAGGTGGATGGAACCCCTGACTATGTGGCAAACTGTGATGTATGTGCCTTAAATCCACACCGTCCAACCGTTTTAAAAGCTCACCATACAACTGAAAACAGTAGTGATTGAATCTCCACTACTAAAAACTTCATATGGCCACCGGAATGTTATTTGCCATCCAACCATCAATCGAACACGCACGTAGTCTCCAAAATACTCTTATCAGTGCACCCACAAGATGAACGGTTCACATCAGGTTGAAAGCTGGATGGGTGGGCCCACTATCATAACCGTCCCCAGCATGCATGTCGATCGCCAACCCGAAAAATCTTTTGATTCTCCCTTCCCCCTTTTTAGTTTTCTAGAATTCCATTTTGTTTTTTTATTTTCCTGCTTTAAATGTAAGGGCGGTAGCAGTGTCGACTAAAGAAGGAAGCTGGCACACAAGACGAAGATCCCCAGTCTCAGACCCTCATCTATTCATCCTGGCCGTTTATTTCCCTCCATTTAATTTCCTCCACTGTCTCCCCCTGCACCTTCAAATACTCCCTTCCCCGTCTCTCTCTCCACCCACCTCTAACGCCGTTTCCTCCACATGGCTTCTCCTCTGACGCCGTTACTCCTTTTCCTTATCTTTCTCCTTCTCTCCAACCCTGCACTTTCGCTCCCAACTCCTGACTACCAGACCGACTGCCTCAACGTTCCCAACTCCGTTTTCTCCACGTCCATCAAAACGGCCATTGTGGAAGTACGGAAAGCGGCCTCCGTCATCTCCAAAATTTCCCACACTTTTCACAACTTCCGTCTCTTTAACGCCGTCAACGACTGCTCTGACCTCCTCGACCTCTCGTCCGATGAGCTAATGTGGACGCAAGCGGCGATAGAATCCGTTAAATCTAACGGCACCGGTGATCGCGGGTCAGATCTCAAGGCCTGGCTGAGCGCGGCGCTGGGAAATCAGGACACGTGTCTCGACGGCTTTGACGGCACTGATGGAATCGTCAAATCCCTCGTCTCCGGCACCCTCAAGGAGGTGACGGCGGTGGTGGCCAACGTCCTGAAGATGGTGCGTCAGATCCCCGGCAAGAAGCGCTCCGGAGGATCCCCGGCGTGGATTTACGGCGGAATACGGCGGCTGTTACAGGCGCCGGCGAGTTCGGTAGCGGTGAACGTGACGGTGGCCTTGGACGGGAGCGGGAATTTCAAGTCGGTTAATGACGCCGTCTTAGCAGCGCCGGATTATAACGTGCGCCGGTATGTGATATACGTGAAAAGAGGGATTTACAGAGAGAATGTGGAGATTAAGAAGAAGAAGTGGAATCTGATGTTGATTGGAGATGGGATGGACGCTACCATCATTTCGGGAAATCGGAGTTTCGTCGATGGTTGGACGACGTTTCGTTCTGCTACTTTCGGTAAGAACTCGACATTTCACTTTTCTTCTTAAAATGACGATTTTAACCCTTTATTTTCCGACTGTGAGAATTGATGCAAGGTACACGTGTCGTACAAGTTGTGGGACCCATTGTAGATGGGGGAGAGTATGCTGATCCAATGGTTCTTAACGATCTGATTTTGATTATTGGATTTGGGCCGTTGATCATTTTTTTGAGCCGGACAGCAATGGATCATCAGATCAGTATCAGATCCCTGCAATGTGGACGGCTTGGATCATATATGCCACGTGCACAAGCTGACACAATTTAATGTGCTATTAAGGAAGTGCATTCTAGTTGCGTAGCCATCTTTAATGCGGTACGGTACCTGCTCCACACAAGTACAACATGAGATCAGTGTGGCTCACCTTGGTACGTGTGAAATCCAATCCGTCCATGAGGTGCCCCTATTGATGTTAGTTTTTAGAGGTAAAGATCAGTCCGATTCATGGATCAGGTGGACCACACTACAGGTGACAATGGGAGGGGACGCTATCACTGGATTGCGTAATAGATTGACCGTTGTGTGTACATTCCATCCAATCCGTTAATCAGATGGGGGTATCCAGATGAACGGACACTAAGAAAATTCAGCTCAATCCAGAACTCAAGTGGGACCATAGTGATTTCATGCGTGATTTTACATTATTCCATTTGGAGTTACCAACTTGAGTTGTAGAACTTTCTGGTTTTTGGAATGTACGGTGAGAATGGGAACTCACATCGGATTGATGGAGTGGATTTGACACGAGAGGCAATATGGTCCCGACAGAGCTCGTGGGTTTTACCCGCTGGTGGCAACAGCAGGTGTTTTGGAGAGGATTCCGGTCAATGTCTCGGTCAAACGTCAAAGAGTGATGCATGCAAGGCTCCTTAGGCCGCTTCACGTGACGTAGGCGGCCAGTGTTTTAATAGGATCTTCCAGGGCCCGTCAAAATGGCACCGTTTGATGTTTGACACGTGTCAGGTGGGACCCACCGTCCTTCATATGATCTGGCCAAAAATTCCAGCTTGTTTAACCATTCGGAAGGCTACTTTTGGGCTCGGTTTGGGTGGATCCCTAACTGTGGGGTCCACAGTGATGTATGTGCCTTATATCCACACCGTCCATCCATTTTGACAGCCCATTTTAGGGCACGTATCAAAAAATGAAGCAGATATAAATCTTAGGTGGACCATACCACAGGAAACAGGAGTGATTAAATCCCCACCATTAAAAAATATGGGGCCACCGGAATGTTTATTTTCCATCCAACCTGTTTATAATGTCACAAAGATCTGGATGAATATACCACACAAATATCAGTTTCATTCATAACTTTTATGACCCATGAGAAGCTTTTAACGGTCGATTACCACTTTTTCCAGTATTATGGTCCACTTAAGATTTAGATCTGCTTCATTTAATGGGATCGTGCTCTAAAATGAGTTTTAAAAAACAGATGGACGGTGTGGATATAAGATATATACATCATGGTGGGCCCCACGGTTGTTTTGGTGCATGTGTAGCTAACCTACGGTTAAATAGCCAGAGATGTGTCGGTCCCACCACATACATGTCTTGATTCGGCAACTGTGTTGGGATGTATGATTGATAAAAATCTGACCGAGCGAATTAAGCTGAGTCGACCCGGTTATCTCAATCGAGTTTCTGATACCTATTGTTTCCTTCCATTGCAGCTGTCTCAGGCAGGGGATTCATAGCCCGTGAAATGTCATTTGAGAACACAGCAGGGCCCGAGAAGCATCAGGCCGTTGCCTTCCGATCCGACTCAGACCTTTCTGCCTACTACCGATGTGGTTTCTACGGCTACCAAGACACCCTCTACGCCCATTCCCTCCGCCAATTCTATCGTGAATGCCGGATCACAGGCACTGTCGATTTCATCTTTGGAGACGGTGCAGTCGTCTTTCAGAACTGCCAGATTCTAGCTCGCAAACCACTCGATAATCAGAAGAACTCCATAACAGCACAAGGCCGTAAAGACCCAAATGAATCCACGGGCTTCTCAATCCAATTCTGCAATATATCTGCTGATTCAAACCTTCTTGCATCACCGAATGCAGCTGCCACGTACCTTGGTCGGCCGTGGAAGCAGTACTCAAGGACTATTTTCATGCAATCGTATTTAGATAGTGTAATTAAGGCAGAAGGGTGGTTAGAGTGGGAAGGAGATTTCGCCCTTACCACTCTCTATTACGGAGAGTACACGAATTACGGACCCGGGGCGGGTCTGAGTGGTCGAGTCAAGTGGCCTGGTTATCATATAATCAACGACTCAGCTGAGGCGAATAAATTTACGGTGGCCCAGTTCATTGATGGGAACCTTTGGTTGCCGGAAACTGGTGTTAAATACACGTCCGGGTTGGGAGTATAAGGTAGAGTGATATTCAGGCAAGATTGTTGCTAGCTAGTATAGAGATTAGATGTTTCTGTGTATATGATAGGTGGTTTAAGTCATGCACAGCACAGCAATGCTTGTGTGTCGGATACCCCAACCCGACTAATGCCTATCAAGGGTCTACGGATCCGCCTCCCATTAAGTGCAACAACAATAATTATAATGAAAGATTAAAGGGAGCAACACTCCTGTTTTCACATTGTTATGTTTATCTGATTGAGTTATACATGAAAAGAGAACCGTTGATAGGCATTGCATCATTATGGGTGGATATGGGCCTGAAGCCTCTACCGGATCCGACCCAGCCTAGCTTGATAAACTCCCTGTTTCAGTCTTCAACGTTTAATCTTATCATTCGATAAAGTGGGCCACACGTGCATAAGTAAATAGGACGCGGTTTGAGTAGTGACCCCAACACCAGCTAGCTAGTTGGTGTCAAAGCTTTGTGGGCCGCACCATGATATATGTATTTTATCACACCTCTATCCATTTTGCCAGTTTATTTTAAGGCATGAACTAAAAAAATAAGGCAAATACAAATCTCAGGTAAACCACACCACAGGAAAAGTGGAAAACTTTATGGGGGCACAAAAATTTTAGATTAAATTGATATATGTGTTTTCCCTTCGTTCATCTATGTTTGTATGACTGGTTGGATGACAAATAAACATTATAGTGAGATTTAGGAAGTTTTTTTTTTTTTTTTTTTCTTCTTTTAATTTTAAATTGCAGATATTTAATCAACATTGTTTTTATGTTGTGTGATTCATACGAGATTTAGATCTACCTCATTTATGGACACATGACCTAAAATGAGCTGTCAAATGGATGGACAGGGTGGATAAAACACAATACATCATGGTAGGGCTCACAAAGCTTTCATCCCAGCTGGCTGGCTGGTGGGTCAGTAGCCAAACGACGTCCAAAGAAATAGACACCTAGGGCGTGTTTGGTCCATGGAATTGAATGGTATTGAATTGGTATTAGATGGGATTAACATCATTATTGCACCAATGATTGCATGTATGGAAATACCATGATATTTTAGCCATTCCATTCAATGTTTGGGATAAAATTTTTGCGACAGGAAAACATTGGATTAAACAAAATCATGTTTTGTGGACTGTGGAATTGTAATCAACAGACCAAATTCACAACGGATGTCATTCACCTATGCACATATATAACTAGAATGCCATGTGCAAACACTGTATATGGATGGACGGCATGGATAAACACATGCATCAATGTGAAGCCCATATGTGTAGTGGATTTCAAAATCCACGAATATCCTTCATGGGACCAAATGCAATTCCATCCCACCTAATCCCAACCTTTCCAATCATCTCCAAATGCTGTATGAAATTGTACTGGAACAAATGCAATTCCATCTCATATAATCCCATCTAATACCTTACGCCAAACGCCCCCAACGAAGCATGAGTTGTTTAATCAATGGTTTAGGTTTAAGACGCATGAGTTGCTTAATCAAATAATAAAATGGTATAAGTGGAAATTGATCAGGGCCATGCATGCTAGCCCCAGCCCAGCCCATGGGCCAAGCTAAGTCCAAGCCCGTGCAAAGCCCGGAAGGCACAGGTCCCGGGCCATGGCCACCCTTACCAAAGATCAATAAAAACATGACACGTGGCAACACAAGCCAACACCCCATTATGTATGTATTTAATCATCTAACACCAAACCACGTGTTTGTTGGATGTTTGACATTTATTAATGTCCTTGAAATCAGATAATCGATCAAACACAAACAGCTGATCACGTGACTTGTTTCCAACTCCCACGGATTGTGCACTGAGTAAACTCTGTGGGGCTCACACGTGATGTATGTGTCTTATCCAAGCCGTCTATCAGTTTTTCCAGATCATGTTATACTATAGACCAAAATTTAAGCAAATCCAAAGCTCAAGTGGATCACACCACAGGAAAGAGTGGGTATAGTAATGTCCACCGTTGAAACCTTCTTAGGGCACGTATTTATATTTAAGTAAGTCATCCAACCTGTTCATAAGGTCACAAATAGATGGATGAATGGAAAACACAAATATTAGAATGATCCAAAACATCCCTGGCCACCAAGAAATTTTCAACGGTAGGAGTTTAATTACCACTGTTTCCTGTGGTTTGGGCCATTTGAGATTTGGATATGCTTCGATTTTGATTTTATGCTCTAAATTGATCTGAAAAAATGGATGGACGGCACGGATCATACCCACACATCACCGTGGGCTCCATGGAGTTCACTCGGTAGGCAATCCGCTGCCTCCTAACGCCTTTAAAATTCATAATTCAAGCTGGGCATATCTGACCCAATCAGACCCGTCCGACCCGTTCCGAACTGAACCAACGGCCTGGATCGGTGAGGATCGGGTAGGACCATTCAGATCCAATTTTTTATTTTTTATTTCGGTTCAAGATCGGGTTATGGGCACTCCAGACCGATCCGATTTGAAAACCCGACCCAGAGTGATTCTTATCAATAATTCTACATTTTTCCTGTGGTATGGTTCACTTGAGCTTTGGATATGCATCAATTTTGGGTTCAACTGCTAAAATGATTTGGAAAAATGAATGGGTGAAAGGCGTGGATAAACCAAATGCATTCACGGTGGGCCCTAACAGAGTTTACTCAACATAATAAGAAATATTCCTTCGTGTATCATAATAAGAAATATTCATTCATGTGGTTCATTTGATCGTTGGATTTGCCTAATTTTTGTTTTAATGGCTTAAAATAATATGAAAAGAGATAAATGGTTTGGATGTACAGGTACATCACGGTGGGCCCACCCACAGAACTGCCTATTCAGAGCTAGGGATGGGCGGGGGTAGTACGCAATCCGCGTCCTGCTGCCGTAGGCTATAGGCCTATAGCTGTAGGTACATGTCGTGCGAAGACGAGCATTGACGCTCCTCGAGCTCTGAGTTGTACGAACGGTTCAAAGGAGATTAAAGTTATATGGGCCCCACAGTGATGTATTTATTATATCTACACCGTTCATATAGTTTTAGAGATCATTATAGAGTATTATCCAAAAAATAAATCATATCCAAAGATCATCTGGACCATACCACAAATAGCAGCTGAGAATGATTTTTCCAGTGTGGTTCACTGATCTATCTTATTTTTTGTCTTAAGCCTTAAAACGAGCTCGCCAAATGGATGGACAGTTTGGATATAACACATATCCCATGCTCAAACCTACAGAACTTGCTAACATCAATGCTTTCGTGCACAATACGTTAGCTGCCGTGCACACCACGTTCACAGTTGTAACGCCTTAGCTCTGAGTTGTACAAATGACTCAAATGATATCAATATTACATGGGCCCCACAATGATGTATTTATTATATCCATACCGTTTATCCATTTTTCGTGGTCATTTTAGATCATTTGGAGAAAAAAATTGAATCATATCTAAAGCTCAAATGGACCATACTGAAAATAGCAACGGGGATAATGATTTTCACCGTTAAAAAAGTTGATCCGAATCACACCCAACCCGATCCGACTGTCAGGCCAACCGTGTGTCAGATCGGATTGAGTCGTATGTCCTGGACTCGGTCCCGGATCGGATTGAGTTCGAGTCAGCCCAGATAGATTTTGGACCGAATCGGGTTGGACCTAATCCAATCCGACTCAGTCCGATTCCTACCTGATGTAGAGCGGGTCGCGGACAATTACATGGCAAGATGTCAGAAAAGGCCCGGTCGGCGACAGAAGTGATCTGGACCATCAAACCTTAAATCAGGCGTATCTTGCAATCCGGGATGAGTTAGCCGACGAAAAATATATGATTTTGGGGTAGAACGAGCTACTTTAGCCAACCAACCCAGCTATGCAGGGTTGCGACGCTCGGAATTGCGAGAAACCCCTGATTTGATGGTCGTTTCCCTGTTTCAATTTCGTTTTTACTATAAATAGTAAGTTTTAGTTTGCTTATAACTCTTCATCCGTCGGGCTTTAGGAGTTGCGCCCAACGTGAAAAGAGCTTAGAATAATTAGGAGAACGGGTTGGTGAAGCCAAATAGGACACTTACTATTTTTGGCCAAAAACCTTGCGCACTAGTAGACATCACGACCGTCTATAAATAGTAAGTTTACTATTTATAGTAAGTCGCGAATTCTAGGAGTCCTAGTTGTAGTTTGATTCTGATTTCTTTTCCATTGCTTAGTACCCTTATTTAAAGGGTTGTGAACTCGTTTTTATGAATTAATTAATCTATTTCGAATTTATTTAGAATTTATTTCTATTTTCTGCTCTCTTTTCTCGTGGATTCGAGAAGTCTCTGTGAGGAGTCCAGAGAAGTTCCGTGGATTCGGAATATTTATCCTCTTGAGGAAGACGGTGCTCGACCTCACGTCCTCCCCTGCGTCAGTTTGGTATCAAAGCGAGGTTTCTCCTCGAATCGATGGCTTCTAACGACGGGTCGGGCAACAATCCTATGGGCGGTGCTCCAGGGAATTTACCTTTAACGGCGGCAACTTTTGAAGTAGCGCAACAAGAGAATCGGCAAGCCATGCAAGGGCTGCAGGCTTCCATCGACAGCATAGCAGATCTCTTGGCAGAAAACCTAAGGCAACTCCGTATTCATGGTGGTGATCCACCACCAGCAATTGCTGGAATTCGTAATTATACTGATCGTAGGGCGATGCTATCAATGAACCACAGGATGATTCAAGAATTTAAGATGAAAGTCGATCTTCCTAATTTTAATGGCCAACTCTACTTCCAAGACTTCCTCGATTGGTTGCTTGAAGTCGAACGTTTCTTCGACTACATGAACATCGTAGAAGAGAAGAAAGTGAAACTCGTGGCCTACAAGTTGACGGGCAGAGCTTCAGATTGGTGGGAACAACTTCAACTCGAGCGAATGAGACAGATGAAGGCGCCAATCCGCACGTGGTCGCGGATGAAGAAGTTATTGTGTATGCGATTCCTCCCTCAAGATTACAATCAGGTATTATTCCAACAAAATCAAAATTATTATCAGGATAGTCAATCAGTAAAAGGTTATGCAGAAAAATCCTATTATTGGTCCGCGAGAAACGACTTCATCAAAACGGAGTTGCAACAGACCACAGGATTCATCAGTGGCGAACATGTGACCTCTATAGGAATGGAGAACCAACCCAAGACTTCTAAAGTGGAGGGACAATATCTCATCACTGAACAGGCCTTTGTTAAACAATATGAGGAAGACGGTGCTCGACCTCACGTCCTCTCCTGCGTCAGTTTGGTATCAGAGAATGGCCGGTTCCCAAAAATATTCACGAAGTACGAAGTTTCCATGGACTAGCGACATTCTATCGTCGGTTCGTGAAAAATTTCAGTAGCATTGTGTCACCGATCACAGATTGCATGAAGAAAGGGCAGTTTCAGTGGACTGACGAAGCCGACAGGAGCTTTGCCGAAATCAAGCGCAGATTATCCACGACCCCGGTTCTTGTACTTCCCAACTTCGACAAACTGTTTGAAGTCGAATGTGATGCCTCATATGTCGGGATTGGGGGAGTTTTGTCTCAAGAAGGTAGGCCGGTAGCCTTCTACAGTGAGAAACTTAGTGATGCACGCAAGAAGTGGTCTACATATGAGATCGAGTTGTACGCGGTGGTCCAGGCACTGCGACACTGGCGACATTATTTGATTCAAAGGGAATTCATACTTTACACGGACCATCAAGCCCTCAAGTTTATTAATAGTCAAGCTAACATTAACCGTGTGCATGCTAGATGGATCTCATTTTTGCAGGAATTCACATTCGTGCTAAAGCATAAGTCAGGGCAACAGAACAAAGTAGCCGATGCGCTGAGTCGCCGTGCAACTTTGTTAGTCACTATGAGCAATGAAGTTGTCGGGTTCGATCGCCTCAAAGACATATATGCCGACGATGATGACTTCAAGGACGCATGGGTTAAATGTCAGGAAGGTCACCCCGGTGACTTACATATACAAGACGGGTTCCTTTTTAAGGGAAATCGACTATGTATCCCAAAGAGTTCGCTAAGGGAACAGATAATCCAAGAGCTACATGGAGGTGGCCTCAGTGGACACCTTGGGCGAGACAAGACGCGAGCTCTTGTAGAAGGACGGTATTACTGGCCGCAATTGGTACGTGATGTGGGAAAGGCAGTCCAACGCTGTTATATTTGTCAGACTTCCAAAGGGCAATCTCATAATACGGGCCTCTACACCCCGTTACCCGTGCCTGATGGCCCTTGGGAGGATTTATCTATGGACTTTGTGCTTGGTCTCCCACGAACACAACGCGGCATGGATTCGGTGTTCGTGGTAGTAGATCGTTTTTCCAAGATGGCGCACTTTATTCCATGCAAGAAGACTCTCGATGCAACACACGTGGCAAATCTATTCTTCAGAGAAATTGTGCGGCTACACGGGGTTCCCAAGACTATTACGTCTGACCGTGACACGAAGTTCATAAGCCACTTTTGGCGGACTTTGTGGACTCGATTCGATACACGCCTTCAATTCAGCAGCGCGTACCACCCACAGACCGACGGTCAAACTGAGGTTGTGAATCGCACGTTGGGAAACCTCCTTCGATGTATTTCAGGAGAAAAACCGAAGCAGTGGAATTTGGCCTTGTCTCAAGCGGAGTTTGCATTCAACAACATGGTGAATCGCTCGACAGGAAAATCCCCGTTCCAGTTATTACGGACGAGTACCTCGCCATACACTAGACTTGGTCCCTCTGCCCAAGCTCCCAGGCATGAGCATTGCAGCAGAACATATGGCAGACAAAATCATGGGCATTCATGCGGAGGTACAGAACAAGCTACATGCCTCGAACGAAAAGTATAAGGAGCAAGCGGACAAGCATCGGCGACAGAAAGTGTTCGAGGTGGGCGACCAAGTAATGGTCCATCTGCGCAAAGAAAGATTTCCGACCGAACGTACAACAAGTTGAAGAATAAAAAGATTGGACCGGTACCAATCATCCGAAAGATCAATGACAACGCTTATGTTGTTGATCTTCCAGATGATATGGCTCTCACGAACTTTCAATGTTGCGGACCTGACTGAGTATCATGAACCAGCGCATAATGATAACTCGAGGACGAGTTCTTTTGAAGTGGAGGAGACTGATGTAGAGCGGGTCGCGGACAATTACATGGCAAAGATGGATCAGAAAAGGCCCGGTCGGCGACAGAAGTGATCTGGACCATCAAACCTTAAATCAGGCGTATCTTGCAATCCGGGATGAGTTAGCCGACGAAAAATATGATTTTGGGGTAGAACGAGCTACTTTAGCCAACCAACCCAGCTATGCAGGGTTGCGACGCTCGGAATTGCGAGAACCCCTGATTTGATGGTCGTTTCCCTGTTTCAATTTCGTTTTTACTATAAATAGTAAGTTTTAGTTTGCTTATAACTCTTCATCCGTCGGGCTTTAGGAGTTGCGCCCAACATGAAAAGAGCTTAGAATAATTAGGAGAACGGGTTGGTGAAGCCAAATAGGACACTTACTATTTTTGGCCGAAAACCTTGCGCACTAGTAGACATCACGACCGTCTATAAATAGTAAGTTTACTATTTATAGTAAGTCGCGAATTCTAGGAGTCCTAGTTGTAGTTTGATTCTGATTTCTTTTCCATTGCTTAGTACCCTTATTTAAAGGGTTGTGAACTCGTTTTTATGAATTAATTAATCTATTTCGAATTTATTTAGAATTTATTTCTATTTTCCTGCTCTCTTTTCTCGTGGATTCGAGAAGTCTTTGTGAGGAGTCCAGAGAAGTTCCGTGGATTCGGAATATTTATCCTCTTGAGGAAGACGGTGCTCGACCTCACGTCCTCCCCTGCGTCACTACCTCTACGAAAATCATTATATTTCAAAACCTGTTGGACCATGCCTTGTGAATCTCTAGGTTTTTAGGTATGATATTATGAGGTGACCAACCTGAGTGTTTAATAACCCTGATTATTGGGGTCAAGGCTAAATAATGAATGATGTACGTAATGGACGGGTTGGATTAGTTAGGTCGTTTCCCCATCTTAGTGAAAGTGACCCATCAGCGAGAGACATGCAAACGGTGGAGAATTTGGCTTTAGGACGCTGGACCATGATCCAAACCATCCACCCACTGATTTCTTTCTTCAATTCCTCATTAAGGTCACCCTTCACATTCACGCCTATGCTTGGAAGAATTATTCATTTTTACAAAATTTGTTATGGTCCTATCAATAAACAGATGACCAGTCAAAATGAGTGAAAACAGGCTTCGTCTGATGGACGATCCGGATCAAATGATCAACCGACCACGTGTGGTATATTGGTCAGTGAACAGTCTTTTCTGATCCAACGGCTGAGATTAGAGTCTTTCAGGGAGCTTGCCGTCTAACTCTCTGTGATCCTACCCTCCGATTGTGGACACTCGTTTGCTGACTAAAGACGTACGCTTGGATGCTTCATTTAAAAATTTTGAACCGTCCACTAAATATCCACCAATCGTCTAATCAAATTAGTATTATTTTCAGTATATGATTAATCTAAACTGGGCCTCACCATCTGGACGGTTTAATTTTCGTCACTTACATGCCACGTGTACAATATCAACCATCTCTCTGCAAGCTTTTCTCTATTGGCGTGCCATTTCTGGATAGATACCAGGACAGAGCTGGTATGGTCTTTCATACACATACACACCGTGACAGCACAAGTGCATACGCCAATCTGAACCGTCCAAATTGTGGTCCCATCAAATTAACTCAGAAATAGATATTCCTTTGTCGATTTTTGACCGTTGACCTTTATTGTCATCTCAGGTCATCGGGATCACCCATCTACGTGGACCCCACTATTTGAACAGATTGTTTCATGCACTTGTCTGCCACATGGGCTGTGTGGCGCGTCTGGATGGTCATACTCTTGCCAGAATATCAAGGTTTTTTTTTTTTTTTTTTTTTTTTTTTTTTTTTTTTTTTTGTGGGCCCCACCTCATCTGGTCAAGGTGGAGACTGTAGCGCCAACTTTTGTCATCTGGCCTGCTCAGACCCAAGCGAGGCTAACTCGCGCTGGGAACCTGCTGGGGTTACTTGAGCAGACAGAATGACACGTGTGTGGATTTCTCATGAGATCCACACCGTACATCAGGTAGGCTTCATCTTTTTAACCATTGGAACAAAATATATATGATAATTCAAAACTCAGGTAGGCACACCACAGGAAACATTTGGATGGAACGAAAACCATTTGTTTTGTGTAGGACCCAACATGGTTTTTGTACGAAATCTAATCCATCCATCTGATGTGAATCATCCAGATAAAAGTATTAGAAAAACATTCGTAGTATTTATTAATTCCAGTGGGCCACGCCACGTGAATCTATAGGTTTTAGGTATAACAGTTTTTAGGTTAGGCAACTAAGATTTGAATCAGAATGATTTTTCCTATCAATGACTAAATAGAGGTGGTGTACCTGATAGACGGCCTGGATTTCATGTAAGTTAAGTCATTTCTCCCTCTTGATGAAAGTAAGCCCCGGTTGGTGCCTGCCGCGGGGTACCTATAAGTGTTTCCGCGTGGAGACAGGCGAGTAGGTGGCAGAAAGAAACTCAGCGATGGGAGTGATTTAATGTTCTGGAAGAGTGTGATGGTCGATACGCTTATACTCAAAACTATACACGTGGCACACATCTAACTCAAATTAAACCGCCTAATCTCTATGACCCAAGTTATGTGGATCACGACCGTGAAAAAAATTAGATTGATCAATCAAAACCTTTGATCTGGACCACTGTAATTCCTCGTCATCCGTTGCTATCGGATGATTTGGTGCATCAGCATTCTCATTGGTAAAAATACATTGTAACTATGATTTGCGGTCAAGATCCCTCGTTGATGATTTTGGATGGTGTTGATTTGATCCACTAGGAACAAGCCAATGTCGAGGCCCACTTAGGAAACAACGTGATGTCAGAATGCACTACACCATTTCCCAAATGCAACGATTGGATGATGGGAGTGGATTAGGTGAGACTCAGGACTTACCCAAGACGGTACGGCCCTTATTGTGGGGCCCACCTTGATGTATTTATTATTTATCCATTCCGTCCATCTGTTTTTCAATATAAATTTAGAATGTTATCCAAAAAATGAAGCAGATCCAATTATTAGGTGGACCATACATTAAAAAACAGTTGTGATTGACCATTAATGAGCTTCAAAAGTTTCGGATCAAGTTGATATTTGTTGTTTCCATTCATATATGCTTATGAGACCTTATCAACAGATTGGATGGAAAATAAATACTACGAAAACATTAAGGTGCACCCTAAGAAAATTTTTAATGGTAGAGTGTTCAATCACCACTGTTTCCTATATTATGGTCCACTTTATAATTGGATCTGCTTAATTTTAGGGTTAATGCCCTAAAATGATCTGAAAAAAATGGATGGACAGTGTGGATACATAATACATACATCAAATTGGGCCCTGCAATAAGAGCCGCACCGTCTTGGGTGAGGCCGAGGTCTCACCATGTGGGTCTTTCTTTCATCATTGTAACCGTAGTCAACGGCTAGCCTTCTGTGATAGTACACTCCCATCTGGAAAAAAGCGGTGAATCTTCCACCAAGCTCCTGGCATTATCACAGGCGAATCCAGACTGTTCAAATTGCAGGCCCATCTGATCTACCACTTGGGACCGCTCATTATTTTACTTCCTGTTTACACCAGGCCGATCACAGATCAATCGGTCTAGAAGGTGCCGTGTGGCATGGCTGTCACAAATGGGATGAACGTCAAGAGTACAGAGATTTGTGTAGGGGAAGCAACTCTTCACAAGAATCCGACCGTACAAAGGAGTTCAGCAATAACAATTCTTTTCAAAAGAAAGAGTTCAATTACGTGAGTTATCTGACAAAACTTGTCAAGGATGTTGCTTGAATTGCCATAGGCATTTCTCTAGCAAACTCTCTTACGGACGTTGCTTGCTTGACCCTAATAACACAAAGCTTACGATTTTTGTTTGCTATACAAATCTTTTACGATGTCGAGAATTAGACATGCCAATAGTAAAAGGCTTATGATGTGTATACTGTGCAAATCTTTCATGATCTCGATGATTAGACATGTCCATCACCACTAAAAAACTTATATAAGCAACACTCTTTCACGATGTCGATGTTTAGGCATGTCCATTACCTGTAAAAAAAAAAAAAACTTATATAAGCAACACTTTAATAAGAGTTCTAAGCCTTTGAGATACATTTCTATAGGGCAACTGATGTAGAGCGGGTTGCGGACAGTTTCATGGCCAAGATAGATCAGAAAAGGCCCGGTCAACGACAGAAGTGATCCGGACTGTCGGACGTTAGATCAGGCGTATCTCGCAATCCGGAATGAGTTACCTGACGTAAAATATATGATTTTGGGGTAGAATGAGCTACTTTAGCCAACCAACCCTGCTATGCCGGGTTGCGACGCCCGGAATTGCGAGAAACCCCTGGATCGACGGTCGTTTCCCTGTTTTAATTTTATTTTTACTATAAATAGTAATTTTAGTTTGATTATAACTCTTCATCCGTCGGGCTTTAGGAGTTGCACCCAACGTGAAAAGAGCTTAGAATAATTAGGAGAATGGTTTGGTAAAGCCAAATAGGACACGTACTATTTTTGGCCGAAAACCTTGCGCACTAGTAGACATCACGACCGTCTATAAATAGTAAGTTTACTATTTATAGTAAGTCGCGATTTCTAGGAGTTTTAGTTGTAGTTTGATTCTTATTTCTTTCCCATTGCTTAGTACCCCTATTTAAAGGGTTGTGAACTCGTTTTTAGTCATCAATTAATCAATTTCGAATTTCTTAGAATTTATTTCTATTTTCTACTTTCTTTCCTCGTGGATTCGAGAAGTCTCTGTGAGGAGTCCAAAGAAGCTCCGTGGATTCAGAGTAGTTATCCTCATCACGTTCATCATTGCGTCAATTGGTATTAGAGCGAGGATTCCCCTCGGGCCGATGATAAACAATGAAGGTATGAATCAAAATTCTGTGGACGATGATCTAAGGATTCGTTATCTTTCGGAAAGAATGGAAGCTTTCCATCAGGAGACTCAGTTGACCATGCAAGGGCTGCAGGTAATCCTTGACAGTCTTGCGGATGCGCTACTTCCGCCTCGAGCCCTAAGCGGTGCTCCGCCACTTATAGTTGCTCCACCACCCGTGGTTGCTGTACGACACAACCCCGATTTTTGTAGAGCACTACCAGTGGCAAACTGTAGGGCTACACCAGATGATTCGAGTTCTAGCGACGAAGACCTTAATAAGGGTTTTGCCCGACGACCAATCCATGGAGGCGATCATCTAGATCGTGCTGAAAGAGACTATCGAGGTAAGACTGAACTTCCTAGTTTTAATGGTTTATGACATATACAAGATTTTCTCGATTGGCTAGCCAAAGTAGAGAGATATTTTAATTATATGGACGTGCCAGATTATAAAAGGGTAAAATTTGTAGCATTTAAGTTAAAATTTGGTGCTTCTGCATGGTGGAAACAATTACAACTCTCACGAGCAACTAGAACAAGGCACCCATCTCATCATGGCCACGGATGAGATGTCTTCTTCGATCACGATTTCTCCCCAGTGATTATGAGTAGATATTATTTCAGTAATACCAAAATTACCGACAAGAAAATCGAACCATCACAGATTATACTGAAGAATCTCAGCGATTGGCTATACGAAACGATCTGTCAGAATCTGAGTCACAGAAGGTGGCACGATTTATATGTGGGTTGCGACTGACAATTCAGAACCGAGTTCAAATGTACCCAGTCGGGACCGTGGATGAAGTAGTTCAATTGGCGGGTAAGGCAAAAGTACAACTTGCAAGAGTTCCTGCTCATCCCTATCATTCAACTCGACCCCCCATGACGGGTCCCACGCAGGATCCAGTGTTGGCACGAGAAAAGATCCAGTAAGAGAACGTCCTCAACCTCCTACAACCGCAAACCGTGATATGGGGAGCGGCTCATCCAAACCTCAACATGCAGCACCCACAACAACGGGCCCAAGTAGGATTCCAAATGCTTATACTCGATCAAGGTCGAACAATTGTTACCACTGTGGCAAGCCAAGTTACTTATCAAACACCTGTCCTCAACATCCTGCAGCACACTTGACTATAAACGAAGGGAGCACTGAAGATGAGGCCGCAGAAGAAGATTATGGCTATGATGAACATGAACAAACCACTGAAGAAATAACAGGTGGCGATGAAGTGACGAGCGAGAATCATGACGAATTTCTAGTTGTGAGGCGATTACTGTATACCCCACGAAAGGAATTACATCCACAGCGACACAATATATTTCGTACTCAGTGCACTGTCGATAGAAAGGTCTGTGATGTGATCATAGACAGTGGTAGTAGCGAGAACATCGTCTCAAAAGTGATGGTGGACAAGTTACGGCTACCAAAGACGAAACATCCTTCCCCGTACTCAATTAGCTGGATAACAAAGATGAATGAAACCAAGGTAACTGAACAATGCACTATCTCATTTTCAATTAGTAAAAATTATAAGGATCAGATACTTTGTGACGTGGTCGATATGGAAGCTTGCCGCATGCTACTCGGTCGACCCTGGCAGTCGGACAGTGATGCGACCCATCGGGGAAGAGACAATGTCTACGTATTCGTCAAGGATAGTCGAAAAATAATTCTTGCCCCTATGATACCAGAGAACCACCCTGAAGCCTTTAAAGTGGAGGAGAGTTCCCTCTTGACCATTCGAGATTTCATGGAGGAATCCAAGGAAACCGGCGAGGTGTACGCCGTAGTGGTGAAGGGCGAGGAAGAGGAACCCTTAAACATCCCTCCAAGTTTAAGGCTGCTGCTAAATAAATTCAAAGAAGTCTGGCCTGAGGATTTACCTGATGGATTGCCCCCCATAAGAGACATCCAACATCACATAGATCTCGTCCCTGGGGATAGCTTGCTCAACCGCCCTCATTATCGGATGAGTCCGAAGGAGTGCGAGATACTTCATGGACAAGTGGAGGAATTGATCCGTAAGGGTCTCTTAAGAGAGAGCATGAGCCCATGAGTCGTACCAACATTATTAACGTAAAAAAAAGATGGAAGCTGGCGTATGTGTGCCGACAGCCGGGCAATCAACAAAATTATTATCAAATATCGATTCCCAATACCACGGTTGGACGACATGCTCGATATGCTAGAAGGGGCCAAGGTGTTCTCTAAGCTAGATCTAAGGAGTGGGTACCATCAGATTGGTATTCGACCCAGTGATGAGTGAAAAACGACATTCAAGACCAATGAAGGGTTGTATGAGTGGCTGGTCATGCCCTTCGGCCTATCGAACGCTCCAAGTACTTTTATACGTTTGATGAATCAAGTTCTAAAACCATTCACTAGCCGATTTGTGGTAGTATATTTTAATGACATATTGATATATAGCCAGGATGAGGCGGAACACAGGAAACAGCTCAGGTAGGTGTTGCAGGTCCTACAAATTAACAAGTTATACCTCAACTTGAAGAAGTGTAGTTTTTTAACTGACAGCCTGTTATTTCTAGGATTTATTGTAATGTTTACAGGCATTCGTGTGAACGATGAAACGGTGCGAGCTATTAGGGAATGGCCGATCCCGACAAACATTCATGTGGTGAGGAGTTTTCACGGGTTGACGACTTTCTATCATCGATTTGTGCGTAATTTTAGCACCATAGTCGCGCTTATAACAGATTGCATGAAAAAGGGACCGTTCCAGTGGATCGATAAAGCTAACAAGAGCTTTCATGAGATCAAACATCGTTTGTCTACAACACCGGTCTTGGTGCTTCCTAATTTTGACAAATTGTTTAAGGTTGAGTGCGATGTTTCATACGTCAGAATTGGTGAAGTATTATCACAGGAAGGCAGGCCAGTAGTCTTCTACAGCGAGAAGCTCAGCGAAGCCTGAAAGAAGTGGTCGACTTATGATCTTGATTTGTACGCAGTTGTTCAGGCGCTGCGACATTGGCGGCATTATCTGATTCAAAGAGAGTTTGTTATGTACACTGACCATCAAGCATTAAAGTTTATTAATAGTCAGACTAACGTGAATAATGTGCATGCTAGATGGGTTGTGTTTTTACAGGAATTCACGTTTGTTCTGAAGCACAAGTCAGGGCAGCAGAATAAGGTGGCTGATGCACTTAGCCGTCGTGTATCACTACTTGTTACAATGAGCAATAAGGTGATTGGCTTCGACTGTCTCAAGGAGCTGTATGCCGAAGATAAGGACTTCAAAAATTCTTGGGTGAAGTGCCAAGAAGGTCACCACAGTGACCTTCATATACAGGACGACTTTCTCTTCAAAGGGAATCGATTGTGCATCTCCTAAAGTTCTCTGAGGGATCAGATAATTCAGGAGCTACATGGAGGTGACCTCGGTGGACACCTTGGGCTAGATAAGACTCGAGCTCTTGTGGAAGAACGGTATTACTGGCCGCAATTAGTACGTGATGTGGGAAAAGTCGTACAACGTTGTCATATTTGTCAGGCCTCCAAGGGGTAATCTCAGAATACGGGCCTCTATACCCCGTTACCTGTGCCTGACGGTCCTTGGGAGGATTTATCAATGGACTTCGTGCTTGGTCTCCTACGAACACAATGCAGTATGGATTCGATGTTCGTGGTGGTAGATTGTTTCAACAAGATGACACACTTTATCCCATGCAAGAAGTCCCTCGATGCAACACACGTGGCGAATCTATTATTCAGAGAGGTCGTACGGCTACACGGGGTCCCCAAGACCATTACTTCTGATCGTGACACGAAGTTCATTAGCCATTTTTGGCGGACTTTGTGGAATCGATTCGATAAACGACTTCGATTCAGCAGTGCTTATCACCCACAGATTGATTGGCAAACCAAAATTGTGAATTGCACGTTGGGAAACCTCCTTCGCTGTATTTCAGGAGAAAAATTGAAGCAGTGAGATTTGGCCTTGTCTCAAGCAGAGTTTGCATTCAACAACATGGTGAACTGCTCGACAGAGAAATCACCGTTCTAGATTTTCTATGGACGAGTGTCTCGCCACACGCTTGACTTGGTCCCTCTGCCCAAGCACCTAGGCACGAGCATTGCAGCAGAACATATGGGGTAGAATGAGCTACTTTAGCTAACCAACCACGAGCACGAGCATTGCAGCAAAACAGATGACAGACAAGATCATGGGCATCCATGCGGAAGTCTAGACTGAGCTACATACCTCGAACGAGAAGTACAAGGAACAAGTGGACAAGCACCGGCGACAAAAAGTGTTTGAGGTGGGCGACCGCACTATGGTCCATCTGTGCAAAGAGAGATTTCCAACCGGGACGTACAACAAGTTGAAAAATAAGAAGATTGAACCCGTCCCAATCATTCAAAAGATCAATGCTAATGCTTATGTTGTTGATCTTCCAGATGACATGACGATCTGATGGACTTTCAACGTCACGGACCTGACCGAATATCATGAACTAGCGCAGGATGAGAACTCGAGGACGAGTTCTTTTAAAGTGGAGGGGACTGATGTAGAGCGGGTCATGGACAGCTTCATGGCCAAGATGGATCAGAAAAGGCCCGGTCGACGACAGAAGTGATCCGGACCGTCGGACCTTAGATCAGGCGTATCTCGCAATCCGGAATGAGTTACCTAACGTAAAATATATGATTTTGGGGTAGAACGAGCTACTTTAGCCAACCAACCCTGCTATGCGGGGTTGCGATGCCCATAATTGTGAGAAACCCCTGGATCGACGGTCGTTTCCCTATTTTAATTTCGTTTTTACTATAAATAGTAAGTTTTAGTTTGATTATAACTCTTCATCCGTCGAACTTTAGGAGTTGCATCCTACGTGAAAAGATCTTAGAATAATTAGGAGAACGGTTTGGTGAAGCCAAATAGGACACTTACTATTTTTGGCCGAAAACCTTGCGCACTAGTAAACATCACGATCATCTATAAATAGTAAGTTTACTATTTATAGAAAGTCGTGATTTCTAGGAGTTTTAGTTGTAGTTTGATTCTGATTTCTTTCCCATTGCTTGGTACCCCTATTTAAAGGGCTATGAACTCATTTTTAGTCATCAATTAATCAATTTCAAATTTCTTAGAATTTATTTTTATTTTTTGCTTTCTTTCCTCGTGGATTCGAGAAGTCCTTGTGAGGAGTCCAGAGAAGCTCGTGGATTAGAAGTAGTTATCCTCATCACATTTATCCCTGCGTTAGCAACGCTATCTGTTTTAGTTTTAACTTCTTATCCTAAGTATTCCTCATCTGTCCAAACGTTTTGCCACATTGTAGGAAGTTTGAAATCCTTAGTTTAGCTTGAATCTATTATTATCTAACATTCATTGTTAGATTCCAGCAATCACTAAATTCTCACTTGGCAGGTTACATTAGTTACGTCTTGCAGACCACACGCTTTGGTTGTTCTCTCCACACAGACAGTTTTAAATAATTTATATATATATATATATATATATATATATATATATATATATATATATATATATATATATATAAACTTATTTTAATTTACTTTTGTTGATTAAACTATTCTTATGAATTATCATATTTTTAATCTTGTTTGTCTAGTATTAATTCATTAAGAAACCTAATATGCTATCATTGCTGAAAGAAAAATCTTTAGCGCAAGGTGTAATGTCTTAGATTTTTGCTATTTTTTATTTTTAAAAACTCTTGAAATTTTTTTATATAACTAGTTTACGTTGTCACCTACTGACCCTAATGCTTGAGGTGAGTCTATACACAAGTAATACCAGTAAAGAATTGCATAAATCTGATTAATCAACCGTATGAAGCTAACGAATCTGTCCGATCACTTAAATCTTGAATCTAACATCATGATTTGTTCATCTAAGGACCAAATCTATCCGACCTATCATTGACTAATTAAGACAACTGCAACTAAATAAAAACATATACCAAAAGCCGATACAAGTAAAGGTCGAATCTTAATTAACAAATCAAACTGACCTAATTACTTATTTAACTTAAGAACCAACGATTTAAGGTAATTAGGCTATTTGTCTAAATTGAAGAACAACACTTCCAATCATCATTTTCCTCCCCATTAGTTGGAAGGCTAAGATTGATCACTAGCACAACTTTTTCAACATATGCCCTGTCCATAATCGACCCCATAGATTATATAGTCTGAATGGCATGCAATACATGAGTGGCCTATGTGAGAGGATAAGTCACAACCATTTTCATGATGGTGGTAAATAGTAAATTGACTAAAATGACCCAACTCACTTAGGGTCAAAAGAAAAATCACGTGGCTAGGCTAATTTGATGGGTGTCATGGAATGAAAGCTGTTTCCCACTCGGAAGACTCAAAAGCTACCAACTCAATCAAAGAGAAACGCATTTACCTAACCAGCCATTAAAATAATTAATAAAGAAAAGATGGTCACATATGGGACAAAATGGAAATTCACATTCTCAAATTATTGAATGAACGTGGATGGCCCCAAAAACAACAGACCAAAACATGATAGGAATACTAGGCAAACAAGAAGAAAAAAAAAGAAGGGAAAAAAAAAAAAAAAAAAAGGTATAGAGTGTTGGAAGAGATGATGAACTAACAATAAGGAAAATCAAAGGGCAGTAGTCAGCAATCATGCATGTGCTTGTGTGTGCAAGCGAGAGACCATTCACGCTCTTGCAATCTTTAATGATTTGGGATGATAAGTTCTCATGGGGGCCACATGCAGAGATGGTGGGTGATCAGAACCGTCCATCTCCTAGCTGCTGTCATGGATGTGCCATATTTCAAAGCTTGCTGATATG
Source organism: Magnolia officinalis (assembly GCA_021015155.1). Taxonomy (NCBI): domain Eukaryota; kingdom Viridiplantae; phylum Streptophyta; class Magnoliopsida; order Magnoliales; family Magnoliaceae; genus Magnolia; species Magnolia officinalis. The sequence continues at coordinate 512,915 of JAJHSJ010000014.1, forward strand.
GATGATTTCCACAATCAATTTGACATTAGAATATGAGCCTTGCAAAGGAAATTTTCAGCAATTCAGGGCCGACTCCACAGTGTTGATGATCATCCTTTCAGCACCATTCATGAAGTTTGGGCCCATCCTGCCCAAAGATAGTTGCCTTCCATGGTTGGATTATCTGTGCGCGCGTGGCCCCATCAAAACAAACTCACTTATAACTAATTAAATTTAATGTACTGATTTAATTTAATTAGTAAGTATATTACATTAGATTGAGAAATTCTATAGCTCGAATCTTTTGTATTCTCTCTCTCTGTTTTTTTTTTTTTTTTCAAAAGAAGGGCCATGCCCTTATATCTTTGTTAAGAAAGAAGAAACGATGTACAAGCTAGATTTTCGGGTGGGCTCCACACAAGAATCTTTTGTATTCTCTTATTTATCATCTACATTTGCTATTTCTGCCCTAACGTCTTCACCTCCACTGCCGATTTCCTATTCTTGGAAAAACAAGAACTTAGTAAAAAGTTACATGAGAGGTATTAATTGAATGTGGGGTCCACAAAGGCTTAAGAAACTATTAATGAGAATTCATCACATACAAGCAAGCTATTGCAACTTGAGGGGCTGTCAACATCAGCACCATTGACACCTTGGGTCCCATATCATGAAGATCACCTGGACAGCCCATAGTATGACTGGACACACACACACACACACACACAGATATATATATATATATATATATATATATATATATATATATATTATAATATATATATATATATATATATATATATATATAAAAGCATGCCCAACCTAGTGATAGGCCCAGCCTAATTTTCAGTAAAGGTGATTTTTATTGTGGGGCCTACCATTTTCATGGTTTGAATCATTACTTTGATTATCCTTAGAACCATCATGATATGGGGTGTTGATTGGAGGGTTTTATCTATTAATCACAAGGATTTTGAAGAATACCAGATTGATGGCTTGGAAGATCAAATCAATGGTCTGGGATTTGGGTAATTAAATGGGCCCACATGATCGAAAATTGACAGGTGATCAGTAGACGGATGCAAGGTCACATTTAATATTACATGCTCCCCACAAAGATAGTCAGATTTAAATATTTGAAATGAAGGATCAAAGTCAAATAAAAAGCATGGCGGAGTATATTTTACATGAGAAAAGCTTAGATACTCTTGGAAAAGGGTGATGGATGATACACAGGCACTTAAAAATTTCATTTGTCACATACAAGTAATCCAAATTAAAATATCCAAATTATAGACCCTAGTTTGGATGTATCATGAACCACAAAAATTAATGATTTTTATTTTATTTTATCTGATTATAAGATTGGTGGACGTTTTTTGAACGGTTGAAATTGAGAAAACTCCAACAGTTCTATTTCAACAATCGAGCAATAACACACAAATCAGAGGTTAAGATTGCTTAATCAATCTAATTTTTGGGATTGTCGAATCAACGATGTGAGATGTGATTCAACTTAGCCAGTTTACTTTGAGATAGTATATACCACATGTACAACCCTTGAATGCCTGCATATCAAGCTTCATACACTGCCAGAGTATCAAAAGCTCCCTATTTTACGTGGGGCAGCAGGTGAGGTCTTGCCTTGGATGTATTACCCTCGAAAGTCAAAAGCATTTAGATTACATCTCTCACCGACAACCGTCGAAGACTACTGGTCAAAGATAGAGTGAGGATATTGACATGGACGAAAATGTCCTTAGATCCTTTCTCAAACGAAGGGTATTTACGTCAAACTAAAATTCTTTTGAGAAAGAACGCGTTTACAGGATCCGGATCTGCCTTCGTAACTAAATCCGCGAACGCCGATGGGTTTTTTCGTTTCTATGGAAGACTACTTCCTCCACATCATTTACCGTACACGTGGCTATGTGGACCATATCTCCACACTATACTCAGCAGGTGGGCCGGAAAAAATAAATCCTTACCGTTCATTCCATTTAAATTGTTATCTATGCTATGATGGAACATAAATCAAAATATTGTACTGATTTGATCATTGAAAAAATAGTCAAGGACGGCCGAAGGATGGTTCAATAATTAACAAAAAATCTTATAGTATGAATTAACCAAACATCTGACTTGGTAAGGTATAGTGATGATCCATTTGCCCAGCCTTTTTCATTTTGGATGGTTAAACTAGCTAGTGTACGATTTTTATTAGGTGGACCCCATGCGATCAATGGTTTGGATGATTTGATTATTCCATATTTAGATTGTGCATACCAGTGGGCTATTATAGTTGTTATTGATTCATTTACGTAGCCGGGTAATGTTCTCAGACTGTTACTTTACTTTAGATGGTTAAATAGGTACTGTATATCCTATATACAAGTTTTAAATATATGATTATTAAGTTTTATATGCTACCAGAGTATTAAATCATTCCCTTTTACAATACTTAGGTTCTCAGCTGCCCTCCCATGTCTTATGAACATCAATTATTGCAAATACATGGAACGTACATGACCCAAGGTGGGAACAGTTGGTCCCACCATGCAGATGCCTTTGTCCATAGTTGGATAAACTCATTGGTTTCTTTCGATACACATGGCCCAACTCACCAGAACAGCCTTATTTTTGGAGCATCATGGACGCTAGCTCCTTGATTATCTCCTTGGATGGCGCGGTTATCAGCTATATATGCATATGGGATGTATATGCGGTTTGCGCGCAGGATTGGTAGGTGTGCAAGTCCTATGAGATTTAGTGTACTGATTTGTATACCTTGTTTGTCAATCACGTAAATCATTATGTTAAAGAGGCGGTTGAGCTATTGGAAGCCAAAGACCGAAGATACAAATGAACATGAGTATCAAGAAGCAAATTAAGAACAAGTATTTGAGGTGCTTTAGTGACTCTAACCCTTGACCTAAAACAACCCTAAACCTTTAGATATCCATGACTTGGTATGTAAACTTTGTTTGATCATCCATTAGCCTTATGAGACTAATTGGAACATGATAAGATAGACTACAAGAGTTCCCAAACTGCTGAAAAATAGGCTGCCCAAACTACTAGACTTAAGGGTGTGCTTGAGTGAAGCTCGATCGATTGAGTTGATTGAATGAACAAGGCAAAAAAGCCCATCAAGCATATTACTTAAAATCGATTTAGTTCAAGCGCTCAAGGCGCAAGCTCGATTGATCGAATGATCTTCGATTCCTTTCGAGCAATCGAGCTCGATCGATTGAACATGATCAAAATAGTCCAGCGGGACTATTTTCGGCCTAACTTGATTGATCAAGGGTTATGTTCGATCATTCGAGCCTAGCCGTAAGAGATCCTTTTAAACCTTTTATTATAAATATTGCATTCGGATCTTTGAACATTTTATGAGTTGTTGTTGTTGTTGTTTTTTTTTTTTTTTTTTCAATAGAAGCTTAAGAGATTCCCCACTCATATCACACATTCCAAGCCTCTATAATGAAGAGATCTAAATAATCTTCCTTATGATTCATCACTTGAAAGAGAATATCAACTTCAATGAATAAGATGAACTTAGTCTCCACCTTATTCTAGAGATTAGACTTGAACCAATAATTAAATCCTTATGTAAATCCTCCAAAACACCCATATAGGTGAATCTCCTATGAAATTACAATATTCCCATTAATATAGGAGATTCACAATGGAGCATTGGATGCAATGTATTTGATCTTGGAACTAAAGCCTTGGCAAAGCATCAACATCAATGATCGGGGGAGCAAAATGAGAGTTGGTTGAAGTACGGGAGAACATCGATCAAACAAACCAAGACAACACATCAAAGTGGCTCAATTTGATAAGTAAGTGTCATGTATGAGTCTATACTCTCTTTTCATTTGTAGGATTGAGGGTAAGAGTAAAACTCATGTATGACTGAATTCACCGGATACGAGTGTACATGTGTTAGTTTTTGTGGGAGCCTCCGGCGAGAATAAACGTAGGTCCTTGGAGTATGACCGATGTTGTTGGTTACATGATTGAAAACCAACGAAAGTCTCTTGTGGGAGCATCCGGTGGGAGTGTATGCTATGTAGGTGCTTATGTAGAACTGCAATCCTTGTGTAGGGCTGTAAATTAAGGTTAGAGGTGAACCTGATTTAAAACTCTCGATAGTGAAATCCGGTATACAACAGGTTGATTGCGTCCCCCAAGAGGTGGAGTAGGAAAATTGAACCACTATATATGCTTGTATTTGGGATTATCATTTGAAAACTTGTTTAATTATACTTATGTGATTGATTAATGAATTAGCATGATTAGATGAATGCTAGAAGTTAATAGTTAACACATCCTACCCACACATGTACATTATATTTTATAAACTAGTTGCTTAGTATGTTGTATCTGTTGTACTTTATGTAATTGGACCCACCATTAACTTGGAAGTGTTAAAAAATTACTTTACTAATGATAAAAATACTAGGTTCAATAAAAATCACGCTAAAAAGTTCAATTTAAAGTCTAAGTGTGCACTTTAGCATTCAATGGTGATAACTTTGTGATCAATTATCTATTTAACGCGTATACTATATATGTTGTTAGGAATATCGATGAACTCCATATCTTAGCTAATTCTAAAGGTCATTAATCTCAAACAAGTTCACAATTTCAAATTTTTATGAGTTGAACATGAGTTGTAAGTCGGAATTTACTATTGTTTTTATAAGTAAGGTGCAATATTTGTCACTTCTTCGGTGTCTTAGGGTTGAAGAAGCTTAGCAACGCTTAAGATTCTTGTTTGAATAGTATAAAAGAAATTGAACAAGTTTAAAATTCTTTCACTATTTTATTAAAAGTAAAAGATTATAAAAGTAATATCAATTGTTATGTAAAAAGACTTCATTTAATTCATAAATACGAAGTTCCTCATAAATTAGAGGTGTAACGTAGAGGAGGATGACCGTGATTTCTCCCGACACCGTCCATCCTCCATGCCATGAGCCCACTACTATCTATATATGCTATCCAACCCATCCACCAGGGTGGGCCACATGGTCCACACGCAAACAAAAACATCCAAATTTACAAATTTACATAAGTAGGCCCTGATGGTTGGATCATTCTAATTTCAAACGAACACCCCTCCCAGTCTGATTTTTTATTTTGCACTTAGAAACGGTGTTCCACCAATTAGTCGTTTTAATGTAATTAATGTCCCATCTGCGTATTTTCTAAGTGCGCGCCCGTGTATCAAGCGGCAGAAGCTGCCCGAGTAACATGCTGGCTACTGCTCTCGAACAGCCTCCGGTTCCTTCCCAGCAACTTCATGTTCCAGTGGCCTTAAACAGGGGCATTTCCGTCATTGCAAGAAATCTGACACCACGTCATCACGCGCTTTCCCGCCCCTATTTATACTTTCCTTCCCTTCCCCAACTCTCTCACTCGCAGCTTAAGAGTATTAGTATTAGATAGTCTCATCACACACAACTAAACAGTCCCCAAAACGCAATGCCTTTATCCATCCCTTTCCTTCTCTCCCTCTCCCTCCTCTCCCTCCTAACGTCTCCGTCAGCCTCCGTCATCTCTCCGTCTCCGTCTCCGTCACCTCCCGTTTCCCCCTCCATCGCATGCAAGTCCACTCTCTACCCTAAGCTCTGCCGTTCAATTCTCTCCGCCATTCGCTCTCCACCGTCCGATCCTTACACGTATGGCCGGTTCTCCGTCAAGCAATCCCTCAAGCAGGCCCGCAAATCGACGAGCCTCCTCGAGCATTTCCTCGCACAAGGCCGAACGCGCCACGTGGAGGCAGGTGCGCTCTCCGATTGCCGCCAGCTGTCCGACCTCAACCTCGACTACCTAGCCACAATCTCAGCCGAGCTCAGCTCGACCGGGCCGCTGAATGACGAGGTCGTAGACCGGGTTCGGACGCTGCTGAGCGCGATCGTCACTAACCAGCAAACATGCTTCGACGGGCTGGAAGCTTCTAGAAGCAGCCTACTGAAGGGCGGCGTGCTGCAAGCACCCTTCTCTAATGCGACGGAGCTCTACAGCGTCTCGCTCGGGCTGGTGAGCCACGAGCTGGGGTCGAGGAAGCGCAAACCGGGCGGAGGGCGGTCCTTGGAGGAGAACCGGTCGGGCGGTTTTTCTCCCTTTGCCGACTCCGGTCCAGGTAAATGTCCTTCACTATTAGAAACTCTACCCGCAACCTAAATCGATACTGAATCTAACCGTCGAAATAGTGGACCTGACGTAACAAGGTAGATTCTACGGTTTTACTCAAATTAGTAAAAGGGTCGCTATTTTTCATTTTTCACCATCCAATTGATGGCCACCAGATGGACGGTTGAGATCACCAGATCGTCCACGTAACGGTATGCTTACGTTGCACAGTATATAATGAATGGTCCTGATCTCTTGACACGTGTGCCGTCCTACTTGTAACGAGGCCCCGCACGAGAGCTGCCATGCTGGCCCCGCCGCAGCCAATCACTAAAAAGCCATCACCTCACGAGATTTTGAAGATATTATCGTTAAAATTTCATTAAACACTATCGTTGAAATATTATCGGGAGTTTTAAAGTTTTCAAGATTTTTTATTACGAAATTATTGCAATTTAATGGAAAAACCGTTTACAAGTTAAAATAAATCAGTTTATACTGTTATTTAGATTGAGATTTCCCGATAATATCGCGAAAAAGAAAAAACGTAAAAAAATCTCCCGAGAGATGAGGAGAAAGAGAGTTGTTATTATGGCCCGTACTGTAGAAGTGCTCGCCGAGTCGTAATTGCATGACGGATTGGATGTCCGGACACGAGAAAAAGACATGACAACTTGCATGGTTCTCAGAGGGCTAGTTTCGTCCTTTTATCACCCTTTCCAGCTGGGAACGGGCAGCAGCTTTGAGTGGCCACTGTGATGTATGGGTCTTATCCACACCGTTCATCCATTTTTTCGTATCATTTTAGTGGATAAGGCAAAAAAGGTTAGGCAGATCCAAGGCTTAAGTGGACCACACCAGAGGAAGAAGCGGTGATAATGATTCTCATCGTTGAAAATTTTCTAGGGCCCACCGTGATTTTTATTTTCCATCCAACCTACTCATAAAGTTATATAGACCTGGATGAAAAGACAACATAAATATCAGCTCTATCCAAAACTTCTGTGGCCCCCAAAACTTTTCAACGGTAAGAGTTTAATCACCATTGTGTACTCCACTTTAGACCTGGATCTGCCTCATTTTTGTTTTTATGCACTAAAATGATACGAAAAAAATGGATGGACGGTGTGGATAAGAATCATAGATAACAGTGGCCACTCAAAGCAGCTGCCCGTTCCCAGCTGAAGACGGGCGAGGGTAGGACGCGTCCAATCCTGATTGCCTGTCCATTGCTAGCATTTTGCTATTTCGTGTACGTCAGGGCTATTTATTTTTATTTTTACTCATACTTTTCCTGTGGGGCTAACATGTTATGCACGTGAAATCCACTACGTCCATCAGGTCAGGTGACAACCCTTGTGCTCCGTTGGATTTCAAAAAGATCAGCTCGATTAAAAATTAAAGAAAAAAAACTCAATTGGGTCACACCGATGAGAACAATACAAATTTGTACATAAAAACCTCAGTTTATGCAGTGTTGTCCGTTCGAGTGGGCTACAGCCATGAGTCACACCTGATGAACGGTTTTGATAAAAGATTAACAAGATGGTGGTGGCCCCACAAACAAACCTATGGTTGGCGTCAGTTCTCCAATGTTCCCTTTTGGTGTCGTCCAGATGCGCCAATTTAGCTGATTTCTAACCAACGGTCCATAATCAAGCATACTACCAGATGGACGGAGTGGATGTCACGTAGACAACTTGGTGGGCCCGCGGAGCTGGGGTTTTTCGTTGCACTCGCTGAGTCAATTGGCACGCCGAAAGCGAACTTGTCTGACCGCTGCATGGGACAAAAAAGTATTAGATTACCCGGTGCGCCGTCACGTTTTCACTGTATGATTCACGTGGTGTGGACCACACGAGTTCTAGAATTTGGACGATTTTAACGGCGGAAGTTCCATCTCAACTTTTTCAAGCCCACCAACGTATTGAATCTGCTTAATTCTCGTGCTTCTTGTATAAACACGTGGCGATGCACCTGATGGACGGTGTGGATCTCATGAACAGAAACTCGTTCTATCCGCATCAGCGAAAGTCAAGCCCTCGTACAAAACTCATGCAACGCTTTCCATTTAATTATAGTTAATGTATACCACGTGACCATCTCTAAGGACCCGACCACAATCGTCTACGACCGTAGGCCCATCATTTCTATATGTAAAATCTAATCCGTCCATCAGGTGAGAGACCAAGCACCATATAGAAATCACAGATAAAAGATCAGCCCGTTGGATAACTCAGGTGGGCCACCAGGTTGGTTTTGGACTTGTTGCCATCCCTATCATCTATCTGGACCACCCATTACCTCCGTCCATTCTTCTTCTACTATATGTGCAAAAATCATTACGATCGGATGATGCAAACCATCCATTTTTTGCAAGTGTGGCCCACTTAGACCAACAGATGGATAAAGAACATTCACTGAGGGGACAGGGGCTTCGACTACAACTGTCCATGCTGAGCTCCATGGGCCTTATTGTATCGTCTGAAATGGGCCTACTGGGCCAGACCCAAACCCGGCCCACTTACACAACTAAGACAAATTCACCCAATGCATTCATATGGGTCAATTTCATGAAAATATAGCATGGCAAAGGGTTCGTTTGGTTGCACCAAATATCATGAAATTTCATTATATTGGGTGCAACCAAACGCATTAAAAACGACCATTAACCTTATTTGTTTTCCTTGTTACAGAACGACGGAATCTTATCGAAGGAATCGGCAATAAGATTTTGGTGAGAGATTCTGTGACGGTCGCCAAGGATGGGAGTGGTAACTTCACATCAATTGTAGATGCGGTCGCCTTTGCGCCAAACAACACAATAGCCGACGAGGGATATTTCGTCATTTATGTTGGGGAAGGAGTTTATGAAGAGTATGTTTTAGTGGCGAAGAACAAGAAGAATTTGATGTTAAAAGGAGATGGGATCAACAAAACGGTGATCACTGGGAATCGGAGTGTGAACGATAATTGGACAACCTATAACTCGGCAACATTCGGTGAGATTCTAGTTATAATTAACATTTAACAATTTCCATTATGTTGGCACAATTTCATAAGAAAGATTCACGACCGAAGATCAACTGTGGGGTCCACCTCTTGCTATTGTAGTGACCGCACCTCATATGATTTAAATAGTAACTTTTAGCTGGCCTATAACTTTTGATCCTTTGGGTTGTAGGAAAGGACTTAAAAAAGTTAAGAGTGGTTAGGCTAAATTGGACACTTTTTATTTTTGGCCGAAAAACATAAAGTCTTGTAGGAATCGAGATACTTTATAGTAAGTTTACTTTTAATGAGTTTGAGGTTAAAACTTGCACCTAGGGTTTTTTTTAGTCTAAAACTCGTCCTAGGTTTATAGTAAGTCATGTTTTTAAGGAGTTTTGAGTCTAAAACTTCATTCTAGGTTTGACCTTATTATTTAAAGGATTGTAATTTTATTTTTATATATCAATTAATTTATCTTAAATTTATTAGAAATTATTTTTAATTTTATCGATCCCTTGGAAATTCAAGGAAGCTTTGTGAGGAGCTGCCCAGAGAGCTCCGTGGATTAATATTAGTTATCACCCCAGGGAGGCGGTGATTGACCTCATCACATCCTTCCTGTGTCAAATTCAGTGAGTCAGGTTTATGTTATTTCTTAGCGATTTCAGGAACTAATGTCTATGTACATGTTTTCCTTAATGCAGCTGTTGTGGGGGAGAGATTCGTAGCCATAAACATAACCTTCAAGAACACTGCTGGCCCAGAGAAACACCAGGCGGTGGCCGTAAGGAACAACGCCGATCTCTCCACCTTCTACCATTGTAGCTTCGAAGGTTATCAAGATACTCTATATGTTCACTCCCTTAGACAGTTTTACAGAGAATGTGACATTTACGGAACCGTCGATTTCATCTTTGGAAACGCCGCTTCCATCTTCCAAAACTGTAATCTCTTTGCAAGAAAGCCCATGCCTGGCCAGAAGATTGCCATCACTGCCCAAGGCCGCACAGACCCAAATCAGAACACGGGCATCTCTATCCATAACTGCACGGTGCGAGCCACGCCGGACTTGGCAGAGGACCTGAGCTTCAGTAGAAGTTATTTGGGTCGACCATGGAAGGAGTATTCTCGGACTGTATACATGCAATCGTTCATTGATAACTTGATCGATCCAGTTGGATGGTTGGAATGGAATGGGACCGTTGGATTGAGTACCCTTTACTATGGAGAGTTTGAAAATTACGGACCTGGTGCGAACACCAGTGGGAGAGTGCAATGGCCTGGTTATAGCTTGATGAATTCTTCACAGGCCATGAACTTCACTGTTTATAATTTTACAATGGGTGATACATGGTTGCCTTCTACTATCATACCTTTTTCTAGTGGATTATTGTAACCTGTTAGTTGATTTTTTCTTAAGAAATTGTAAGTTAGAAAATTCTTTTCTATTGAGAAATTAATGAAAATGTATTATCATTTGCCAAATTAAGAGAGAGCATGGTACATATATACTTGCATACATGTATATAGGGTGAGGAGTACATGTACCCGCATACATAGATACAAATATTCAAATATGATTTGCACCCACGTACAAGCCCGTGTGGGGAATGTTCACATGTGTGAACGGATGGCATGTATGAGTTGAGCTGGGCATCGAGTCGAGTCGGACTGAGTTAGAGCTGACCCGACTTGATCTGGTTTTGAAATAGACCTGACCCGACCTCGACCCGACGTGGTACTGAGTCCAGCATGCCTGACCCGATCCGAGTCCATGTCTGGCCTGGACTAATCTGGACCAACTCCAACCTAGTTACAAGTACCTAGTCGGGTCGAGTTGGCACCGAATTGGGTCGGGTGCAACGGGTATCCACGGGCTGAAATCACAACCCAAAACCTAGATGCAACTGCTGGAATTGTAGTCTCTCCATAAGCTACACGGCATCTTATATTTGAAACATCAAATCTGGTTTTTTTTTTTCTTATATATATATATGAGTCAGGCTTCGGATCGAGTCGGGTCAGTGCCGAGTTGGATGGGTTGAGTCGAGTTGAATTACTGGGTGACTCGAACTCAACTCGGTTTGAGTTCAGATTGGACAAAGTCTACTCGGTTCGGATCAACTGACTCACCTGATTCGGATTGAGTCCGGTCTGAATGAGTCGGATGAGTCGAATTGTTCTGTGCCCAGCTCTGTGTATGAGTTGATCAGCGCGGATTTTGGAATATAGGCCTAACATTGGGGGTACATCTAAAGGCCCACATAGCTCGTATGGTAATTGGCATGCCCTGGAACGTCTGTGATAATTTTCCCTGCATGTATCTTGTGCATGTGAGAAATGGCACTACGAGCCATGAACCTAATGCTAGTTGGGGGTTGCACCCATTAGCTTAGGGTGCAACCGTGGTGCCACCTGCATGACAAGCACTCTTGAATTCTAATCCTTGGCTAACTAATTATTTATAAGAGAAATGGTTGCATTCCATTCCATGTTGTATGGTACAACTGGGGATTTCCCTCCTGAATTCAGACAAGATTTTGAAAGATTAATTTTGAATTAATTCAGAGGATTTTCTGTGAATTTCAAATGCATACACAACAATATGGTATGTGATCCAAGTTTTTACGACTCAGTGATTCAGACTGACTCTTTTGGTCCTGAGTCGAGTCATGACTCAGTCCAGTCACGGGCTATCTCAGCCGACTATCTTTTCAGTTAACCGTTCCTTGACTTGGAACATCCCAGAATGATCATCTACAACCGTTTGTGGGTTAGCTTAATCTGCAACCCATCACAAATGCCAACATGTCAAGCGTGCAAGGCATCCAAGCCATATATGATTTGACCTTCTTTTCAGAGCCATCCATTTTCCAATCCATGATGGGGATGGTCACAGTGCCCTAACAAAAGTGATTCTTTAGAATCACAAGCAATCCATGACAGGTCCTAACAAATAAATACACCAACCTATTTTATTGTAAATTATTTTTACCGTTTATATTAAAGACCATTGATCAAACGGTTCATATTTTTTCAGATCAGTATGATATTTACATGATAGCTCATGAAATGTGTGATGAACCTAATGAAGAGCCTAGATCAATGGATTTGATTGTCCAAGTGTCCCAATGCTAAAATAGGAACACTATAACTTATAATGCTGTGATTGCACTGGAACTTAATGGCCCTTAAAAGGTCCAAACTCCAAATAGGATTTGTTAGAGATAAACAAGGTTAATTAAGACATGATCTCCATTAGTTTTACGCTAATTCCAACCCCAGCTCCCCCTCAAAGTAGGGAGAGCCACAGAGGTGGAATGGGTAGTTTGAACGGAAAATTACCATTTTGTCCCTAGACATTGTGGGGAATACCACTTCGACCCCATGTAGTTAGATTTAGTTAAAATGACTGTAAAGCCCTTTGGAATTTTCGCAAATGATGGTGTGGAACATGGTAGATCAAACACCTGCACATATCCACCGTACATGTCGGATGAATGCAGGACAGTTCCTAACGTCCAAATTATGCTGCCCTACATGGATTGGACACAACCCAAAATACTTTTGATAAGATGATCTTAGCCCTGACTGTTAAAAGACAAAATTGTGAGCGGTCTAAATTCAATGAACAAAAGATCAACTGATCCGATGGATATGATCGTCCACTCTTTAAACTGTATGTTGCTCGTGCAACCACGCATCCCAACCTGCCACACGTGTAGGACATCCAAGTTGCGGGTATCAGGTGGATCCACAATAGATCTAATATGGCTAAAAATTGAGGCTATTCAACTACCAGCTAGGTCAAACCTGTAAGAAAAATAACCAACGGCCTAAACAAATTGCAATTTTATAGATAGTTCACTATTCTATACGTGTGTGGCCCACCTGACCGTAGGGCTAAATTATCTACGTGATTAATCCCATCTGATATACAGCTCGGATGTACTACGCACATGCTAGGTTGGCACCCAAATGAATGAAAAATGGAAGCAATTGATGCCCAATCTAGATTTTTTTTTTTTTTTTTTTTTTTTGTGGATATTATCCATCCATGGTGGTTCCCATTGAATCAATGGTCTGGATCATTAAAATGTGGGTCCTACCTGTACAAACACATATTATTCACAATTGCGATGCATTAAGACCATACAAGTCCAGGTGATGCTATTACGAAGAAATGGATTTTGTAAAGAGAATAAGGGGTAATATAGTAATTTTAAACATAACGAGAATGGGAAAGTTTTCGCGGGAAACGAGGGAATAACGGTTGCAATATCAATCACCCGTTTTCCGCAAAAACCTAACGAACTTTCAAATACAAGACCACAAGGAGCCCTTCAGAAACATCCATTCCAGAAAAGAGAGAAAAGGGAGAAGAACACAGACTCTCTCTCTCTCTCTCTCGCTCTCTCTCTTCTCTGTCTGCCTTGGCTGGATTACAAGGCAGGGATTCAGAGAGATCTCAATCTAAGCCATCCAAACATGTCGGCCTTCGATTTCGGCCACCTATCGGAGCGCCGAAGAGCCGAAAGGGAGGCAAAGAAGAGAAAGAGGATCGCCATCTGCCTCGGTGTAACGTTAGCCGTCCTCATTCTAGTTGCCACCGGCGCTTTTGCTGTTGTCCAGCATTCAAAACATGCCACCCAACCGCGTAAAACCACCACATCCAAGGCCAATGGAGCTACTGCAGGGACTACAGAAATTGCCACATCATCAAAGGTAATCAAGCTGTTGTGTAATTCGACAGATTATAAGACAGAGTGCGAATCTACGTTGAAAAATGCTACTGGGTCTGACCCCAAAGATCTTATCAAGGCCTCAATCGAGGCGGTTACCGGCGAAGTGAAGAAGGGCTTTGCTCAAGCATCTAAGCTTAAAACAGATGATCCTAAGGTGAAAGGAGCTATTGAAGACTGCAATGAGCTCCTTGATCATGCTAAGGATGAGTTGGAAAGCACAATTGCCAACATCGACGGCGAAAAGATGTCGTCGAGGTCTAGTGATCTCAAGAACTGGATGAGCGCCGTGATGTCGTATCAGCAGACGTGTATTGATGGGTTCCCTGATGGGGATATCAAGTCCAAGATGGAGGATGGAATGAAGAGCGCCAAGAAGATGACAAGCAATGCGCTCGCGATCATCAACGAGGCAGCATCGATTCTATCAATGCTTGAGATACCGGGATTCACCCACAGCCGCCAACTGCAGGAGGAATCGAGCAATGGTGGCCTGCCTGATTGGATGTCCAACGAGGATCGTAGGTTATTGAAGGAGAAAGCTAAGCCCCAGCCGAATGTTGTGGTGGCGAAAGATGGAAAATTCACCACCATTAACGCTGCACTCAAAGCCATGCCCAAGAAATACACAGGAAGGTATGTACTTATGCAGTTACACTAATCTCATCCTTCCGATGGAAATGGGCCAGTTTTGGTTGGGCTTAGCTCATAGGACACTTAGGGTGATGGTTGGCCCAAAGTCTATTTTCTTGGTTTTTTTTTAACGGTAGGCCCATTTGATCAACGGATGGATTAGGAACATTCAAGTCAAAGACAGGTACTTGGTTGAAATTTTTGGTTAGTTTGGGTCGTGCCCAGATCCATTAAAATTTTTATATACTGGGCTTGGCTCTGCCTTTCGGCCCATATTTGGTGAAATCAAATCTAGGCCCTTTAATGGCTGTAAAATGTCCAATCTTGGGTGGGCCATGCATCAACTGACTCTAAAACTAGCAGAAAAACAATCTTAAATGGAGCTACTTATCCTTTAAAATGAATTAAGAGTCTAAATTATCTCAATTAAACAACTTGCTTCATCTTAATTATTACGTGGATGTAATGGCAATTTTTCTGACTTTGTTTTTTGTTTTTTAAAAGGTACGTGATTTACGTGAAAGAGGGCATTTACGAGGAGCAAGTGCTTATTACGAAGGACATGGTGAACGTGACCATATACGGCGACGGATCCAGGAAGACCATTGTCACTAGCAGCAAGAATTTCGTTGATGGTACCAGGACTTTCCAAACTGCCACTTTCGGTGAGTAATAGGAGCATGAAAAAACCTCATTTTATTTTTCAATTTCCTTTAAATACAATTTTATATTATATTTATATTTTATTATATAAGAAACAGCACAACCTGTGGCTGTAGTTTAGTGGTAAGAATTCTACGTTGTGGCCGTAGAGACCTGGGCTCGAATCCCAGCAGCCACATTCTTTTATTCTTCTTTTTTTTTTTTTTAAACTACATGTGTGGTCCACCAAGTGAGTGTATGATCTTGATTTGTGATCTTGGGTTATAATGAATGAACTTGAACAACATCCTGATTACATACTCCATACTTGTGAGGTCCATCATATCTACGGTCTGGATCACCAAATGTAGAAATGGTACATATCTTATATAATTTTTTTTATTTTGTTTTTTGTTATAAATTTTCAGCGGCTATAGGAGATGGATTCATGGCCCAAGATATTGGATTCAGAAACAGTGCTGGTGCAATCAAACATCAGGCCGTGGCCCTCAGAGTCCAATCCGACCGTTCAGTCTTCTTGAACTGCCGAATGGAGGGCTACCAAGATACATTGTATGTACAAACACATCGACAGTTCTACCGTAGCTGTGTCATTGCTGGCACCATTGATTTCATCTTCGGCGATGCGGCTGCTGTCTTCCAAAACTGCCAGATGGTCGTAAGGTTGCCGTTGGACAATCAACAGAACATCGTGACCGCACAAGGCAGGGTAGACAGGCATCAGTCTACTGGAATCGTCATCCAGAAATGCAAGATCCAACCAGATAAGAAACTAATCCCAGTCATGAAAAAGATCAAGAGCTACCTTGGACGACCTTGGAAGGAGTATTCAAGGACCATTGTCATGGAAACGACGATCGGTGATCTGATCCATCCCGACGGTTGGTTACCATGGGAAGGGGATTTTGCCTTGAAGACACTAGAGTATGGAGAATATAACAACGAAGGGCCCGGCGCAGCTGTCAGTGCTAGAGTAAAGTGGCCCGGTTATAAGGTGATTAACAAGCAACAGGCCTTGACATTTACAGTGGAGAAATTCATTCAAGGTAGAGAATGGATTAAGGCCATAAATAGTGGAACTCCTGTTCGTTTGACGTTGTTTAATTGAGGTGGACCTTATGCATGGGGTGGGACCCAAAAAAAAGAAAAAAGAAGAAGGGTTGGGATTGGAAGATAGAGGGAAATGGGACATGGGTTTCTCTCAAATCGATAGGTTTTGATTGGATTTGCATGTTTGAGTGAATGATGTAGGCTCATGTGCTCTTCTTTGTTCCCTTAAAAGAAAGAGAGCTAAAAAAAAAAGAAAAAAACACCACATGAATATTTTTGGTCATAGATCTGTAGATCTATGTTAATGGTATTGTCCTTGTAATTGTAGCAAATCTCGAAATGTCAATTTTTTCTGTAAAAGCTGCCTAAGACTATTATATCTTTTATATAAATTCTATTTAAATAATGCAATAATGCAATTACAAATTAAACAAATTTGCAATTTATCATAGATGTGGCACACTTGATGATTGGATTGGACGGCCAACATTAGAGAAATATGTTTATGATTGATATCTTCGGATGCATATGGTCATGAATTAATTTTCTAATCAATGGTATAACTAGTGACCTATCACAAGCTTATGATCAATTCTCTTTTAGGGAATGATATTTTTCGGCAGGAAGACAAGGGCCCCACAACTTGTGATATCATACCATCTTTTCCACATGTTACTTATGTAGGACACAACACCATAAAGAAGGGTTGGTGAGAAAGTCACAAATGGTTCATTCCCCCACGCGTTGTACGTATATACAATGGACCAGACCACAAAGTGCCAAGCCTCAACTATACATGTGAAATTTAATTTGTTTGAAAAGAATTAAAGAAGGGAAAAAGATACCATAATTGTATTGATGATTTTAGCTGCCTTGCTATATATAAGAGTGGATTCTAAAAATTGGGTTGAGTTTGATTTATAAGGAAAAATGTTTACAGTCTCGTAACCAAATAGGTCTTAAGGAGTAATTTTTTGAATTTGGGCAAAGTTGCATTGCCATAAGCAATTGCCGTACATATTCAATATTTAGTCTACTTTTTAGTGTACGAGAATCAAAACACTTTTGGAAAAGTAGTCATAAATAGTTAATCGTGGGATTATGAATTGGGTATACTTGTCAACGATGCTTTATGATTTTGTGTATATAAATCACATTTAACGGGGCATATGCAAGACATATTCCAATGTGTTAGCATCACCTTTGAAGTTCAAGCAACATGTGCAATTGTGTTACCATTAATATTCAAGAACTAAAAAATGCAGTAGGTGTTAGTGTGAACAATATGTGTAAATGTTGTCGTCTAACAAATTAAAAATTTTAATTCCTCACATGATCTATGGTATCCTTATTTGAAGGTGATAACATACAAGAGACATGATAACTAATCAATAACAACATGTCTATGCCGGGCAAATCCTGATAACATATCATGGATTACTAATTGCAACACAACTTTGCCCACATCCAAACAAGCCCCAAATATTACAAGAGATAATATCATGTTCAAAAGTCCAGCTCTTGATAAACGGCTCATCTAAGCATAATCTTTTGAAAAAAAAAGAAAAACTCATTTAGTAAAAGTAAAGTTTTTGATATCTTTCGTCTCCTTCTATCAATTTGTTTTCAAGCAAAGCCATCTAAACGAAATTTTTAAAGAAGACCCATTTTCTAAAAGTGAAAATTTTAAATCTATTTTCTTCCTTTCTATTTATTTATTGGCAAAAGATCAATCTACATAAAATATCTTGAAAAAAGAAGAAAAACTCACATTTTAAAAGTGAAAATTTTATAATATTTTTACTTTTCATTTTCATCCCAAACAAGTCAATTTTATTATAACAAGTAAAAAGAATAAATGAGTTTCTATTAGAAATAATCATAAAAAAGCACAAAAGTTCGTTTGAGTGTAATAGTAAAAGAAGAGTCAATTTAAAAAAAAAAAAGGGCATGGAAAAAAGGTGAAAGAGCATTTTCGTCCAATAAAGAAAATCAAAAGATTTGAATTCTAAAAAAATAAATATTTGAAAAGAGAGTCTATTTTGTGGGGCAAGCAGAAACCCTAAAATAATCATAGGATTTCCTTCCACCGATGTTAGGACATTTTTTCATTGAATGTGGACCTTTTGTTTATTTCTCAAAGGTTAGGATTGTCCCACTGAGGAGATCTTTGGCTTGTTTTCCATCCACAGTGAGGAGAAATATACCAATGGTTTGGACTGCAGACCCATGGGCCCTTATTAGGAGTGTAAATTTTCCTATAAAGTAGAGTCTTGGGTCAAAGATGATACATGATCCTAGCGGTAGATACACATATATATTGACTCTCTTTGGAACAGTAAAAATTAAGCTACAACCAATAGGCCAGACCTCCTTACAGTGTTCACATGAAAAGGATAGGCCATGCATCAAGACCCTCTAGCTACTGGTTTCTAGCTTATATGGTTGACGTACGTGTTCACTAATCACAGTAACAGGGTAATCCTAGCCATCCGTCAATCGACATTTAGGTCCATCTATTTAAAGCGAATTTTGGTGCAGTGCGTGTAGAGTCCCGACCAACTGTTAATTAACAGAGGTACGTCGGTGAAAAAAGGTCCTCATGTTGATGATGACATGTGTCACGTCCGTTTATGGACGTTAATGGGACAAAGTGCCGGATGCTTTTGATGCACGCTTCACACGCCCTTTTATGCACGGCCTTGAGACGTGTCCCCAGGTTGACAAGTTAGGTGGGGCTACCATGATATTTTTCAGAAATCTACCCCGTCATATATGCCGAAATCTAAAAATCAGGGATTCCATATGCTTTCATCGTACAACTATTGGGCCCACCATTAATATGTAGTTTATTTATGCCATCCAACCATTTTTCCACCTCATTTAGTGGTTGAGCCCAAAATTTATGCTTATCAAAAGCTCAAGTGGACCACACCATAGGAATCAGTAAGAATAATGATTTTCACTATTAAAACCTTGTTAGCATCAAAAGTTATGTTTATTTGTCATCCAACCTGTTTCGTAAGATTAGAATGACATGGATGAAAACATAAATATCAGCTTGATTTAGAACTTATACGGCCATGAGAATTTTTCACATAGACGTTGAATTCATGAATTATGGTACACCCCCACAAGTTTACTCAGTACACAATCGGCTTTTAAAAAAACATGAGGCAAATCCAAAACTCAATATGCCCCACCATATGTAAAAGGTCGGCAAACAAATGCCCACTGTTGAAACATTCCTGGTGTCCACCGTACCTAATGTTTATTTCCCCATCCATACCGTTCATAAAGTCATTCCTATAACGGTGAACAGAAAACACAAAAACATTAATAGCCTGATCCAAAACTTCTGGAGCCCATGAATGTTTCAATGGTACTGGAGGTTTAATCTAACCTCATTGTTTCCGGCCAGTCGTGCAACCAACTTTAGTTTGGGATTTGCCTCATTTTTTGTGTTATATTCTAATTGATCCAGCTGAGAAATAAGATGAATGGGGTAGATTTCTCACAAACATCATTATAAGCCCCGCTTAACTACCTGTTACAGGAAGTTCTTGCAAAAGGGGCAAGCAATCCACGTTGGGTTGACTCGGAAGTCCTCGAATCGATACAAAAACTAACGTTAAATTTCATTTGAACTGGATTTGAGAGCTAAATTAGATCTTTCCTATGTATCGATGGGAGTAGGCCGATGTATTTTGGGGGTAAAAAATTTAGAATATATCAAAGGCATGATAAGATCATTTAGATGAAGTGGGAGTAATATTTTAGGAATTAAAAGGGTGTGTTAGTTGTCTAAGATTCCATATTTCATTCAGTAAAAAACTTTTTAAATATATAGCTTAGATTTTATCAGCAGTGTGTTTGGTTAAATTTACCTTGTACAATAATAACCGTAGTTTCTCATTTATAAGATTAACAATAATATATTAAAGAGGTGGGAGATCAGTAGAAATCTTAACAACACTTGTATTCTAAAGGCAATGTAGGTTATAGTGTCCGTAGTTGCTTTGGGTTATTTAGACATTCAATTCACTGTTTTGAATTTTTGAATTGTCTAGTAAGTCCAAAGTACATTTTATGAGTTACTATGCAAAGATGATAATGACTAGATGGCCCAATCCATCCCTAGTTTGTCTTTATTTTCGGAGTCATCCTTTTTATGAGCCATGGATTACCCAAAAAAACGTGACTCCTTGGAATCATAAGCACGGGTGGAACATGTGATGTTGCCTACACCACTCCTAGTGGTGGTGTGGGACATTGTGGGGCCCATTGTGATGTATGTATTTTATATGCACACTGTCTATACATTTTATCAGCTCATGAACCCGTAAATTAAAACAGATCCAAAGCTCAAGTGGACCAAACCATAGGAACAATGGTGATTGAATGCCCACCCTTAGAAACTTCTTGAGGATGATAAAAGTTTTAGATCAAGCTTATATTTGTGTTTTTCCTTCACCGAGGTATGTATGACCTTATCAACAGGTTGGATGGGAAAAAAACATTAAGTTGGGCCCTAAGAAGGTTTCACTTGTTTGTGTTATTATCCCTTTTGTTCTTTTTGTGTGGTCAACTAAAGCTTCAGATTTATTTTATTTTTGAGTTCATGCCCTAACGCCCAACACATCATCAAAGGTGGCCGGGGTGGGCAACACATATATTCTATGTCCATCATAAACAATCTATAGTGGGCTCCAACAAATAAATTGATTAAATAGTTGAATTAATAAACCTATTTTGTGTAAATGATCTAAACCATCTGATCATACAGTTAGATTGTCAAAGTGATATAATATTTGCATGGTGGCCCACAAAATTATGTTAGACTATATATATATATATATATATATGTTGTGTGTGTGTGTGTCCATATCTGAACGACAAAAACAGCATTGATGAAGGAAGACACATGCCTAGCTACTGTGTTCTGGAGGAATAAATCAACAGATTTGGCATGATGACCTCCCGGTAGTAATAAGTTTGTGATGGTGCATTGGAGATTTAAAGTTGGGGTGATGATGCAGACGGGGTTGCAGACATATTGATGGCTAGAACAGATATGCTAACATTAGAGATGGTGAAAATGAATAGATTAAGAGACGAGCTTTGAAATAATGTTATCTCAAAAACCATATTTACAATAATTTAACTATATTTTTCATTAATGAGAATAATGAGAATATATAGAAGAGGTGAGAGATCTGTAAAATAACTTAATAAAATAATATACATATAGCCATTCATATAATTATCTATGGTATATATGGGAAGTGATACATGTACAATTGTACATACGTGTCATATACTCTTACAAATAGTATAGCAAAATGTGAGCTTTGATTTTATTCATAGCATTTATGTCCTCATAATTTCTTCCTACGAATAACTAGTAAGGTTGTTAATGGACTGAGCTTGGACCTAGCAGAATCAAAATTTGAATGGGCCTGGGTGTAATAGTTCAAAATCTATGCTAATGCTAAAGCTAACCTCAATCTTGGCCTATTGATAGCGGTAGCTAGTAACTGGCATCCACTCTCCTCCTCTTTGCCCTCTTTGCATGCAACATTCATGAAGCATATTACTAGGAACCTGTTCAACATATGCCCTATAGGGCCACCATCATCCACTTGTACATCCATTGTATTTTGTCCTGTTAGTAGGTCAGCTTGAAATCAAGGCAAATAGGAGAATCAATTAAGCAGGCTTACAGTACATGAAGGAGTGAGGATGGATAGCTCATTGTTGTAACTATCATGTTTCCTCTCTCTCTCTCTCTATGCATGACCTTCCTAGCTTTGTCTCCTTTTCTCTCTCCTCTCTTTTCTTTTTGTGCATTGGATGGGAAGTAGATTGTCTTACCCCTGCCTGTCTCTAACCACGAATGGATAGATCGGTGTGGGAGCCCACCGTGTTGTGTTTATTTATCCCTTTTCTCATGTCATTTTAAGGTGTGACCTAAAATTGAGGAAAATTCAATGCTTAAGTAGGCCACACCACAAATGACTCTTGCATTTAATGCAATTCAAACTTAATATTTTATGTGGTCCACCTGAACGTTAAATCTGCCTTATTTTTTGGACTCATACCTTAAACTGATATGAGAAAAGAGATACAGATACATTAATGTGGCCTCCACACAAATATGCCGGTTCGTGGCTAGAGAACTGTCCTACCCGTCTCTAGCCACGGACAAGCAGATCTATGGAGAGACCCACCGTGATATATCTGTTTATATATCCACCTAGTCCTTGATTTTAATGCACTTGTCACCATCATTTGGGCGGCTACCTGATTTTAGAATTTACCCATCTACTAATATTTACGGTGGTAAATGGTAAACCAAATAAGCCCTAAGATTAGTTGGACTATTTTTGTCTATTCTTTTTCTAGCCATCCATTTAAAAGCCACTAATTGACAGCTAGGAACACCCCGTGGATGAATCACTTTGGATTCTCTCATGTTGCGCAGCACGCCAACAACGCAGTGAGCCTAGATCCAATTAATCTAAGGCCTCACCCACAAACGATAGACAGGAAGAAATATAAACTAGAAATAGACCAAAGCAATCCAAAACAAACCACAAGACAAGATATACGTGGAAAAACCCCAAACTAGGGTAAAAAACCACGGATGCAAAATCCACTATGAAGAGAAACGAAGATCACAAGGCAATATACTAACCTCTCCCTTGGAAGTATAGAGAAAATCCTTTGCCCACACCTCAGAATAATTTCCTAAAATTCACCTTAACCTAGAATAGCCCTAGGGACCCCAATTTATAGTTTTGGCAACTTCCCTTTCCGCATCCCAATTGCGAAAGGACTTGCGACACGAAATCCGCGAAACTCCTTTCGCATCCCAGTTGCGAAAGGACTTGCGACACGAAAACCGCGCAACCTCGACTGGTCGTGGGCGGCCCCAGATGTGGCTCCACTTCTCAACAATCTCCCACTTGGAGACACATCTCCATAAACCTTTGTCTTCTTCATCCGGAGTGCACCGTCTTCAAGCCTGAAGACCAATCAAAGCTAAACAGAGCTTCAGCTTCTCCCTTGTGACCGCCTTGGTCAGCATATCCGCAGGATTCTCACTTGTATGAATCTTCTCTAGAGCAATCGATCCATCTTCCAGTAACGAACGTATGAAGTGATATCTGATGACAATATGCTTGGTCCTTGAATGAAAGGCTGAATTCTTAGCCAAGTGTATTGCACTCTGACTGTCACTGTACAGCTTGCAATCTGCTTGCTTCTTACCCAACTCTTCCATAAAACCTTGCATCCACACCATCTCCTTGCATGCTTCTGTAGCTGCAACATATTTTGTTTCTGTCGTACTGATAGATACTATCTTTTGTAACTGAGAGACCCAACTGACTACAGCACTACCTAGAGTAAAAAGATAACCCGTAGTGCTTCTTCTGCTGTCGATATCTCCTGCCAAATCTGAATCCACGTAGCCTTGTAACTTGATTTTCGATCCACCATAACATAGCCCTACGTCCTTAGTACCTACCAAGTACCTAAGGATCCACTTCACAGCTTCTCAATGTTCTTCCCTCCCGGGGTTGTTCATGAACCTGCTAACAACTCCCACTGCTTGAGCAATGTCTGGCCTCGTGACCATCATAGTCATCACATAGCACATGAACTCTGTACTAGCGTATGGGACTTTAGCCATGTAGTCTTTTGTCCTTGCTCTTCTTTAGTAGCTGTCCTGTGCGAATTGTGGTTGGCTAATGGAGTGCTAACCGGCTTAGCACCTCCCATATTGAATTGATCAAGTACCTTGGCTATGTACTCTGCCTGTGACAAAACTAATTTCTTGTTTTCCCTGTCACGCTTTATCCTCATGTCTAGGATTTGTTTTGCAGCTCCTAAATCCTTCATGGCAAATTCTCTAGACAATTGTCTTTTGAGATCTGAGATGTCCTCCATGCTTGAGCCAGCCACAAGCATATCATCAACGTACAGAAGAAGGATGATGTATGACGTATCAAACTTCTTCAAGTAACAACAGTGGTCTGCATGACATCTCCTAAAACCGTTTCCCGACATGAAACTATCGAACTTCTTGTACCACTGCCTCGGGGCCTACTTCAGGCCATATAGACTCTTCTTCAATCTGCACACTTTGTTCTCATTACCTGGTGCCACGTATCTGTCGGCTGATGCATATATATCTCTTCTTCAAGGTCCCCATGAAGAAAGACTATCTTAACATCTAGCTGTTCTAGATGTAAGTCCTCTGAAGCCACTATACTCAAGACCATGCGAATCGTAGACATTTTCACTACCGGTGAAAATATTTCAGTGAAATCGATACCTGTCTTTTGTTGAAACCCTTTCACAACCAATCTGGCCTTATACCGTTTCGAACCATCGTGCTCCTCCTTCAGTCTGTAAACCCACTTATTATGAAGAGCTTTCTTACCCTTGTGTAGAGTGACTAGCTCCCATGTACGATTAGACTCAAGAGAGTCCATCTCATCATCCATGGCTTGCTTCCACTTAACCCGTATATCTGACTGTAATGCCTCTTCAAAACACTCTGGCTCACCATTATCTGTCAGTAGTAGATAATGTAAGGAGGGTGAGTATCGGACCGTGGGTCTCCTCTCCCTGTAGACCTCCTCACAACTGGTGTATGCGGCTCTGCCTCATCCTGTGGCACTGTAACACCCATGTCCGGTAACTCTTCCAACTCTACGAATTCCTTTTTCTCGGCCTTATTTTCCTGCACACTGTCCTTATGCATCACTTTTTCATTAAAGACTACGTCCTTGCTTCTTCTGATGATTTTTCTGTTTTCTGCATCCCAGAACCTGTAGCCAAAATCATGTTGCCCATAGCCTATAAACGTGCACCTCCAGGACTTCGCATCCAGCTTGTTTCTGTGCTCTGCATCAATGTGAACATATGAAGTGCAACCGAACACTCTGAGATGTGCAAGGTTCACTTCTTTCCCAGTCCACGCTTCTTCTGGTAGCCCACCATCTAATGGTGCTGAGGGACTTCTATTGATGAGATATGCAGCAGTATTCACAGCATCGGCCCAAAAGGTCTTGGGCAACCCTGCATGTAACTTCATGCTCTTGGCGCGCTCAAGGATGGTCCTGTTAATGCGCTCAGCCACACCATTTTGCTGTGGTGTCCCTGGAATCGTTTTCTGATGTTTGATTCTATTTGCTGCACAATACTTCTTAAACCTCTTATCACAATACTCTCCCCCATTGTCAGATCTGAGACACTTTACTGTTTTACCTGTCTCATTTTCTACCATAACTTTCCACTTCTTAAATACATCAAATACATCAGATTTATGTTTTAAGAAGTAGACCCATAGTTTTCTACTAGTATCATCAATAAATGTAACAAAATAACGTGAGCCACCAAGAGATAATACCTGTGCCGGTCCCCACACATCAGTGTGTACAAGCTCCAACAGATGTGTCTTTGGAGCGCGTCCCGTCTTCTTGAAGCTTACCCTCTTCTGCTTGTCATACACGCAGTCATCGCAGAATTCCAAGTCAATAGACTTTAGCCCTGGTAGCTTCCCTTTTGACAATAGCACTTTCATCCCTTTCTCACTCATATGTCCCAGCCTCTGATGCCATAACTGCCCATTCACTCAAGTTGATGCGACTGCGAGTGAACTATACGATCCTGAAGTCACGTACAGAGTACCTTCCTTTTTTCCTCGAGATATTACCAAGGCACCTTTTGTGATATTCCAGGAGTCACTGGTGAATGTCGTCACATAACCGGTATCAGCCAACTGTCCCACTGAGATCAGATTACGTTTCAAACTCGATACATGTCTGACATCCTTCAATTTCAAGACCGTTCCGTCTTTCTGATTTACATGAACATCTCCCTTTCCAATAATATTGCACGGCTCATCATCACCCAGGTAGACTCTCCCAAAGTCACCTGACACATAATCACGCAGAACTTCCTTACACGAAGTAGCATGAAATGAAGCACCCGAGTCTATAACCCAAGACTCATTCCTCGCATCAAGAGACAAGATCAACGCCTCTGTGTCACTCTCCTCAGACAGATTCACTGAATCTTTCCCACCTTGAGAGCTTCCTTCTTGTTTCTTGAGCGCCCTGCAATCACGTTTCATGTGCCCCTTCTTGCCGCAATGCCAACACCCGTCTTTGTCTTTCGGTCCCTTGGACTTATTCCTTGACTTAGAACGCCCGTGTTTATTGCCTCCTTTGTTCAGCGATCTTCCTCTTCCTTCAACGTTTAGAGCATTCCCTGAATCCCCTGAAACTCCTGATGCCTTCCTTCTAGATTCTTTGCTGAGAATTAGACCGGCCACATCATCAAATTTCAGCTTTGTCGATCCTGAAGAATTGCTCACAGCAATCACCAAACCATCCCAACTGTCTGGCAAATTGAATAAGATCAATAACGCCCTGACCTCATCCTTAAAAGCAATGCCAACGGATTCCAACTGGCTCGTGACTGTATTGAACTCGTTTAGATGTTCAGCCACGCTCCCACCATCTGACATCTTCATGTTGAATAGCTGTTTCATAAGATGAACCTTGTTGGATGCGGGCTTTTCATACATGGTGGCTAGGGCTTCCATTAATTCTTTTGTCGTTTTTACCTTGGATATATTGAAGGCGACGCTCTTAGATAAAGAGAGTCGGATCGTTCCTAAAGCCTTCCTATCCAGTAAAAACCATTCATCATCTGTCAACTTTTCTGGTTTCTTCTCTTTTCCTCCTAGAGGAATATAGAGGTCCTTCTGATATAGATAATCTTCCATCTGCATCTTCCAGAAGGCAAAGTTTGAACCATCAAACTTCTCAATTCTAGTTTTCTCATCTTCTACCATCGCTCCCAATAGAACTAAACCAATAGCTTTGATACCAGTTGTTGCGTAGCACGCCAACAACGCAGTGAGCCTAGATCCAATCTAAGGCTTCACCCACAAACGATAGACAGGAAGAAATATAAACTAGAAATAGATCAAAGCAATCCAAAACAAACCACAAGACAAGATATACGTGGAAAAACCCCAAACTAGGGTAAAAAAACCACGGATGCAAAATTCCACTATGAAGAGAAACGAAGATTACAAGGCAATATACTAACCTCTCCCTTGGAAGTACAGAGAAAATCCTTTGCCCACACCTCAGAATAATTTCTAAAATTCACCTTAACCTAGAATAGCCCTAGGGACCCCAATTTATAGTTTTGGCAACTTCCTTTTCCGCATCCAGTTGCGAAAGGACTTGCGACGCGAAATCCGCGAAACTCCTTTCGCATCCCAGTTGCGAAAGGACTTACGACACGAAATCCGCGTAACCTCGACTGGTCGTGGGCGGCCCCAGATGTGGCTCCACTTCTCAACATCTCAATCCACCGATGGAGATTGGTTCATCACATCAACTGTCTGAAATACACGATGATGGCCCCACATAGGCGAACTGAAAACACATGGATGCTATGCATGACCTCATATGATATGAGGTATCATGTGTATGCACCCCCAATAAAGGACACATTGAATTACAAAACCTTCACCGTACATGTATAGTTGAGGGCCATGATCAAGAGGAAAGAGACATGAGTAGCCCTTTTAGACCCACCACCATACATACATTCAAGAGTCTAGATAACATTGATCTGTGACATATCATCTGAAATATATCATTGTTACGCTTTTCGACGAACAAAATGCCATGGCAGAAGCTTCTCCAACTGTCCACTTGCCATGCAACGGTTCCCATCACTCCCTCGAGAAATTTCTAACCTTGTACAGAGCTATGTATATATGGGGAAGTGGATTAGGTGCGGCCCCGGCCTCACCCAAGACAGTGTGGCTCTTACCGTGGGGCCCACCTTGATATATTTATTCTATATCCACACCGTCCATCCATTTTTCCAGATCATTTTATGGCATAATCTCAAAAATGAAGAAGATTAAATTCTCATGTGGACCACACCATTGGAAACAGTCATGATTGACCATCAATGGACAACATAAGTTTTCGATCAAGATGATACTTCTTTTTTACCCTCATCCAGATTTATGTTACCTTATCAACGGGTTGGATGGTGAATAAAAATTACACTGGGCCTTAGGAATTTTTAATGGTAGGGCGTTTAATCACCACTATCTCCTATAGCATGGTCCACCTGAGATTTGGATCTTATTCATTTTTTGGGTATGCCCTAAATGATCCGGCAAAACAGATGGACGGCGTTGATATAGAATACATGCATCAAGGTGGGCCTGTTGGTAAGGGCCGCAGTGTCTTGTGTGAGGCCGGGGCCGCACCTAATCCGCTACCGTATGTATGTGTGCACGGTAAAGTTTGAATGATTTCTTTTTGTTTTTTAAGCCGACATTAGTGCATCTTGCAGTCAATCTACATTCTGCCTTTTATGCCAACGTGGGCGTGATCCAAGACGTGGGTTCCACCATGCAGATGGCCTTGCCAGAAAATCATGTCGGTCCACTAATCGGCTAGGTTTTAATGAAACAAATGGATGGTTGCAAAAGAAATTGGCCATGTTTTTTAAGCTTTCGATTTGTTTCTAGAACTGTGGCACACATGATGAGTCGACCAGAGTTGTTTTTTTTGTTTTCTGTTTTTTCGGTCCATGGGATCCAACATGATATTGTGTGTGTTTTATCCATACCATCTATCCATTTTGCCAACTCATTTTATGGTGTTAGGCTAAAACCGAGGCAGATCCAAAGCTGAAGTGGACCATACCACAAGAAACAGTGGGGATTGAATGCTCACCGTTGAAAACTTCTTTGGAGCCACGGAAGTTCTGGATCAAGCTGATTTTTGTGTTTTCCCTTCATCAGGTCTGTATGACCTTATGAACAGGTTGGATGACAAATAAACATCACTGTGGGCGCTAGGAAGGTTTCAACGGTGGACATCATTATCCCCACTGTTTTCTGTGGTGTGGTCCACTTGAGCTTTGGATATGCTTCAATTTTTGGGCTCATTCCCTAAAATTAGCTGGAAAAATAGATGGACAGTGTGGATAAAACACATCCATCATGGTGAGGCCCACAGAGCTTTGACATCAGCTAGCTGGCTGATGTTGTGGTCACCAGCCAAACCACATCCATTTGGTAGCTGTTTAGTTTCAATCATCCATTTGATAGCTCCATCCACAGCGTTCTGACAACTTGGACGGTCTTGATATCCGTAAACAAGTGTCATACATGTAGATGATAGATCATCACCATTTCTATCTTTGAAATGGTACTAAACTATCAAAAGAATCTAGACCATCATGCATATAATCTACATTTTTCAGTGCAAGCTAGCATAAAATTCCATGGACATCCGTACCCAATTCATTTGTCATGGGCCATGATAATAGACCACTGACCTAACATGAAACACCTTTCTATGCACTAACGCCAAAAGCTCACTCCTTATAAATTCCATCCTGGCCAAGCCACAAATGTACACTTGTGGGGTTCCATACAAGCAATTGTACGAGTTTTCTCTTTATTGGGAATGGAAAAAATCCCAATCTCCATTTTCCCAAGTGGTATGGCCATGTGGTCTGTTTTTCTCTTGTTTTCTGCCTCAGTAGTAGGAATTTCCTCTAGTCCAGGCACCCACGTAGAGAATTCTAAAGAGCATGTGCTTAGGGAGTGTGGTTACACTAGATATCCTGACCTTTGCATGGACACCTTGTTAGGGTTGGGGTTAGGGCACCAACATGGTGATATTTTGCCTGCCCTAGTTGAAAAGATTAGAGATGAGACCAAGATGCCCACGTCAAATTCAAGCTACAAGCAAGTGGGCCCACTAAGGCAACGTGCCCATGTTTCCACCATAGGTAGGAATATCTCTTTTAATCCTTGCTTTTTCTTAAAATGGTTGTGTTTTATTCATGATTTTAATGGTTGGATGTGTGTGTATTTACATGTATTAATGTATGTTTTCATGTATATATACGTATGCATGTATTTTTAATATATAGACATGTAGATAAAGGTATCTAGCGGTTTATAAGGCAGTTCATGTACACACCGCCACATATGCCGGAGTGCCACATAGGCATGAGATCTAATCCTTCCATCACGTGGGTCTGGCCGTATGGATCCTCTCGCCAAAAAATCAAAGTGAGTGACAGTGTTAGTAATGAGTTGCAATGGTTCTTTTCATCCACCACTTTTTTGTGAGCTGTGGCCCACCGGCTGAGCGGATCAACCTGATTATTTTCTCAAGACAATGAGAATGATCAACCCATCTTATGGACGGATTAGATCTCACGCCCGTGTGCAACTCTGGCACATATGAGATACCGGGTATGCGTACAAGTACTTTAATTTGTACGTGCGTGCATGTCTTTTTTTACGCTCATATATGTAATTTAAAGGTACAGAATCATGCAAGATCTTTGTCCGTTGATGATCATTTTCCCACTCTTAAGAACATGATATGGTACAACTGATGTGCACCTTATTATATATGGTTCCATCACATGTGCTGGACATCATATGGACATTCCAATCATCAATCGAGGCCGTCCATCCATTTCAGAAAACGTTTGATAGCCGACTCGGACGCAATACGAACAAGAGATCGAATTGGTTTACATTTCATTTTCATAAACATATCATCTGATGGGCCAACCTTTTGCATTTGTACGTAGGAGACTGTGAGGAGCTTATGGAAATGTCTGTCAAACGACTCAACCAATCTCTCTATGCTCTCAAAGGCTCTCCTTCAAAAAACAAACAAAACATCCAAACATGGCTAAGTGCTGTGTTGACTTTTCAACAGTCTTGCAAAGACTCAGTCAAAGACTTCTCCGACGACCTTGTTTTGCAAATTTCCGGCAAGATGGACCATCTATCTAAGCTGGCTAGTAATGCTCTAGCCCTAGTCAACCGTATTTCCGGCCAGCGGAAAAATACTACTGGCGGACCCAACGGCAATTTTCCGACGTGGGTGTACCGTAGAGATCGAAAACTGCTACAGGCAACTGTAATACATGCAGATGCAGTGGTGGCGCAAGATGGGACAGGTAATTTCCAGACAATCTCCGGAGCGATCAATGCAGCTTCTGGCGGACGGTATGTAATTCACGTGAAATCGGGCGTTTACAAGGAGAAGATCCACATAAACAAGGATGGAATTACATTGATAGGTGATGGGAGGTTTTCAACACTAATCACCAGTGATGATAGTGTCTCTGGTGGCTCTAAAATGGCTGGATCGGCAACACTCAGTATGAGTTCCTTTGACTAGCTTGAATTTTTATTTTTTTATTTTATTTCACGGTTTTTTCTAACACCACTAATCAATGGTGTGGCCCACCAGATAGACGACCTGAATTCATCTATGGTAGAACCACAAGTGGTCTAATGAACCTAAACGGCTTCATTGTGGCAAATTTGAGAAATTAAGCTAACCCACAAATGAACCTAAATGGCTTCTAGCTAATGAACCTAAACAGGATATACCTCGTTTCAACACTTGAGGTCCTGGTATCGAGCCCTAGTGGGGGTGGCTAACAGCGCATGTACTGACAGTTGGTGTGTACTAACAAGCTAACACAAAAAATAAAAAAAAAAAAAAAAATCATCAACGTGACTATCATATCCTTCAATCCAGACCTTACAAAACTGTGGGCCCCACCGTGGATAGAGCAGAACAAAAAACTCACACTGATCAAACAATCTTAACCATCTGATTTCCTCATTGAATTTGGATTCCTGATCATTTCTTTCTTATTTCGATTTGATGGCCACCAAGTGGAAAGCAAGGATACCTGATCAGTATGATTTACCAGCTATGGTCCATCTACAAGACGTAGCCAAAAAGTCCATCATGAAGAAACATTGGTTTTGTCTCGTGAAGAAAAATATTACAAAAAAAATAATAATAATTTCATTCGAGTTCTTCTTGTGTTCTTCGTCTTCTCATCTCCCACTTCTCATCAAAAATACAGCTGTATCTGGTGACGGATTCATCGCACAAGATATCGGATTCCAAAACTCTGCTGGACCCGAAGGCGGCCAGGCCGTTGCTCTGAAAATCACATCCGACCGTTCAGTTCTCTACAGATGCAGCATCCGAGGCTACCAAGACACCTTATATGCACTCGCACTCCGTCAGTTCTACAGAGACTGTGACATTCATGGAACCGTTGATTTTGTCTTCGGAAACGCAGCCGCCGTCTTCCAAAACTGCTATCTCATTCTCCGTCGACCTCAACACAAAGCATACAATGTCATCTTCGCAAACGGAAGATCAGACCCTGGCCAAAACACAGGCTTCTCAATCCAAAATTGCAAGATCATGGCTAGCTCTGATCTTTCGCCATTCAAGCATTCAATCCCATCCTACTTAGGAAGACCATGGAAGGAGTATTCAAGGACGGTAATCATGCAATCAAGCATCGATGATTCCATTGCACCCAGAGGCTGGATTGAGTGGGAGGGAAGTTTCGCCCTTAAGACTCTCTATTTTGCTGAGTATCTGAATGTTGGACCTGGGGCTGGTACCTCTAGAAGGGTACAGTGGCCTGGCTATCATGTCATTGGGTCTGAAGAGGCTGGTAAATTTACAGTGGGTCGGTTCATCGGTGGAACTTCATGGCTTCCTTCCACAGGAGTAACATTCTCTCCGGGGCTTTGATTTGGATTGAAATGTTTTTACAACGTGGGTCCCTATCGGATTTGATGATGGATGAAGTTGGGATTTATGCTGAAAATAAAGTAAACATGGCTAATAGATAGATGTTTGAGATTTCCGTGATGAAAGGAATATTGTATAAAAATGGTATATAGCTTCTTCTTGTTGTTGTTCTTCACAAAAATATACACATTGTTTTCAGCATTATTAAATATTTTAAAGTATATATATAGAATATATAAATAATGTAAGCTGTAAAAGTTAAAAAAAGAAGTTTGAGTTGTGCCAATTCGAGTTGGGTTTTGTTGATTTTTTTTTTTTTTTTTTTTCCCTTGTTATGTCTAGTTTTTCGAGTCGAGTTGGGGTTTTCTCAAGTTCTGACTGAGTCGTGACTGGATTGAGTTTTTTGAGTCTTTGTGAAATCTGATTAAGTCCAGTGGAGTTGGGGTTTTCCTAGTTTTTAAACTATGCTTTGATTCTCGGGCGGAATGTGATTGATGATCATACACATTTGATATTTTTTCATTTCTAACCGTCCAATGAGCATCCAGTGCTGTAGAGCAGGTCGTGGACACTTTCATAGCCAAGATGGATCAGAAAAAGTTGACGATAGAAGTGATCCGGACTGTTAGAATTTAAAATGGATGTATCTTGCAAACCAGAATGAGCTATTGGATGTACTATATATGATTTTGGATAGGAAAAGCTACTTTAGCCACCCAACCCGGTGTAGCCGGGTTGCCCATGCCGAATTTGCGAAATACCATTAACCGATGGTTGAATTTCTGTTTTAATTTCGTTTATACTATTTATAATAAGTTTTAGTTTGATTATAACTCTTCATCCGTTTGGATTTAAGAGTTTCGTCCAACATGAAAAGTGCTTTGAATAATTAGGAGAACATCATGGTGAAGCCAAATATGACACTATTTTTGACCAAAAACCATGCACACTTGTAGGAATCATGGTCGTCTATAAATAGTAAGTTTACTATGTATAGTAAGTGGCAATTTCTAAGAGTTTTAGTTGTAGTTTAATTCTGAAACTTCTCCCTAAGGTTTGTAGCCTTATTTAAAGAGTAGTAAACCCAATTTTTATCTTAATAAAATTATTTCGGATATTTTAGAATTATTTCTATTTTCTTTTCCTCGCAAAGAAGTTTCGTACATTCGGAACAGTTATCCCCCTGAGGAAGACAGTGCTCGACCTCACGTCCTTCCTTGCGTCATTCAATGATCTAATATCTTAACAATCAAATATAAGAGCCTTTAGTTCATAAAGTAATGAAAAGTTGTCACATGTCGACACATTCGTACAAAAGACATGAGAGAAATGTTCTTGCACTAAGAGAGACCATCAATACTTATATCTCGATCATGCTTACTCTTGAAAAGGCGGTCAACTCTCGCAGGGCATGTGATTGACGCATGCAAGACACTTGTGACCCCTCGGCATGTTATAAGAATTTCTTAACAATCTACTAATGCTGGATTCTTTGTAGTCGAATAATTAAGCATGGCATGGCCATCGCAAATTAACTTTGAAAGGGAAAATTTTCATCCGAGACTCTTCTCTAAGCCAATGTGAATTAGGAATACAGAACGAAAAGCCATTAAAAAATAGAAGCAAATCATATATGATAGCAATTACAAGTAAGAATTTCAAATCCGAATAGGATAAGGCCATTGCGTAATCGAAAGATTCACGTGTAAGGCACAAAGACTTACATACAGCCATCGCCTCTCCAAATGTATAAAAGCAGCACTTGAGGCCCTTGCCAATAATAATCAACCTATGCATTTATATATTTTTCTACATTGCCTTTATTCATTATTTATGTTTATTAATTTAGCTTCTTAACTTAGTCACTCCATTTCAATTAATTTGAGTCAATATTAGAGCTGGGCAGAAACTGACCCAATCCGAACCAAACCCAAGGCCTGAATCGGTGTGGTACGAGTAGGATCAATCACATCCAATCGTTCATCCGATCGAGTTCGGATCGTGGTCAATCCGGACTGATCCGATCCGAAATCCGATCAGAATGGATCCGATCCGATCCGATCTGACCGATCCGGTTCTATTATCGAGCATATTTTTTAAAAAAATATTTTTACTTTTTTTTTTACTGTAAGTACATATATAGTTTTATTTTATCTCTTTTACTTTTTACCCTACCTAACAGCACCCACACCCGAACGGCCGAACCCTAAATCCCTAAAATTCCTCCCTCAAATCTCTCCTTCTCTCTTTCTTTACCTGAACGAGCAGCCATCTCGATTCGCTTACTTTCATCTGTCTCTACCCGAACAAGTGCCGCACCCGGCCCTCTTGATCCAGCCACTCAGCAGCCTAGCCCACTCATCATCTCCATTTATTAGGTAGGTACGTAAGTTTCATATATATATATATATATATATATATATATAGCCTGTATTTTGAACTATTTTGGAGCGGTGGCCCACCATTTTTATTTAAAAAAATTTTAAAAATAAAAAATAAAATCAGGACCGATCCAAATCGTACCCAATCTGATCCAACTCAGTTTCCCTGACCGAGTCGGACTCGGATCGGATCAGGCCAGTAGTGGTCCGGATCAGATCGAGTCGGATGACCTGGACTCGGTCCGGGATCGGATCAAGTTCAAGTCAAGTCATGTAAATTTTGGACCGAGTCGAGATGGAGCCAATCCGATCCGACTCGGTCCAATGCCCAGCTCTAGTTAATATTCAGCACGCATGCCATTTCTAAGTGGCCGCATATCAAGCGTGCAACCAGAGCATCGTATAAGTCCCTTCATAGAAAATGGTTCCTAAAAAATGGTTGGTTATGATTTTCAAAAGATTAGATCTCAATTACAAAGATAATTTATAGAATTCTTAACCATACATTTAATTTAGAACTTATATAAATGAATTTGGGCTCCACCGTGTACGGACCAGATTGGAAGATAAAAAGTGGTCGGTGCCATTTCCAGCTGTAAGTAGCTACGGATTTTGATGCATTAGAACGTAAAAAGTGTCCTGATTCACACGTTCCTTGCAAGTGAAGGCCATTCTTCGCTGATTCATGCCTTAGGTCTTATGGGGCCCACACCAGTGATGGACAATCCAAAATTCTTCAAGATTGGAAGATCCTAGACATAAAATATTTTGACCTTTCTAATAGAAAGGTGGTGGACAATCCAAAATTCTTCAAGATCGGAAGATCCTAGACATAAAATCTTTTGACCTTTCTAATGGACGGTTGATTTTTTTTCCCTTAACTGTCTATTTGATGGACACTGTTCGAAGGGTTATAGGAACTTGTAATCTAGAAGATTTTCTGCGAATTTCCTGTCCACTTTACGACCCATAAGACCTACGGTCTGAATCAACAAACCAAGTATCCTTCGACAGATTGAAAGGCTAGGTTTGTGTGACCAATTAGACTTTTGGGGCATGGTCCATCCATAGCAGTTCCTTCAACAGATTAATTTAGATCACTGAATCATAGGCCCACTTGCACAAACCGAAAACCAGTGTATAGATCAAACTTAAAGCCTCTAGGTTCACGACTGTTGAGTTTTGATTAGAGTGTTTGCTCATCATGGTGAGGTGCACCTGATGTTTGGCCCCAGATACAAACCTACGGTTGTCAGTCCTTCCCCATAGTTCCCAGTGCTGTAGCCCACCTAATTTATTGACAGAAATGATTTATGGCCTCAGAGAATATCGACTAGGGGTTCACCAGATGGACGGAGTGGATGTCACAAACAAGATCGATGGTGGGTCCCACCGGAGCTCGGGTGTTATATATATGCACTGCGTACAACAGGTGTGTTGTAGAGGATTCGGGTCCCCCAAGTAGCTAGCATTTGAGAAAACAATCTGACGTGGAACTTTTTGTGGGTCACATCTTTTAAAGGTAGATTAAATCCTAAACGGGTGTGATTGTGTAAAAGCATGATTTATAAGCAAAAGGCCACTGTAAAGGAAAGCAAAGGACTACAAAATGACTGAAAGAAAAACATTTAGTCTATTCGTGCTAGATGATTGGTCCATATAAAGAAGAATCAAAGGCTATAAGCCTAAAAGACGAAAAGATTAATAGATGGCACTTGTTGCTGTGGCCAAACAGAAAACCTCAGCTAGTAGTAATCTTAAGAGGAACTACAGCCCTATAGAGTCCTTATCATCATCAACAGATGTATGGGGTGCTGACTTGCAAGATCATGTGCATGTGGGGCGCATGGTTTGATGATCTAGACCGTTGAACAGGTGGGGCCTTTCAATCTTTGGCTTTTTGAGTGGATGTGCAGCAGGATTAAAATCTTTCTGATAGAAAGATTCTAGCCTTTCAATCTTTGGCTTTTTCAGCGTTGAATGAAGACCGTTGCTGCGCTGTAATTCAAAACCTCCTATTTGGAGGCAATAATATCGAAAGGAAAGGATCTTCCAATCTGGAAGATTTCCAGGACATCATCCCCTGCAAGCTGGGGCCCAATGGATCTTACAAATTCTAGCCATTTTTTCAATGGACTTAAACATGGACAGTCAAGATCATATATACAAAAATAGGTCCAAACAGCAATTTGATCTATCTAATTGTTATTAATCATCATGAATTGCTTATGATTCTGAAGAACCACGTTTGTTTGACAACCATAGTCATCCCATCCGCGCGTGCTTGGATGGAAACAGAAAATAATGTCAAATTAGTGATGGATTAGATCATCTGATCCGTGTGAATTTCTCACCGTCATCCATGAAATGTATTATCGACTTAATCGACAGTTTGGATCAGTCAATCGAACTGTCCAAGTAAACTGATGCAACTAGGAGCACTATAAGTTACAGAGCTCTGAGAGCACCGAAGCATTTCTCCTTTTTTTTTTTTTAAAAGAATATATACATTTAATCAAGATCTGAAAAATGGTTATTAATGAAAATATCTTCCAAAGGATAATGAAACTAACTAATGTTAATAAAATGAGGTTGTCCATCATCTACATGTTTCAACACAATTATGTAATATTTGGGCCACACATAGGCGTCTATTTGAATGAGGGTGATATGTGATGTTAAGCAATGCACCATGCATGTGCTTTATGAGACTGACAACCTTGATTAGTACCCGAAAGTCTTTTAATAAAGGTAGTGAGGATTACCCATAGAATATAGTACTATTTGAGGGATGTGAAATTGATGTAAAGCATGCTGCAGATATATTCTTAGTAAGACTGGACCAATAGTAACTTGACCCAAAAGCACACTATATATGGGTGTGTGTGTGTGTTATATATAATATATATTATATATATATATATATATATATATATATATATATATATATGGCATGATGTAACAAGCCTTAGTGTGTTCGGTTTGAAGAAATTCATTTCAGATAGGAAGAAATTTGTTAAGAGTTAACTGGTTCTTATCTCGCACTACTATTATGCAATTTCGAGCCATAATAAACCTGCATCAATCCCATGCTTTATGGAAGCACACTCAACAAAGATATAACAATCAAGATAACCAGAATAACCAAACAAGCAAAGAAACACAGAACACAAATTCTATGTAGACAACCTTTTGCAGAAAAAACTACGGCAGATCTCTACTACAGAATCATCTGATCTTCCCTTACGATGCGCATATAGGAAAAACCTAAGCCCTTGAGAAAATTCATTCCCAACCCCTTGCAAGTGTAGAGAACTCTCTCACTTCGCAAAATCCTTGTCCTTAGAGAGAAAACGCTCATAATAACAAGCCTTAATCGCAATTAAGCTTAAATACGTTGATTTTGGCAAAACTGCATAATTAAATTGGAGCCCATCTATCGAACTGACCACATCGTCGGTCGGATCAAATCAAACCAATGAACATGCTCTACATTTGAGAAAACCCACACTCTGTGGGTCGGACTGACGATCTCTCGATTCGACCGATAAAACTGCGCTCTGACTCTCAAATTAGCAAAATCCAAGGCCTCCCACACAACAAAATTGTTGTTCGAAGTTTGGGCAACACATCTGTTTCGCGAGAAAACACATCATTCTAATTTAAAATTACGATTTTATGAAAAGTTTACTATTTTTAATAATTTCTACTTTTGTCGTATCGCCTTATTTTTAGAATTTTAGGATTTTCAGTTTTTTAAAAATTGTTTATAATCACGCTAGGAATCCTTCAATGAGGTTTATCTAGACATTTTAGTTTTAGCAAATTAAGCTTTAGAATAGTTTTACTATTTTGGAAAATTTTCAAATTAGGGTTAGAATTTTACTATTTTGGATAACTTTTGAATTGAGTTTTGAGTCATATATACAAGTGACGTAATTGAAAAGTTTTATATTATTATTTAACAAAATATCTAAATTGTCTCTCTTATTTTTGTATGAATTCAAGGACTCTCCTTATAAATTTAAGGTTTTATTCATTTAAGGAAGACGATGATCTTTTTCTTATTGTTTCAAGCTCTTTGCTACCTTAGAAAATAAGGTGAAATGGTTAAAAGGATATTGAAATTGGCCCACTTCATAGGAAGTTAGCCTACCAATTATTGAGAAAAAAGGTAGTAGACCCAAGACTCAAAAGGTATATGACATTCTATCCACCCACCATAGTGGACCCTACTGCCATATGTCACATATAACTTTGCATGTAGATCTTTGGATGGCTGTTACTTCACACTTTTTTTATGGTCTACTTAATTAATTTCTTTGCTTTTGTTTCTCCATTCTCTTGAGAGAGATGTTACAACTTGCAAGCAGACTTCAATAATTAACATAAAGGACTAAGCTCCTATATTAGTTTTGCACCGTTTAAAAAATGGTGGCAACTCTTCCATCGCACTTAAGACAGTTGTATGGTGCAAATCGATCTATGAAAAATTGTGATAAGAAGATAATATAAGCCATCTGATTTTTTTTCCAATTTAAATTTGGACCACTCACTATATTACTTTTAACCCTTCATTTGATAGCCATTGATTGGATTTGATTGCTTGCTCCATGTGATTTTAGAAATATGGTCAATCCACAATGGGACCCACAATTTGGACGGTCTGGATTTCAGTACATCAGAGTCACATGTGCGAAGGATGAGTGACCACCATTTTCTAAATGGTGCTTGGTAAAGATTGGTGTCTAACCCTAGCATAATCGGATATATGACGGGCTCTCAACTCACCTAAATTAATTGTCGGTGCACGTGTGAGTGAATACACGTAAGTGAATTGCATCATAATCATAATTTCTATAAGTAACTATAGGAAGAGTTTAGTACCCTGAAGGATCACATGAAACTGTAATCCTCCGCCTATAAATGGCATACACGGCCCTGCCTCTGGAGAGCAGATTGCATGTCCCAATATCTCCGTGCCAGGGGCTGTGTGGGCCCATAGAGATGTCTGTGAAAAATCCACTCTGTTTGGGGGTTATATGTGCTTGTTTGTATTAGAAAAAAAAAAAAGCATATCTAAAACTAATGTAGGCTATACCACACGAAACAGTGGGGATTGAACGGCTGGTAGTGATAAAAGTTTTGTATCAGGATGATATTTGTTCTTACAATTTATCCGAGTGGTAATAATTGTATGAACGGCTTGGATGGAATATAAACATCATGGTCCGCTCCAGGAAGGTTTCAACGGTGGACATTGTTGTTGCCACTGTTTTGTTGGTATGGCCCACCTGAGTTTTGGATCTGCCTGATTTTTAGAATCCTCTCCTATTATGATATTTCAAAATAGATGGATATAGTGGATTTGTCCCGCACATCTCTATGGACCCCACACAAGGATGGATGGCCCGCAGTGCAAAAGTTTCATGGTAGGATATTGTTTTATTAAGGGGCGTTTGGATAGGAAGTTGCTTATGCCTTGAGTAGCTTATTTTAATTTTTATTTATTAAATTAAAATGATTAAGTAACTTTAAGTAAAAAAAAAAAAATTAAACCAATTTTACTTATCTCAAATAAGTTACTTATCTACTAAATAAAAATAAAAATTAAAAAAAAATAAAAATAAAAAAATAACTTATTTGGTGGTGGCCCACTTTTAAATTCTAGTTTGCAGGTCATGGTGGGACCCATCTTAGCAGCCCACGGATTAAATGGTATAAGTGCAGTATGAACGGCTCTAATCAAGATTGTGGGTCCCATGCATGATTGGTAGTACATTGAGCCATCACACCAAGTTGATGAACACATTGATTATTAGAATCTTACAACTGGTGAGTAAAAGCCACAGCGGATGGAGACATCAGCTTCTACCGACAGGGAAATGGCACAGGAATTTTGTATCCTAACCCTTGTCCGGGAATGTGTGGCTCATGATTTCATGACATGGGCACATAGATAGAATTCTCAACCCAAGCTGGGGTGGTCGGGGGATACATGCTAATATTTTCATTATTATATTAGTCTATTATATTAATATATGTTTTATTTTTTGTATATATGATTTTATTAATTATATATGTAGTAATTTATAGTAAAGAACTTCATTTTTTTCTAAACAAACAAGCTAAAATACATGTGAACTACTTTAAAAGCCGTGATGTGTAGCACGCAATCTATTTGAGAGTAAGAAATCTAGCATATCCTTTTCTTTTTAAACGCACGCACACACACCCCCATGCACCCATGCATAGTGGAATTTCACAACCTATGGGTACTCGAACCCTTGACCCAGTGTTGAAACTCTTGAGAGTCTACCACCAGATCAAGAGTAAGGACCCAAATCTAACATATCCTCAACCCAAGCCCAACTCAAGTTTTATCGGGTTGGTGTTTGTGTAGCCCAGCTTGAGACCAGACTCAATACATCCTGCCCAAGCTCAACCCAATGTCAGGTTAGTCATGAGTCCGTTAGCTGAACCCACCCAACTTTCAACCTTTCATACAATCACTATCCATGACTACGTGCCCCATTGGGAGTCACACCTTATTGGAATTGTTACTAAGACCTCAGTGTTGAAACAAGGTTATTTTCACCCAGTCCACCACTTGAGCTATGGATTAGGGTGAGGAGATAAAAGACTTCATTTGTGACACATGCATCGAAAGTCTACCACAAGAGCACCGAAAGTCACTGCTCTTTCATATTCTATGAAAGAAAATGTGTTCTAATTGCACAAGATATATTAACTGTTAGTTTTTTTGGACAATCTTATTTTTCATTTGATTAAAATTAATACTGCAGTCTCAATAATGAGAGTGGATTAGATGTTACCTTAGTGAGTGTTGCCCTTGTTGTGGGGCCTGCCTTAATGATGTGTTGTATATATAAGCGGTCCATCTGTTTTTCCCGCTCATTTTAAGACATGGTCCCAAAAACTAAGCAGATTTAAATCTCAGGTGGATCACACCACAGGAAACAGTGGTGATTGAACACCCACCGTTGAAAACTTCCTATATGCCACTACAATGCACACTGCAATGTTTCCTTTCCATCCAACCCGTTGATAAGGTCAACCAGACCCGGATGAAGGGATATAATAAAGATAAGCTTGATCCAAAACTTTTGGGGGCCCACAAAAAGCTTTTAATGGTCATTCACCACTGTTTCCAATGATGTAGTCCATCTAAGATTTGGATCTGCTTAATTTTTTGGATCATGTCCTAAAATGAGCTGAAAAAACAGATGGATAGCACATATATATATATATATATATATATACATATATATATATATATATATATACATATATATATATATATATACACAAAACATTAATCAAAGTAGGCCCACATAATAAAGGTAACACCGACTAAGTTGACAGTTGACAGCTAATCCACTGCCCTTCAATAATAGTTGTTGACAAGACATGATCATGTACCCTTTTTGCAAAAGGCTCTGGTGTAGCTTTTTCAATTTACAAACAGCCCTAAAAGATCAAGATAATGGATTAATACCGGGAGAGACAAATATGAAATCTCAACTAACCTATATCAATCAATCATTTCATCTACTGTGTTCTCGTCCTAAATTTTGATGACTATAGTTTAAATTCCAACCCCAGATTGGTAGTAAAAAAGATAAGATGAAAGGTTAGCTCAAGTGGTGGACTGAGATACCTCGTTTCCACATTGTGGTCTTGGTATCGATTCCCTAGTGAGAGTGGCTAACAGTGAAGTGTGAACTGACAGTGTGTGTACCGAACAAGCTAAAAATTTAAAAAAAACCATGATCTTTATATTACATCCAACCCATTCAAAAGAGTCCCAGTATCACCCTGATCCAAAACTTCGGTGGAACCCAGTAAAGTTTTAATGATTGTCATGTATATCCTTGCTTTTCTTTGTAATTTGGCCCACTTGAGTTATGGATTTGCCTGATTTTTGGGTTTCTGCCCTAAATTGAGCTGTGGCAAATGATGGACGGCATAGATGTCACACAGAGCCTTCCACTCCCCATGCTACCAGTGTACAAAACAAGAGAATGGCAAGAAATAAATGGTCCACATTCAGTTGAAAAGGCCCAATAAAATTGATGGCTAGGATATTCCAATACAAGAACTTCTTGGTCTGCTCCCTCCATGTTGCATTGCATTGGAGCAAGGTCTAAGGTCTAGATTGCTGAAAAATGGGTCCCACTTGTACAAATTGAGAGCTTTAATACAATGCACCCATGGTTCGAGCCTAGCTCACAAGTCAAGAAATTAGGTATTATCTGCTGCTTATTGTCATTCTAACTCGTTTATTTTTTATCGGCCCACCGAATGAAAGG
Source organism: Magnolia officinalis (assembly GCA_021015155.1). Taxonomy (NCBI): domain Eukaryota; kingdom Viridiplantae; phylum Streptophyta; class Magnoliopsida; order Magnoliales; family Magnoliaceae; genus Magnolia; species Magnolia officinalis. Next base: position 556,504 of record JAJHSJ010000014.1, read on the forward strand.
ATAGGATTTTTCCACCTGGGATCATTTTCATGCATGGTCCATACAAAGTCGTACGGGGTGCCATTTTTCAGTTTTGACAAGCAGAGTGAATGGTACATAGAGGTGAGCATGAGAGGACTCGATTCGGCTAACTCAATTCGTCCAATTTGTTTAGATCCGACTCGACCCAAATCGAATGGGTGAGTCGGTCTGAACCTAGTAGGCTTCGCCCTATCTGAATTCAAACCGAGTCGAGTTCGAGTTACCTAGTAACTTGACCCAAAACTCGATCCAATTAGACCCGACTCGATTCGAAATCCGATTCTCTAACCCTACCTGCCACACCGTATCCCGACCTGATCCCAAAATTTCTCTCTCCCTCCCTCATCCTCCTCATCTTCCAAGCCCGGCAACCACCTACCACCATCACCCTCCTCCTCCTCCTCCTCCTCTTCTCTCTCCTCTCCACTCTCTCAGTCTCTCCCTCCCTCATCTCTCAATCCGACTCGGTGCCAACTTGACCTGACTCGGTACTTCTGACCGAATTGGACTCGGTCTAGATTAGTCCAGACCAGACCGGACTCGGATCGAGTCAAGCATGCTAGACTCGGTATCGAGTTAGATCGAGTTCGGGTCAAGCCTATTTCAAAACAGGATTGAGTCGAGTCCGCCCTAACTCGATCCAACTCGACTCAATGCCAAGCTCTAATGGTACAAAACATATATTCTGTTGTAATGCACCATATATGGACCATCTTCCAAAATTTTGATCAAGATCCTAGCCACTAATCTTGGGACCTTGTTTAGTTGAATAGCCACCATTATTGTGCTTCTCATCTTAACCGTCTATTTTGTAGGCAACAAATCAAAAGGTTAAAATTGTCCCATCGAGATTAACTTTAGGTCATGCTCCATGCACGGTGGAAACATCAGAAGAATGGTATTAGATTACCAAACGATGGGCCCCACTTATCGAACCCCGGTGTACTCGGCAAAGCCTTCGGTGTTTTTACCAGGCCTTGAAATTGAGGGTAAGTTTGAGATGCCCATAAAATAATGGCCCCACCATATAGATGCTCAGGCCCAAAAATCATGCCGGTCCACTCATTAGGTTGGCCACAGAGTAGAAGATAGACTTCATTTAGGGAGACGGCATCTACACAGCGAGATTCACCACACCTGATGAACTGATCATGATGTTTCACATGCTTCCTACGTTGGCATGTATGTAGGGAAGTTAATCTAGACCACTAAAATTAGGAATGCAATAATGTAAGGTTTGAAATGGAGTGTTATATGGTTTTTGATAAATGCTCCAATGGTCTCATACAATGCTCCTAGTTGCAGTGGCGTACCCAAATGGTCTGTTTCATCATCAATCCTGACCATCTATCAGGTTCAGCGTACAATTCACAGACTAGTGTGTAAAAATAACATTGATTGGATGATCTGATACATCCATAAGTGGCCCTCTCTTTATAGCCATCCATCTTCTGATACATCCATAAATAAAAAGTAATTATATAGAATGGGTTGGACCATTAGATGGGCTGGGCCAAGCTGGACTTTGAAAACTCCAATGGAAGTGATCAAGTATTACTTAATGAATTTATAAGTATATTAATTTTTTTAGCATTGCATCATGAAATTAAAAATCTCATAAAGTAATCCAATGGAAGTAAAACATCCAACATTTGTTTCTAATTTTTATTAAAGGAGTTATATGCTTCCTCGACATAAGTGGGCTCTTACTTTAACAAGTAAGGCGCATGGATCAGTAATCTAGACCATTGATCCATTGAGTCCTGCCAGAGGTGCACCACACCCCCAAATTATCCGTGACAGAATAATACTAAACTTGTGATTCATGGTCTTTGAACAGAAGGTTGAAAGAGAAATACAGCAGTAGCGGGCCCATTTCAATTGAAACAGGCCCAATCCAGCAGAGAATGACTTGATTACGGAGCCATGTGGGAGGTTGCCATTTTTCTCAGACCCAACTTATACCACCCTCAGTCTGTGGTTTTACTTTAGTCAAGATTATTCACGCAGTGGCCCACCAAACCCCAATTTGCAAGTTTTGCAACTTTTTAATTATAGAACTTGTTTTAACCGCACCCAAATTCCTTACCCTTCAAGGCCTAAAGAATCCAAATTCTTGTGGGGTGGCACGTCTAAGTTCTAAATTAGGTTTTTTTTTTTTTTTTTTTTCCTGGATTTTTCGTTCATCATGATAAATCACCGTTAATGAACGAGTTTGAACGAGTTTGATGAAATATACACACCGAGGCAAACGCCACACATAACTATGGTTGGCTTCTTATAGGTAATAAAGTGAACTGAGACTTATCCTATAGAAGGTAAACTTCGGGGTTAAGAGGGTGATAGACCTAACTATTTCCAATCAAGGTAGTTTATAGTTAATTAAAAGCTTATCGAATTATCGTTTCAAGAAGCTCAATATTACTCAGATTTGAAGTGTAACGAGAGAGATTGGATCTGTTTATCAAAATTAGGCGATGCTGATTGTGCATGTAACATAAGTCAAACTATCAAGAAAATTAGGCCCACTTTTGAAAGATCAAACGATGTCATAACTCTTCGATCGCTATATTTTTGCGGTCGTAAAAGATTGAAGAGCAAAGTTATGATCCCATATGAAAGCTCATTGAATTATCTTTTCAATAAACCTAAGATTAATCAAGAGTGGACATGAACAATTTGCGATCGTCATTATCGACTTTGAGCCTACTTTTGAAAGGTTAAATGGTATCCAAATAATATTATTTTACTCCCATTTGAAAGCTCGTTGAATTATCTTTCCAATGAGATAAGATTGCTCGAATTCTACCTATAACGAGGAAGCTATGACCACTTCATGGGATCAAGCAATGGTTGAAACAAAAGCAAATGCAATAGTGGAACAAAAGAGACCACGTCAGTGTAAGTACAGTTCACTTTTGTGTTTCCAATTTTACATGATCCCATAAAAATGATCATAACTCTCTCTTTATAGGTCAGATTGAAGCAATCCTGGGCTCATAAGAAAGATAATTTGACGAGCTTTAGAATGGGATTGAAATTATATCATTTCGACACTATTTTACCTTTCAAAAGTGGGCTCATTATCCATGATAATATTCATAAATTATTCATGTATGCATTTTCAACATCAGGCGATCTTACAAAAATGATCATACTTGATGTAGAGCGGGTCGCGGATAGTTTCATGGCCAAGATGGAACAGAAAAGGCCTGGTCGACGACAGAAGTGATCTGGACCGTCAGACCTTAGATTGGGCGTATCTCGCAATCCGGAATGAGTTATCTGACGTAAAATATATGATTTTGGGGTAGAACGAGCTACTTTAGCCAACCAATCCCACTACGCTAGGTTGCGACGCCCGGAATTGCGAAAAACTCCTGGATCGACGGTCGTTTCCCTGCTTTAATCTCATTTTTACTATAAATAGTAAGTTTTAGTTTGATTATAACTCTTCATCCGTCGGGCTTTAGGAGTTGCGCCCAACGTGAAAAGAGCTTAGAATAATTAGGAGAACGGTTTGGTGAAGTCAAATAGGACACTTACTATTTTTGGCCGAAAATCTTGCGCACTAGTAGACATCACGACCGTATATAAATAGTAAGTTTACTATTTATAGTAAGTCACGAATTGTAGGAGTTTTTGTTGTAGTTTGATTCTGATTTCTTTCCCATTGCTTGGTATCCCTATTTAAAGGGTGTGAACTCATTTTAATGATTAATTAATCAGTTTCGAATTTATTAGAATTTATTTCTATTTTCTGCTTTCTTTCCTCGTGGATTCGAGAAGTCTCTGTGAGGAGTCCAGAGAAGCTCCGTGGATTTGGAGTATTTGTTCTCATCACGTTCATCCCTGCGTCAATACCTTCCTCGTTATAGCTTGAATCGCGATAATCTTGGGTTCATTAGAAAGATAATTCAACGAGCTTTTCAAACGTGACTGTAATCATCTTATTTGAACATCATTTGACAATTTAAAAGTGGGCCCAAAATCAATGGTGATGTTCAGAAACCATTCATGTTCAAATTTCCAATTTCAAGTGATCTCATGAAAATGTTATAACTCCCTCAACATAGGTCTGATCGAGGTGATCTTGCATTTATTAGAAATTTAATTTGACAAGCTTTCAATTTAGATTAGAATTATCTCATTTAAACATCGTTTGACCTTTTAAAAGTAGGCACAACATTCCTAATCTTTCAAAAGTTGGCCCTAAATACAATCTTTTGTGTGTGTGTGTTTATCCATATTCTAAAAGTTGGGTTTTTACAATTTTTTTCTTTCATTAATTTCTTGACAAAAGACACACATAGGAAAGAAATTTTGAGGAACGAAAAGGAACCTATTTTCTAAAATGAGGTTTTGGCATATTTTTTCTTTCATCCTATTCATTTTTTAGGAAATACTCATCCAAACAAAATCTTTAAAAAGAAGAAAAAGATCTGTATTAAAAAGCGAAATTTTTATAATATTTTTTCATTTTATTTTATTTCATTTTCTTTCCAAACAAGCTTAGAATTCATTTTTTAATGTAAGAGTTTCTATACGAAAGAGTGATTAGAAAGTACAAAAGATCATTAGAGCGTAGTGGTAAAAGAATAATTAGCTGAAAAGTAATAATTATAAATAAATAATTTTTTTTTTTAAAAAAAGGTCAATGAGTTCATGGATATAAGGTTCGACATAGGACAATTTCATTAAAAAAAAAAATTGAAATAAAATGCTGGGAACTAAGCAAAGTAAAGATTTAAAAGGCTGATTATTTAAGGGCTCTCACCATGTTGTAACGGTGTATTAGAAAATAAAAAAATCTATGAAAAAAAGAAGAGTAAAAAATCTAAACCATTCAATGTACCACCGTATTACAAATATAAAATGGAATTAAGCTTATGATCATATGGTAACAGGGAACCATCTCTGCCATGTGTAATAATTATGTTTTTTGAATCCCATCCCACTTGATCCTTCCCCATGCCATGCGCCAAACACCCGCTCACCGTGTTTATTTGATCGTTAGATTGAGTTGTATAGTTGCTGTACGATGGACTGATGCCCCATTTAGTACCACCCATCACATCAAACTGGATAAGGTAGTGATTCTAAAATGATGAGGTGATACTAGTCGGTGTTGTCCGATGCTGTATGGCTCACCATGATGTTGTATGTCACCCATGCCATTCATCCATTTTTTCCATGAGCCGTAAAATCTAAGTCCAAGTGGACCACATCATAATAAATATTGGTGATTGAACACCCACCATTTAAAAACTTCAAAAGGGCTACAAAAGTTAAGTTTTGGATCAAGCTGATATTTGCATTTTTATCTTATAAAACCTGTGTGACATAATAAGAGATGGTAAGACAAATAAACATTACCATTACCATGAGCCCTACGAAGTTTTTAATGATGGGTATCTAATCATCACTATTTCATGTGGTGTGCTCTGCCTGAGATTTAAATCATCCTCATTTTTCGGAGCATACCCTAAAATGATATGGAAAAATAAATGAACTGCATGGATGAAGCACATGAATCATGGGGCCATATAGCACGGACCTGTGGTACCGGAGGGGTCACTACCGAATCGGAGTCCCATCACTTCAGCATTTGATGGCGACTGGCAAAGGTCTCCGTAGTGACCCCTCCAATGCTGATATCTCGATACAGATCGATGCTGTGGGCCATAGCATGATGTATGTGTTTCATCCACTCCTTCCATACGTTTTACTTATTCGTGCACTTTGAAGTGGACTGTCCTTTTTTGGTGGATCACTCCAAATCAAATGGCTCTCCACCCTTACAACCATCTATATATACAGGAGGTCACCTCTAGGATGTGCCGTAGCCCAAAAAATCATGCATGCTGAAAGCACACGACCATCCAATCCATCACAATTTTTTGGTTGGTAAAGAAAAGGTTTGAATCATCCAGTCTCCACAAATCTTCACCAGTAGACCATCCATCAGATTGCCTATCGATTGGTCGGACCAGATTCAACTGAGATCTCTCCAACATTGCGAGATGCATTAGGTGGCTACCATCTAAAATGATACTCGACGGACGCTAGATCTGGACCGACGACTTTAGTTTTCTTAACTTGCGAGAAAGACTAGCCATTCGCGCGAGTCAAGAGAGAAGAAACTATTCGCGGTACATGTGACAAATTCACATGATTGTGGAGATCCGGACCATTCAACATACACGTGCGGCCCACTTTTAGAGTACTGTGAGCCAAAAAAATTGGGATGGACCGTTAATCAAGGGGGCCACAAGCAGACGGAGGAAACAAACAGAAAAGAAAGAACTACAATTTACATTCAACACGTGCGGTCCACTTGAACGTGTGGAGCAGCTGATTTTCCATAGGGCATGTTCATGGTGGGCCTCACCTGGATTAATGGCACGGATCTTGCATTCACATCACGTCAGTACGTGTGCTGCTAATATATTATTTCATTTAATTCTAATAGCCTACTTTTGTATGGGCAAGTGGCCCACCCAACGAGCGATCCAGCTTATCTTTCCACCCACCTCTGTATCATGATTCATACGTCGAGGGTGTGACTTTGACTGACTCCGCTGCCGCCTACCGGTCAAAAGTCAATGTTAGTGGCTTAACACGCTTGAAATGAACAGTGACCAAATGCTGACGTGGCTCATGTCGGTTGAATCTGGTCCACTGAATACATGTCCTGATCCAAGAATCTAAGTGGTTCACTGATTTAGTGGGCCACACTCGAACATAAAAAAAATACATAACCATTCATCTTCTCCTCTGCCCGTACATTTCTCCCCTTCATACATACATGGTGGATTTCGTTATTGGACTTGCCTGATTTTTTTACCAGGATATGGTCGTCGTTAGGCCCACCTAATGAATAGCCCGGATCTCACATACACATTCCCGCGGACTCGACTCTTTGATCATTCCTCGCACCCCAATGGCCCATCAGTTGAATAAGAATAACCTCTGTTTATGGACGTTTGCGTATCAAATTTGGACCATTGACTAGTCTCATTTCAACCGTCCATTATATATCGACTAGTTGGTCAGTTTGGGCCATCATTTCAGTGTGATTATTGGTTTTGTTAAATTTTAAAGTGGGGCTGACTGCTTGAACCGCTCAGTTTCACATATCATATTTATATACATGTGAATGCGTAATTTTTGTTATTTTTCCATGTCTTAAATCAATTACGAATCAGGTCGGTCAATGTCAGATCATTCAGTGTCATCCAGCACTGTTCATGCCATTGAACTGTTGCCCGATGTTATCAAAATTTTTAAAATTTCTCTGGTTGTTAAATTATGTGGGCACATGTTCAATACAATTGAGCCTAGTTTCAATGCCATTTAGACTCATCAAAGTGCAATTGAGAAAATTTAATTTTTTATATCGTTTCTAGGGTGTTAGTTTGATGCCATTGAAGTGGGGTACAATGTCATAATGATTTGTCGATGACATCAAAGTCTCATCCATCGATCGTAATGCTGCATGTCTACAGGATTTGTTTTCGATTTTGTTTGGAATTCTTCCCATGATTATAAAAATGTGTAGAAATTGAAAATAAAGTAAGATAAAGCTTTTCTAATTCATTACTAAGGTTTCAAGGGCATAGTTTGAGGTGATTTGAAGCTTGTTTGAATTAAGTATTCTCTAAGCTCTTATAATTTATGTTTTCATAGTGATTATCTGTCATTTTGTGTCAAGGTTTTTTTTCCAAAAAGATTTTTCTATGTTAAAATCAATATATTTGCATTGTGCTTGATTGATGTGATTAGATTACTTTACTTATTTAATCTCTGTGTGCTTCTACGGTCCCCCAAGAATTTTTTTATGAGAATCCTAATTGTGCTTAATGGAGTCATCACACGTGAAAGATCAAAGCGCTCTTCATGCCATCCCACCAACATGGATGCCATATATAGAAAGAAAAAAAAAAAAAAAGATTACAAAGTCATCGGGTGGGCCATCATGATTGACATGGTGGGACACCCTAAAGGAACTAATTGGGAGAGATTGATCTACCCTTGATGTTTACAGGGTCCATCTTGACAATTATTTTAAATCCTCTCAAAGAAAAACAATTCATAAGGTTAGCATTGCCGTATACACTATTTTTAATCCGAGGTTACTTGAATCAGCAATGGAGCTGAATTTTAGGCCTTGTGCCGGACAGGCATGTATTTCACATCAACATCAATGTGGTGCCCACCGAAGCAGACATGCTTTGATTGCACAGTCAAGGGGAGCTGCCGTCGGGCAGATACCTTCTGTAAAATTATTTTTATTTTATGTCTTCTAGAAAGCTATGTAAATCACGGTATTGTCATCATTTAATAGTGAGAAAGTGAAAACTATTAAAATTTTTGAATATCTCATAATATTATTATTGTAATCTTTCTTGATCAATTCTAATAAAAAAATATTACAAAATTTTCAAGAGAATTTTACTAAATGCTATCTCATTAATATAGACGTCTTGGGCTATGTAGGCTAGGGTCAGCTGCTGGGGTGAGCCCCACCATGATGTGTCACCTTATGTTATGCTAAGGGTTCAAAAATCAAGGGTGGACGTCTCTCTCCGGCCAATTGCTTCCTACCGTATAGTCTACCTCCATGTTAGATTAACTTGATTTTTGTTTATTTTTTTAAAACCTGGGCCTAACATGTGATTACATGTCTAATGATAGGAGTGGATTTCACATACACTTCATGGTGGGCATCCCTTTCCTAACTATTTAAGATTTATGCTGATATTAGAAAATATATAAATTTTCCGCAAAGCGCACCCTTAATTTTTTTGGATACCATGTGTATGTAAGATCTACTTTTACTGTGTTAGACGTGTAATTCTATGTTGGGCACAAGACCAAAAAAACGAAACATACAGTTGAAATGTGATTTAGGTGGGTTGTACCAAAGAAATAGTTGAGAGAATGTCCTCCCTTGATTTCTTCAAAGCCCACAATTTTGATTATATAAAATTCTCTCCAACCATTAGGTGCAACACTAAAATTTAGGTCTAGACCTAAAAAATCATGTCTATCCATGATTTATGGGGCCTGACTAAGGGAAATAATTTAAAGCATGATCGTTGCATTGTATATTATTTCTAATAGTGTGGTTCACCTAAATCATGAATGGGGATCCTTAAGCCTGACATGGGATGACACATTTGATAGTTAAATTGGATTTTACATTAATATTTCTGTAGAGCTCACCCGAGCAGCTAACCCCTTACTTGCACAATAGACTCCGTTAAAAAATTTAATTAAAGCTACCATTGATAATTATTTAATAAATGAGGTAGTTTATTGAAAACTTTTTTGAAGAAGATACCACCATGAAAATATCATGTTGATGAAGTAATATTTTGTAAAATTTTCGATTTTATAAGTTTCAGTGATAGCTATCCCAGAAGGTTTACGAGAGAGAGAGAGAGAGAGAGAGAGAGAGAGACGTAGCCCTTTTAACTGCTCAAGGGAAGATGAGGTGATAGTAAGCTGAGAGACCCGTGGTACCATGTTTCTACAGCACACGTGGTGAGGTTGTGTACCAATCAGGTCCATTCATAGAGTGGGCCGGAGCATAATTTATTACTTAAGAGTACAAAAAAATCACATTCATTGGGCTCATGATTCACATGATAAGTCTGACAAAGTAAAATACCTGAAGTTCACATATCAGCAGGCAAAATCCTAAATTAAAGAGAAGTGATGGCCAGAATCGTTGAAAAGGTTTTATTTTGAAAACACAAGCCATCCTTATACATTCAACCGATCACTTGTACTATGTGGACATTGCCCAATACATACCGTTTCATTATTATTGGCTGCTTCGGATGCATTAAAGCTAGGGTAGGGTCCGGGGCACATTTCAACATGAACCATTTGTGACATTATTGCCTAGGATGGGGTTTGACTCGATGGCTCAGTGGTAAACAGACTCTTGTTTCAACACTAAGATCATGGAATCTAGTGTCCATTTGATGTGAGTGTGTATGTAAAAAAAACAATGTATCTTGGGTAGGTAGTATCTAATCGAGGGTTAGCAATAGCCCCACTTTAGCTGAATTTGCATAACCTAAACCCAACCCAATCTCAAATTAAGTTGAGCTGTCCAAACTTAACCCAACCAATGAACCTTGACAACTTGACCTAAACTCAGGATGGGTAAATTACGTTTGGGCTGAAGCCTTACTGTGGTCTTCTCAAAAAAATGGTTAAGGCTGTTGACATTGTGAATCAGGAGGTCTGTTCAAGCTCAGGATCCTTACTCTTGCTCGGGTGGTTGACTCTCAGGAGTTTCAACACCCGGTCAAGGGTTTGAGTATCCATAAGTGGTGAAATTCCACCAGCGTGAGTGTGTGGGGTATGTGTGTCTAAAAAAATAAAAAATAAAAAAAAAAATAAAAATAAAAAAAACTCAGCCCACAAAGTAAAACCTAGGCTAAAGATTAACCTGGTGCGTGACAAGTTGAACAAACCAGTCCAAGTGGGTCCACTGACTATTAAGATCTGATCTGTTTATTAAGTGTGCCTCAAAAAAAAAAAAAAAAAAAAGAAGAAGAAAGAAAAAGGCCCAACAAATACTAAATGGGCAGAGTTGATGGGCTCTTGAAACAAAGTCCAAGCCCTATCCTAAGAGCCACGCCCGAAAGTAGCTTGTTTGGTCCGTGGGATTAAATTGTATGGAATTGTATTAGATGAGCTTAACAACATTATTATACAATGATTGCATGCCTGAAAATACTAGTATTTTTGAGCCATTCAATCCCTATGTTTGGTATAACATTATTGTCATGGGAAAAACACTGTATTAAGCATCAGCCCAGCCCATTAACAGCTCTGGTTAGCACGTGATAGGTAGGCTTGCTCATTTTGAGCCACTCAGCTGTTCTCAAGATCGGGACAGACTGAGGCTCCGAGGGGCCACTGTGATGCATAGGTTTTATCCAAGCTGTCCTTCCATATTTTCATGTTATTTTAAATCACGAGCTAAAAAATAAGACAGATCTAAGACTCAAGTAAACCACAAAATGAGGATTAAATGGTTACAGTTGAAAACTTCATCACAATCAACCTTAGAAAGGTTTCAATGATGGACGTCATTAGCACCACTCTTCCCATGGTGTGGCCCATTTGAACCCTGAATCTACCTCATTCTCTGGGCTCATAACTTAAAAGACGGTTAGGGATAAAATCCATACAACACAGTGGCCCCACAAAGCCAATATAATATTTTAGTTCCATACAAGCACGGCTGCCCCCAGAATTTGTGTAACGACACATGCTCGACCCTGCTGCATGTCTTCCAGGTCATTTGAATCGTAATTCAGTGGGCTTCCGAGAAACTTCGTTTTTTTTAATGGGGGAATTATTTGATACTCTGATAGCGTACGTGCTCGATACGCAGGGACCCGAAATCGTATGCATGGAATAAAATAAAAGTACAAACGAATAGTTTGTGTAGCACACCGTCGTTAACTTGCATCTGATTGGTGGACATTTGCTTGTTGAAATGGGATCATTGGATGCTTTCAGTTTTAACCGTCCAATCAGTATTCAGCAATCCAATAATCACATGATCAAGCATTCCTAATTTTTGGTTCATGCACTAGCGGCCATAATTTTGGTAGTTTTTGTTTGAATTGTTCTTCTGCCACGTATGCAATCTTTAATTTCTAAGCGCACGCGTATCATCCATCACACTCCGCCGGAGTATCAAAAAAGTCGCTGGTTTTGACGTGGGCGAATCGTTTCAGACGAAAACCGAGGATCAGCACTTGCGACGATGCGGAAATCCGCCCGCGTATAAAGCGTGAAACTCCGTCTCATCTGAGTCTCATTTCCTTCTTCTTCTATTGCTGCTGCAATGTCTTCCGATGCATCTTCTCCTGTTACTGTTGAAACCATCAATCCAAAGGTACTCTCTGTCTATCTGTCTCCCTCTCTATCTGATTTTCTTATTTTCAGGTTATGTTGATTACTTCGGTATGTTTTGTTTATGTTTCTGCATCTGGTTTATCTGTTTTTTTTTTTTAGTTTTATAATTACTTTGGTTTTTCTATATTGGATTCTTATGTTTTCTTTTCTTTTACTTTTTGGCCATCATTAATCTACTGGTGTGTGTGTGTGTGTGTGTTTTTTTTTTTTTTTTTAATAATATTTTGTTCCCTGTGTTTTGGGATTTTATTTATTTTTAATTACATGGGTGTGTTTTATTGTCTTTCTGTATGGACTCCTCTTTTCTTAATTACTTTGGTTATTTGCTTAGATCAGTGTCTTTTTATTTTATTTTATTTTATTTTTAAAGTTCCATATCTGGATTTTTTTTCTTTGAAATTGAATACTGGGTCTGCTTGATTTGGTGTTTTTTTAGCCTCTCTCTCTCTCTCTCTGCTTTTGAGTACTTGGATGTATTTTATTTTGTATTTCAACTGGGTTTTTTGTATTTTCTCCTAGTTTAGTTGGTTTGAGCTGAATTTTAATGTGCATGTATATTTCGCTTTCGTTAATTTGAAGGTGTTATCTTTTTATTTTTTAAATTTGATTCCTTGTTTTTCGGACCATTGATATGTTGTATTGTCTCTCTGCATCTCTGTTCTTAGCTTTAAAAATAAAAATAAAAAAACTTTGTTTTATTTTATATAAGTATGTTTTATTGTGTATTCTTAATCTGGGGTTTATACTTTTCATTTGATTTTTTTTTGGTCTTTGCTTGCATGGATATGTTTTATCATTTTTTATTTTGTATTCTGCACCGGATGCTTCTTTCCGTTCTATGATTTTGGGTCTCGGACTGATTACTAATCTTTAATTGAATGGTTTTGTTTTGTCTCAGACCACTGTTCAATTTTCTTTTTCTATATCAGAATCAGCCACCTTTTATTATTATTATTTATCTGAATTGGGGTCTGTGTTTTTGATTAATTAGTTATACATATCGTGTTGGGCTTTGCATGTTCTGCCTTCTGTTTCTTTTTTCCTCGTATGTATTAGTTGGTCTACCTGGTTCAATAGCTGATTTTCGCTTTCAGGCTTTTGGTGATCAATATGGTTTCTTTTTTCTTTTTTGGGAAAGTGTCAGATTTCTAACCCACACTGAATCTCTTGTTTATGTGCTTCTGTTGTGGTTTTTGGGTTATTATCTTCCTTCTGAATGCTTTTTTTCTTTTTCTTTCATCAGGTTCTAAAATGCGAGTATGCCGTCCGTGGGGAGATTGTTACCCATGCCCAGGTATTCCAAATTGAGAATTCATAGGAAGATTTTCTCCCTTCTCTTGATATTATCATTTCCTAATGGAAAGCATGCTGACCCAGGCCACTGATACACTGTACCACCACAAAAGCAAAGTACATAGAACTCATTCTTGAACATGAGGATTGTGAATGCTCAACAATAGATCTTCTTATAATTGTTCATTTTGGATTCTTATTTAGAACACCTTGGGTTCTAACAAAAACAAAAACGAGGTCTGGTTACATGTCTTGTTTTATAGGTTTCTTGTTTTGTTGCATCAAAGATTGAAGTGACACCATCCAAAAACTTGCTGGTCAACTTGAGATTTGGCTGAAGCCAGGTTCCTAGTACTGTCTCCAAACTGCAAACAATAATGTTATGGCCTGTTTGGATTGGCGGAATCCGGAAAGTAACCATAGAACATTTTCCACCTATTGTGACAATAAAGTAACCTATGGAAAACTATTTTAAAAAAAATGGTGTTTTCCTTTTTCTCTAGAAAAATTAACCCTCATTTCCACACTTTTCGAGAGACAGATTTCACTTCGAACCATTGACCATTCCATGTTTTCTTGGTAATTGTAGAAAATGAAAGGCAAATAACATTTAGGGCTCGTTTGGCACCATGTATTTGGAATGCAAATCACAATTACACCGGAATCGAAATGATTTGGAATCTTCAATTGTGTTTGGTGGCCTGTATTTGGAATCCTGTCGAGTCACAAAATTGTGTATGGCAGCTTGGATTTTGAATAAAAAGGAATTTGGTAATGTATTCACAGGAACTTGAATTTGATTAAGTAAATCATTACTCTAAAATGGCATGCACGTGTGTCATTTTAGATAATCATTGTAACAAGCCCATTAAAATATATGCTTTGGCTATAAATGAGGTAATTCCGAGCCTTGGGTGGGCCACATAAGTGGCCCCACTAATTTTATAGTTGAAGAGAGAAGAAGAGAAGAGGGTGTGTCTGGTGGTGGGGAGAGAGAGAGAGAGAGAGAGAGAGAGAGAGAGAGAGAGAGAGAGAGAGAGAGGCCACCACAGTTACCTTCACGATACGGGGCATGACGGTTGTTATGGCCCTGTAAGTCGTTACGATCTCTCTTTTTTTTTTTAATTTTTTTATGTATTGAAAAAACCCCCGAAAAATATGTATTTACCTTCTAATGTTGATTAAAAAGTATGAAAAACCTGTATCTGTCCCATAATAGACCATTACAAGGCTATTATGGCCTTTAGAGGGGACGTAACGTGCCGTTAACGACAATTATGGGTCATTTTTTTCCATAACGGCTGTTACGACCCCGTAACATGTAACAGTTGCTACTGTTACCTTTACGTAACGGCCCTTACAGCCCCATAACGGCCTTTACGGCACACCATGAGAGAGAGAGAGAGAGAGAGTCGCGCCTGTAATTTTTTAAAGAAAGGGGCTTGTAACTATCACCTTTTTAACCGTTGGCAAGGAATCGATGTTAATCCGGTTCGGATTTTTATCATTTCAAAGTGATTTTGAAAATCACCTTTTTGAAGGATTTGGATTAATAGGAATTAGGATTCCTTTTCATGTATTTTCTTATCCACAGTTTTCTCGGATGTGACGTTTTTCTTTCCAAATCAAAATTTTGGATTCCACCAATCTAAAAGGGCCTCTAAATCAGCTAGTTTGTCTCAAATCAGTTGAGACAACTGTAAACGTTAAAGGTGCTGTGAACATTGAACTGACCTTTGGCTTGTGGTTACTTTACTTTCTAGAGAAGTTTTAAGTTTATGGGTTGTAAGGTGTAGACTGCTGATACTGCGTTAAGCAGCTAGAAAGGTCAACGAAAATCATGACCTTTTTAGAATCAAATTCATCTGATTAATATTTTTTCTGAATTGTTTTTGCTTTGCAGCGTTTGCAACAAGAATTACAAGAAAAGCCAGGCTCTCACCCCTTTGACGAGGTATCATTATTTCCTTTTTCCTTTTCAATGGCATTTGAAATAGTGGTTGTACTGATCTTGGGATGATTTGTGCTGTTATTAGTGAACTAACCAAGAAATTGCTTCCTGGACAGAAATAAATTGCTTCATGGACAGAGTGTTTTGATTCTCCCATGTTTCGTTGCTATTGAAATCTTGACCACATTTAATTAATATTCTCTTTCTTCTTCTCCTATACCTTGTTAGTTGCATGTTGTAACTCTGAAAGAGATGTGCTTCACTTCCGGGCACAATCTAAGGGAGGCCCGAGATGGAAACACGTGTACAAATATATTGAGGTATTGAAAAATATGTAATATTTAAGTCCATCAACAATCTAAAATAAGAAAATTAGGCAATTATGAAAATAAAATTAAAAGTTCAAATTAGTTTAGATGTTGTTAGTTAGGTTCAATAGTGTTTATGTCTTTCTTTCTTTGCTTTTTGTAATTTTTCCAAATCTGAAAGAATAGAGCAATCTTAGATTTGTCTTATTTTCATTGAAGGTGGCATCACGAGAGATGAAAAGGCTAGTCAAGTATCATATCCTAAGGAATATTTGAAAGATAAAGAGGTGAAGCATATCATATGGGTAGGAATAATACCCACCAATGTGTAGCAGAGTGGGAGGGTCCTTAGTGTATTTGAGTCTTATGGTGTTTTATAGCCGAGTCTAAAAAATAATTATTGAGGTTGGTATTGATTCTATAAACTGGTATAAAAATGAAAAAAAAAAAAACATCGGCAACATTCTACCTGTCATCTAATAAAGGACATGTCCTTGTTGCAGAGATTGTTGATCTTGCGTTACTGTCCCCTCTAGTTGCTATTGTCTGGTTGTTATTACATCTGGGTGTCCATTTTTTCAGAATATTTCTATGGCCACATATAATAATCAGCTTTCTAAGGTCTGTTATTAGAACTGCCTTTCTAAGCCGGTTTGCCTTTTCAGAAGATCATTACATGAGATTGTATGTACTTACATGGTTTCTGTGAGCACGTGTTGTTATGGGCAACCATTGCTGGGTTCTCATCCTCATTTGAATTTTTACGTGTTGACGATGAATCGTGTCGCCCTTGCCCAGGCCTTTCAGCATCTTTTTCTCTGGCACCCCATGGGTGCCCTTTCAGAACTATGGCATCTCATCTTTGCATCCAAAGCCTCTCCCTTCCACAGTCTTATCTGAAGAAAGTTGGTAACCCAAGCTTTGGCAGCAGCTTTCTTGCAGTGCATCTAAGGAAAAGTTGCAGACTCATTTGTCGATGGCACCATCATTAGGTGATCATTTATTGTGAGATGACTGGACATTTAATGAAGATATTGAGTATACTGAGGCATTTAATGCCAAATCTCAGCATTGCAACAAAGGGTCAGCCATAGCTGCTCAATGAGCAGATTGGACAACAAGACTAGGTTCCACGTGTAATGAGGCGAGTGCCTATAATCAGGGTGTTTACTACACCCAAATGGACTATTTTCACCAACCATATGTTTCTCCTTATTGATTACAAGGGACCTCACCAACTGTGAGTCTGTGACATCTCCATTAACCAGCCGATGTGGTCTAGTTCAAGGATTTCACTTGGTAGTTTCCTGCTGAGACTTGATACAGATTCACGGGATTTTACTCTGGTGTACACCTGCCTCAGTCATCAAGTGTGGTTGAGTACTCCCTATGCTTGTTTAATTTGTTTGGCATTACCTTTAAGTGTGGATATGGTTCTTGATAGAGTAGAATAGCAGAAAGTGGCTTTGTGTAGCTGAGCCCAATTAGTTGGGATAAGGCTTAGATGGTAATGATGATTCTTCCCATGATATGATATAAATCCTAGAGCAAGCATCTATCCTTGTCGCATGCAAAAGTTTTGCTGGGATAGTCAAAACAGAGTAACCCATTCTCTCTGTAAAGAAAACCTCCCTCAGTGCAGGGTGTTTGCAATACATGTGCCTTAGTTGTCTAAGGCAATGTTAGCACTCCCATTGTCGATTTGATGTCGCAATTGTTCATTATTTACATGACTACTCACATACACACAAGGATGATGAATACAAATAAAATGTTTCCCATCTATGTAATTCCCAGAGCAAACCCTTCAACCTTGTGTTATGCAAGAGTTCAGTTGGATAGTGGAAATACCTCTGTGGACGTTAGCAGTACATTTGCCTCAGTCATGTATGCTCCCCACCCCACTACTGTCGCACATGTAGGGACAGACAGACGCAAAGAGTATGTAGTGGTGAATGCTTATGTCTGCATTTTATCCAGTTGTTTGTCTATGTATGTAGGTTGCCTTGTATGCCTGCAATACATATATATGTTTAAGCATGAAAGATGTGTCCTATAATTATTCTTTGGAGTATGTATATGGATGTGTTTATGGCTAGGTTGTTTTGTCCTAGATTCATTTGAAGTTTGCCATTTATTGTGCAGATACTCTACTGTAATATTGGAAATCCTCAGTCCCTTGGTCAGCAGCCAATTACCTTCTTTCGAGAGGTAACTCATAACTCTTCAATTGAAATGTCAGCACGCACAGTTAGCTTTGAGTTATCTTGATTTTCTCATACCCTTTCTCTCAGGTTCTTGCATTATGTGACCATCCTTCCATCTTGGACAGAGAAGAAACTAAGAGCTTGTTCAGGTACTAGAATTATGTCCATGTTGTCCATATTCTTTTCTTTTTTTTTTCTTTACATATTCATACTATAGGCATATAGTATATATGACTTACTGGAATAGGCATATAGTATATATGACTTTGTGAAAGACAATGCTATTATGTAGCTTTCTTTGTACGACTTCTATGAAGTGTTTTCCCAGCTGTACACTTGGCAGATATTTATGTTGATTGTGACCATTTATCTGGGGGACCATAGTGCTGCAACTTGGGTTAGGGTCAACCCAAGCCAGATTGACCCAACCCACGTTCATGTTGTCAAGGTCCTCAGGTTGGGTTAGCGTTGGAAAACGCTAACCCGATTTGAAATCAGGTTTGGGTTCAAGTTGAGCAAATTCAAGTCGGGTTAGGTCAAGTTTGGGAATAATCACATGTATTTGAGTTGGGTTGGGTTGAGTATGTCGGAATTTGGACTGGGTTCAGGTTGGGCACCTTGGGTTGGAATTTGGGCTGGGTCAGGTTGCGGGTTGGGCTCGGGTTGACCCTCAACCTGAGCCACATTAAAATCACTATGATTTGACGACCACTTTGGTTGGCATGTGCTTGATTATTATTTTTTAAATAAGCGGCCATTTTAAATGAACTCGTTTGACTTCAATACTCTGATTCATTTGCTTCATGGGCTGTGGCCTATCCAAAAGGCAGCATACCAAATGATGGTTCTGATTACTGTACACAAATGATCACATTCACAATACCCGGTGTTCTGGTGCATGCTTCATGAAACTTTGTGAAGCATGCACACAGTAGTAGAATTCCTCTTGTCAAATGAGGAGATAATTTTTCCATGTGAGCCATCATGAGTTCTTGGTATTGTGATGTCGTCCATCATTTCATTATCTAATAATTGAACGAACATTTGCAAATTGCATTGTAGTCATTGCTGGTTCTATTATTAACCTCTTGTGCTTTGATTTTTTTGTATGATGAACTCCTTATTGGATGCCTGCAGTTTGGATGCCATAGCAAGAGCTAGGCAGATTCTGAACCAGATTCCCGGTAGAGCTACAGGTGCATATAGTCACAGTCAGGTAAGATTACACTCCACCAGTGCGGCAATCTCTACTATATATATGCCTGTAGGTCTTAGACATTTTTGCCTTTGCAATTAGTTGTTCTAGATGGAGAACCTTGACTATTTTAAGGACATGTTAAGACATTTGAAGTAAAACTAAAAGTTATTTTAGGAACTCAGAAATATGGCCAGTGTTCATCGGACGGCTTAGATTTCACCTGCAAAAACCCATGAAATGGCTCACATTTTACCTGCAAAAACGTGAACTGGATTTTCTCTCTCCACTTGCGTTGCACATGCCGCACCCCCTAGTGTGAAATTATGTGAACTGGATTTCTCATTGGTAAGTGGTAGTGTTTTAAATAGTGCGTAGCATATTGTATAGCATTCAACCCTCTATAACGTGTAGTATAAGCTACACCGTACTTCTATTTTTTATTAAAAAATAAAGAAAATATGATAAGTAGTAAGAATAAATGTTTTTTAAAAAAAAGCATATAAAAAAAAACTCGAAACTAAAAAAGTGCTTCATGATTTCAAGTAAAACCATGTTCAAAGCAAGTTATTAACTATAATTTATCAAAATCCAATCCACTTATATGTAAGCCATCGTCATCATGTGGACACATTATGGAGACTACACACTACATGAGACAACCACTAGAAAACCACCACTGTAGAGAGTGGTGGCCCACATAATGGACTGGACAAGTTGAATTCCATGCCATACACACACCATAGTGGGGCCCACATAATAGAAAACAATGCACCACCTCCCTAGCATGGTGGCCCACATGATGGCTGGATGGGTTAGATGCATGTCATATGCATACCACAACAAGCCCCACATAGGAAAAATGTTGTAGAACAATCCTATCCTACAACATTGCTCAACAACTGACCTCGTAATAAAGAAAGAATTTTCCAAAATGAAACCATAAATCTTCATCTGAAATGAAAAAGAACTCACTGAGAGATATTAAGGGGCAAGAACATACCTCTATCAAACATGAGATTCAATCAATAAAAAAACTGAACTTCTGAGTTTTGTAGCTATGCGATGTGAAAAGGGGGAAGTTTGATTCCCCCCTCACCTCCCTTTGTTTGGGCTCCAATGCTTTTGAAAATACAGCAAATGGACCTTCTTGTAGGGTTGATTGACTGGTCAAAATCTCCTCTTCAATGGCTTTGTGGATTGAGAGAATTGAAAAATTAGATTTGGGGGCCACCTTGCGTCGAGTACTAGGGTTTCGAGAAAGCCCTCTTTCAAAAACCTTACCTTCTAAGACATTTGTTAAAATGTGAGTTTTACAGAATTTATAGTAGTCATAAGTCCATAGCCGTACATGTGGAGGCCCATTTACAGATATGGTTAAGATTGTCTGAAATGGATACATATTCAGATATTCTCCATCTACAATAGGACCTACAGTGGGTCCCTACTCATGGCTTAGTGATAGACTCACAAGAGTTTCAACACTAAGGTCATGGGGTCATGGCTTCGAGTACCCATTGTGGTGTGTGTGTTAAAAAAAAGAAGAAAAAAGAAAGTACCCACGATTTGGATGGTCTCAATAGCTCTACATCATTGCCACATGTGAGAAGGATGTGTCACCTGCATTTTACATAGAAAAACGAACTAGAAGCATTTAAAGCCTGTTTTTTGTAAACCTAAATATTTTGCAGCATACGCTGCACAAGCTAACATGCTTCATAGCTTGTAGCATCCCCACATACACTACAGGGGAAATGCACCTTTTTTTTTTTTTTTTTTTTTGCATGCTAAGTAGTGTATAGGCTACGTTATGCTACATAGCTTTAAAACAATGGTAAGTGGTAACGTGGTCCATGTCCTATTCCTTTGTATCAGGGAATCAAAGGCTTACGTGATTCAATTGCAGCTGGGATTGCTGCTCGTGATTGTTTTCCTGCCAATGCTGATGACATTTTCTTAACTGATGGAGCAAGCCCTGCGGTATATATCTAAAGCTTACTAAATACTAATATTTATTTTGAGAGCTTTCATTGGCATAAGTGGAACGCAAAGCCTAATTGTTTGTCATTATTTTTGTTTTATTTTCAGGTGCATATGATGATGCAGTTACTACTAAGATCTGAGGAAGACGGCATTCTTTGCCCCATCCCACAGTACCCTTTGTACTCTGCCTCAATTGCCCTTCATGGCGGCACTCTTGTATGTTGTTTCTGCAGATTCTGGAGTCTGCTTTGGTCGTTATAGTCAAAAATAAATGTACAAAAACTCGCCAATTGACTTGGAACTTGCCTGAGTCAACTTGGTTTAGCTGTATTTCTAGTAGTGTCCAAACTCCAAGTTGATTGATTCAGCCGATCTATGCTGAAGTTTTACATTAGCTCAGCTGATTTGCAAATCCGTTCCGAGTTTTTGAATATCAGTATAGAGCATAGTTCTAAAACTCAGCGACTTGAAACTTGTTCGAGTCAAATCGACTTGATCAGAAATCAGGCTTGAGTCACTGTGAAACTCACTGGTGAGCTTGATTCAGTCCAGAATCGAACTGACTAATCAAGTTGGCTCACCTACTTAGTTGACTCGACACGTTGATTTGAGTTGCTTGCCGAGTAAGTTCTTTTTTAAAATAGTAAAAGATGCAGGTGATTGGCTTTGAACTCCCAATGTTACACAAAAGTGATACCAGCATTAACCAGCAAGCCACACTTCTAGTTTGTGATTTAATTGCCTATTTTTGTACTGGTACTTTTCTAAGTATCTATTACCAGTAAAAATTAATCTACTTTAATATCTAAATATCTAGTTGAGTTGAATCGAGTATTCAAGTCAACACGAACCAGTTGGATATCGAGTTGAGTCTTGGAGTTTCAAAACTATGCTAAAGAGTGATGAATTAAATAATAATAAGAAAAAATGGTCTGGTTTTCAGGTACCTTACTACCTTGATGAAGCGACAGGGTGGGGGTTAGAAGTTTCTGAGGTTAAGAAGCAACTGGAAGCTGCTCGATCCAAGGGTATAATTGTCAGGGCCCTCGTTGTTATAAATCCCGGCAACCCAACTGGGCAGGTGAGAGTGCTGACGAGTTTCATATATGTATTTGTTTTGCCTTGAGGAGATTAGTAGAGGACATGAAGCTGATTTTCCTTTTTTCTTCTTTAAGCATATTGGAAGTTGTGCTTTCTAGAATATTTAGGCAATGCTGGTATTCTTGAGAACATTCTTGTTGTTTTAAAATGACTGAGACTTGCTGGCAATCTCGGAAGGGTAATACTTCCCATATTCTGAATTCCCTCCACCATGGTCGTGTTTTCTTCCTCTTCTTCTTCTTCGCCTCCTAAAGAAGAAAAAATACGATTCACCATATGAAATTTAATGGATGAGTTTTTGTCTTGGAAGAAGTGCTGGAAGTTCACTAACTAGCGGTTTTTTTTTATTATTTTTTTTTATTTTTTATTTTAACACTAACCAAATGGTTAAACACACGTTTATCTCATTAGAGTAATCTTTCTGTGGCTGCATGCTTATCTTGATCTAGGGCCAAATGACCATTCTTTTGGATCTGGGACTCGTTTGCCCTTTTAGTTTAATATATCTTTATTATGAAGAAAGGTGTTTTGTTTGGGTGAAATTTGCCTAATTTTTTCTCTCAAAATTGTGAGGGCACTCATGTTTGGCCCACATGAATTGAACTATTAGAAGAAAGACCCTCAGTTAATCTTTTTCCACTCGTTTTTCACCTAGAGCAGTATTATCCTGGCATGGTGTAGCCTGGGATTGAGTCTTACCATGGGCATTGATGTAGGCAGTGGCCTTGATGCCATACCAAGAGAAAAAAAGAAAAAAGAAAAAAGATCTTTTTCCATTCTTTATGCTATCATATATCTTGTTTAACTATGGAATATATTTTTTGAGCTTTTCTACTTCAAAGTCTTATATGGATTTGTATTTTCTAGTAATATTTCTTTGTTGCTATCATATGATTGTTCAGACAAGTAGGCATGTCAGGCGTCCCATGTCTGTTAGATGAGCCCCCAAAAGCAGCTGTTTTTATTTGTCTTGGAAAGTGGCTGAATGGTTCTTTTTTGTTTTCTGATTTTTAATAACTTGTGTCTTCCATTCATGCAGGTTCTCGCAGAAGACAACCAGCGGGAGATTGTGGAATTTTGCAAGAAAGAAGGTCTAGTTCTTCTCGCAGATGAGGTGGGTGGCCACTCACACTCATCAGTTGGAGCAATTCCGAATCAGTTTTCCCCATTTCAATTTTGTACTCTCCCATTAAGAAAATGTAAAACCCAACAATTTCACTCTGAAAATCAGTCTTCGAGTTCCAAGTTGGAATCAATTGTAGGGTTTTGTTGAGCCAGGCCTGAGTCGCTTGACCAGTTCATAATCTGGCGATCGACCAATCTACGCCCAGTCCTTTGATGACAGGCTTACTACATTGAGTTGATTAGAGCAAGCCTAGAAGACTCGTGTTGGCTCACTCATGTTGATGCGAGAGTTTTTGAACACGTGCATTTCTGCCAAACTTTGAATTTTGCAGGTATACCAGGAAAATATCTACATCGATGACAAGAAGTTCAATTCATTCAAGAAGATATCCCGGTCAATGGGATATGGCGAAAAAGATATCGCTCTCGTATCATTCCAGTCAGTTTCTAAAGGTATATAATTACCATCTTTTGAGTGACAAAATTTCTAGAGTCTAGTAGAAACTCGAGAATTATGCTTGAATTTTAGAAATAAGATTATTATTTTTTGGCTGTCAGGGTACCATGGAGAGTGTGGAAAAAGAGGGGGTTACATGGAAGTCACTGGTTTCAGTGCTGATGTAAGGGAACAGATTTACAAGGTAGCATCTGTCAATCTTTGTTCGAACATCTCCGGTCAGATTCTTGCGAGTCTCGTCATGAATCCACCCAAGGTGAATCCTCTGTCATCAGTTTATTTCTTTTTTCTTTTTCTTTTCTTCCTCTTCGTTTTCTTCTTCTATAACTTTGTGGTAATAGTAAGACTGAGAAGTATATAGAATCCATGATTCCTCCCGATTCAAGAAGATTTGAATCCAGGACAACCATGTTACATATTTCAGCTAGTCTGTTGAGTGGGTGGATTTTCACCTCCAACTTTCTTTCTTTCTTTCTTTCGTTTTTTTTTTCACAAATATGCAGGTCGGAGACAAATCCTTCAAATCCTTTTCTGCTGAGAAGAATGGGATTCTTTCATCTCTAGCAAGGCGTGCAAAGGTCGGTTGGAGAATAACTTAGGTTTTTCTCATCTAATCTCTAGTAGTTCATGAAGAAAGAACTATACGGTACCAATGCATTAGGAAGTGGCTATGTTGCGTCCCGACATGCTGTTTCCTTGATATATAGTCTACAATGCCAAATATCAGATGGATCTTCCATTCTGGAAGATTTTGTGGCATCCCCCATCTGTGGTGGGGCCCATCAGGTTAACTCTAGATCACCGAAACATGCTCACACTTGAAGGGACTGCTGCATCGGACCACATCCTGAGGCCTCATGGCTAGATCAATTTCTTGAATGAATTCTAGCTTTTGAGTCGTTGCTGCCATATTTATGATCTAATGGTTATCCAAACGTTCTTATGACATTGTGGGAGCAAATTTATTAACTTCAGCCATTTAACTGGAAATCGTACTCGGCATTCTTGAAATGATTACAGACATTAGAAGATGCCTTCAACAGTTTAGAAGGCGTTACTTGCAACAAAGCCGAGGGCGCAATGTATCTGTTTCCACGGCTTCACCTGCCCCAGAAAGCGATCAAAGCCGCTGAAGCTGCTAAAAAAGCCCCAGATGCATTCTATGCTCACCGCCTTCTTGATGCTACTGGAGTTGTCGTTGTCCCTGGATCGGGATTTGGGCAGGTGAGTTTTTCTTGTCATTGAGTTTTAGGATTTTTGAATGATACATGCATGCTTGGTTGGGAAATAAGATTAGCCGTCATTTTCCCCAAACCATAACACCTGTGTTTGGCGGTAAATGACTGATTTTTCCCTTTTCTAAAAATGATCAAATGGCCTTCTAAACACCCATATGTTAAAAAGGTGATCAGCATGCAGTGTATAGTCTATGGCATCACTCTATGATCTGGAGCCTCAAACATCGTTGGAAAGAGGGAAGTGTCGTGAAGACTGGTGATCACAATGGCAGAATGCTCTACCTGACTTTGTTTTTGTTCTCTTGTTCCTTGCGTGGTTGCTGATCCCCTTCTTTAGACTCTAATCCACCAATATAACTGTCAGAGCATCAACTCTCCCAAGATGAAACTGCTTCTCATTTGGGAAATGTTGATTTCCATTTTTAATGGTTAAAAAATGGTTTGAAAATAATAAAAGTAATTACTAATAGTAAGATAAAATAAAACCAATTAGAAGCTTGATTAACAGGCTGATGTGGGGATTATGTCTCCACCAGGAAAGGCTAGGATCAACAGGGCTGCATGGCCATTGATCCAACAGATATGCCATGAGGTAATGGAATTATTATATACAAGTGTGGCATTTCTCCATGTAATAATGTTTCATCTGCCTGATGAATGGCAATGTCATGGTTTTGGGGAATATGGCATGTGTGTTAAGCCCTTCCAACAGCACTTGCACATCTGGGCTTACCCCACCCGTGCCAACACTGCATGTGTATGCGAGGTCTATGTGGTTTGCAAGGCAGGCCCCAGCAGGTTGTGCCCTGGCTGGAAGATCAGGTGGGTGGTACATGTGCACAGAAAAGGATGGTGAAAAAAAGGGACAATGCTCCACATTCAACATGCATGTACGGCTCATTTGATGAGTATAGTGGCCTGACTTTTGTGCACATGCACAGTGGCCCTTCTAAATGAATGGTTATGTTGTGTACCACATTAGCACGTGTGGTGGTGAATCCAGATGCATGAGTCCCCCTTCAATTCTCATGTGTGTTTTCAGCAACCAGAACATCCATTTGATGCAATGCCCCCCATGATTTCATGACTGAAATCCTCTTTGTTTCCTCACCTGGGTGTTTTAATTAGTAACTGCATTGAAATCTATCTCAACCTTTCTTGTTTTGGTTATTTGTAATTGAGACTTGTTTTGTGTTTGGCATGGAAAAAAGGTCCCAGGCACTTGGCATGTAAGGTGCACGATCCTACCGCAGGAGGATAAGATCCCAGCTATCGTCTCTCGTCTAACAGCCTTTCACAAAGCATTCGTGGCCGAGTTCCGTGACTGATGTGTCCTCTCTGGCACATGTTAAAACCCACCTGCACTGTTCTGAATAAAATGCACCCCATCCATATTTTCCATGTTTTGGATGTGTGTACTTCGTGTTATGTCTAAAAACATTCGTGTAGTTTTTTTTTTTCTTTTTTCTGAAACTAGTAGCTTCCCTAGAGTTAATGAGAAATCAAATCCTTTCCACCAGGACCAAGTTTCAAATCTAACCCTTTGTCAAAGGACACTCTGGGTACCTCTCAGTATCGTTCCTTGGATAGTACACAAAACATCCATTGTATGCACGTACATTGATCTAGGCTGTTGAGAGTCTATGCCATTTGCATTTTTGGACAATTACATCAACTTATTTGATGGTATCCTTGTCAGTTTGGACTGGAGCCATAAAATGGACGGTTGAGCCGTCTCAGTTGTTAAATTTAATAGTTATGATTATCTTCAACCGTCTCAGTTGTTAAATTTAATAGTTATGATTATCTGATCTATGATGGTACTAGACACAAGGATGCATGCAACATGTGATGCATTGTGGATGTTGTGCGTATGTAGGGTTGTGGCTGGGCTGGTCAGGCCTACCTACCATTCAAATGCCAGCATACCCAGCCCACCAGGTGGGCTTGCTTGTTGGATCAAACATGAGTAGAGCTGAAGAGCCAACTATCAATGTTATTTCATACAAGTCATTGCACACAATATTTACGTGTCGTTTGGATGTCTGTAAATTTCAAGTTGTAATCCAATCATGGGTAATTGGATTACAGGTGTAAATTGTTTACAGTCTGTCCAATTTAGCTTTAAGCTGTAATCTATTTACAGGTAAATAGTTGTTTATGCTTGGATAACCTGTAAGTTGTTTACAGTATATAATTGTTTGACTCAATTAAGCTTATTGCTGATCCTTATGCTAAATCAATTTTTCCGTGGGGCATAGAAATAGGCTCATTAATTCAAATTTTCTTTTGTGATGAGAAATTATTGAATATAAACGATTAAATATTATTTCAAGTGTACAAGCATTGTGTTAGTGATGTGTATGGTATACTCCACATGTATAGTGGCCGTCACATACCTGGCCATGTGTACATGGCCATCCATGTACAGTTAAACATAAACGCATGATTAATCCATGTATACAGTGGGCAATACATTTTTTTTTTTTTTTCCACTCACACTCACATACACCACAATGGGCACTCGAACCATGAGCTTGGTATTAAAACTCTTGTGAGTCTACCATCGAGCCATTAGTAAGGACCCAATACAGCGGGTCATACATTTTATGAAGAGAGGTATAAAGATATATTAGAAAGTGGGCCATACATGATACATGATTATCTGTACAAACCCGATGTGTACAGTGGGTTAGATTGTGACAGTTAATTCTTTGAACATAGATGGACGAAGCACAAAGATGGGCCCACGTGTTCAATGGGCCATAAATGCACAATGATATATGTTACTGAACTATGTAGGTTTGGCCATTGAAAGAAGAGGAGGGTGGGAATACCAAAGTTGTGCAACAATTCTCCCTGCATTGAAAAATATATAATCTAAAGTATAGGAAGAAGGGAAGGGTGGAAATATGGAAGCTGTGCTGCAAATCTCCCTGCATATAGACCTGTTAACTATATTAATTTGTTTACTCGTAATCTGAAATATGCGCTTTTGTCATGCATTGGATTATAACTAAAAGTTGTAATCCAATCACAGCTTATAATTCCATTACAGGCAAATATACTCATCTAAATGACCCATGTAATCCGATTACTTGTAATCGGTAATTGAATTATTAGTTAAAGACTTTACAGTCCTCAGTAATTGAATTATTAGTTAAAGACTTTACAGTCCTGCAAACGACCCTTTTTAGATTCTTTAATGACTACCATCCTACCCATTATGACAACTTGTAAGAAAATGAACAGATGCAACAAAGAGAACTAAACACAAAAAAGCGTTGTGCCTACTTGATGGATAAACTATATCGAAAATACTAATTATCAAAAGTATTAGTCCTAATAGTATTCTAGCTCAAAAAATCAAAAAAGAGTTTCATGTATAATTCTATTTCAACCCATGAACAATACTTATATCTCATATATAGAAATACCCAAAATACTCTATTTTAATTGGATTATGTCTATGGATCAAGTCTCAATTCATATAGGTCAATGGCATTACCCCCAAATCCTGTCAGGGTGCAAAGGTGCCCCAGACAAGCCTCCACACTTCATTAGAGCTATATCTATAACTTTTCATGTACCATTCTGTGGAATATAAGACATCTAAGGATACAAAATGCATCATATCCCATCTTTAATGCCTATGAATGCTTTGGAGGTACTAACAGGTGCCTCATATCTGCCCTGTTATTATCTGCAGAGGGAAAAGGGTAATGGGCTGGTGGTCTACATGGGTTTGGTCCCCTGCCTCATGGGCAATGAGGTGTAAGCTTGTAACTGGGTTCTGACTATTGTACTGCTACTGTAAAATCTTCTTTTTTTTCCCAGTTCAACCTGTCATCAAGAACTTCACTGACCCCTGTTGTATGAGTAAGCTGGACTTGATTACTCCCAGCTGGATGAATGGGATATCCAGCATCTGATGTTCGTACAGCAGCATCCACCACTCTGCAGGCTCTCTACCACCAGCATCCCATCTTTAATGCCTATGAATACTTCTGTCAGTAGGTACTTGGTCTCACGTGCCTGATCCAATTTTAATGGGTCCTGGTGCAAGTTTATGGACCCATTTGAATTTGGGTTTGGGTCAAGTGTGGTCTGGATCAGGTCTAATTACACGTGTGTTAAATTGGCACGTGTGTGCAGTCTAATCCATCCATCAGGTGGGCTTATCATGTAAATGATGTCCTTTGTTTCTAAAGACCCAATGGGTACCCGAACTTCCAAGAGTGAGACCCGGATCCGGCGAGACCTGCTTATCCTGGGTGCGGGTAGTATAGGATCCCACCCATCTGACAGGCAGCCCCATAGAATCGGTATGCTTTCCACCATATATATATATGCTATTTTATTTTAGATAGAATAGACCTTTCGTACTCTGACAGAGCCTGATGGTTGATGCACGGTAGTGGAATAAAATTACACTTGGCGTGCGAGTAACCCAATCAAACCATTATACATAATCTGAAGGACCATTCCAAGACATTGTGGTAATTAAATTATTTAAATAGCTGATTGGTGGACGGTTGATGGAGAGTAATAACCAACGGTCTGAATTTTCTAAATATCCAGTTACTAACCTCTATTCACAAATCTTCGCTCATGCATGTGGCACACCATGGGTCCAGGATATTCATTTGGTTGGATAGGATGGAGTGGGGCCTACCTGATCAACGAATTGGGGATTCGGTTCCAGAAAGCTTGTTCTCCACCTATCATAACCCGATGGATCATTGGATCTGGCCCGTCAAAAGAAATTCCCAGCGACTGTCCAAATGTGGACCCATCATGGTATGATCCTGACCGTCCAAATTCATTGTACATGATCATTTGGTCAATGTGATCTGCAGTTATCACAACGCTCATTTTGGGCTCCTATTAACAGCTTGGTGGTATCTCATGGGGTAGGCCTGCCGGGCAATACGGTGAGCCCGATTAAGAACTGCCCTTCTTGTGGGCTTGTGAAACAGGCCCAGACATGCTAGGCTAGCCCTGTATATCTACACATCTAGTTAAAACTCATAGATGCTAGCTAGTTAGGGTAGCTGTGGTCATTGGCGACGGAGACCAGTAGGACCAGTCCTCGGGACCCTAAGCTTGGACCCAAGGTCGGATCTGGGTCAATGATGAATGGTTCGGTCCAGCCCGTTGGCTCAGCCTTATCATGAAGCAGGCCACCAATATATACATATAAGGACGGTTTAATGTCATTCATAAACCGTTCCTTTTCCAACTACATGTGTTTTTATTTTGAAGGCACTCTTAGGTCTTTTGCGATATATATATTTTTAATGATCATAATCATTTATATGATGGCGCTCGTGTGGATGGCAGGGATAGTCCTCAAAGATTCTTATATATGAATTTTCAAGCCCTTTTAAACTTTTTTTCCTCATTGGACTGCCCTTGCTAGGCCTGGCCTATAGGGCCGGGAGCAGATTAGGTGCAGCCCCAACCTCATCCTAAGATGGTATAGTCATTACTGTGAGGCCCACCTAGATGTATGTATTCTATATCTGCGTGGTCCATCTGTTTTGCTAAATCATTTTAGGTTATGAGCCCAAAACAAACAGATCCAAATCTCCGGTGGACCATAGGAAAGATTCCATTAAATGCTTCTTGTGAGCTACATAAGGACTGCACGCACCTAATCTGCTCCCAGATAGAGCCAAGGCCTAGAGCTGGGCTAGGCCACCCCAGCCTCGGCCTAGCTCAACCAATTCCCGCAGGGAGGGTGGCAATGGACCTGCCTGGCCTGACAAGCCTTACTCAGCTTTTACTGAGCTTGACCGATTAGCTTGGACCATGGGTTGTGCTTGGGCTTGGAATGCATGGTCTTTTTTTTTTTTTTAGCTTTATTTTAGATTGACCCGACCCGTCTAGACTTTAAAAACCCCACTTACATACTACAAATATGTCATCTTAGTTATTGATTGGGCAATTCATGCATCTTGAATGTAGACCATTGATTTCATTCTCTTATGTATGTTTTTAGTGGATGCGTGGACCACTTGATTAACAAATAGATTAAATGGAAATGTTTATTAATTTTCCAGCTGGGCTAGGTCAGGTGGGGTTGGACCCAAGGTCTAACCAGAATTTTCGGATGGAGCTTGGTCTTTGGACCTTCAATTCAGGCCAGGCCCAGCCATAGCCAGCCTAGTATAGGGCCTCTTTCTACTCAGTTGACCTCCTATGTGAACCGCTCCAGGGGCGTGGCAGGCTCTTTATTCCCACGCGCGCACGTGGGATCGTCTTTCCTTTATTAAAAAAAAAAGTCACGTGCAGCACCCTTTGAAAATAGGTGGATGTACAGCTACCAAGGCGACTAACAGATAATATGCGGTCATGCACCATCACACGCATGGGATGGCACGTGACCCGACAGCTACAAAGGTCTTGGAGCCATGCATCTCACCCCGGCTTTACAGTCACGAGGCTTACAAACTCCACACGTGTATTGGAGCCATGTCTACCCACACGTGCCAAAATGGAACACTTGCTGTTCTGACATTTGGAAGCGGATTGCGTCCTGCCCCCGCTGGACGGAAATCGGTCCAGGCAGGTGCTCTGTGGGACCCACATAATGTGTGGGTTTCATCCATGCCGTTCATCTATTTTTTCAGATCATTTGAGGATGGGATCCAAAAAATGAGGCAGGCCGAAGGCTCAAGTGGACCATACCACAGGAAGCATGGGTGATGATGACGCCCACCGTTGAAACCTTCCTATGGCCCACCGTGATGTTTATATGCATCAAACCTGTTCATAAGGTCACACAAACATGGATGAAGTGAAAAAACAAATTCCACCTTGATCCAATGCTTATGTGACCCCAAGATGTTTTCAACAGTAGGAATTCAATCACCACTGTGTGGTCCACTTGAGCCTTATATCTGTATCGATTTTGGTCTCATATCATAAAATGATTTGAAAAAATGGATGAACGGTGTGGATAAAACCCATACATCACATTGGGCCTCACAGACCCCTGCCTGGACGGGGGCAGGACGCAATCCGCTTCCGTGGCCCACCTGAGGAGTGAAAGATGGAAAGCTCTGATCATACACATGTGTACCATATTGGCAGGTGCACGTGTGTGGGGATGGGAAGTGGTCCACACGTGTGTGGGCTGAGGGAACCTCATCTCACATGCATGAAAAAACCAAGAAATTTACAAAAGGGGGACAAATGACCAGGATAAAAGGAAAAGGGGAGGGAAAAAAAAAAAAGGCAACTTAAAGCAAGCACTAAGCGTGGATTAGTAGGGTACTCGTGTGGGGAATGTTATTTCTTTCTTTATCTTTTAAAAGCCCTAACCCTAGCTTTTTAAGCTTCTCAACCCCTTACATTGAAATAGCAAGATAGGGCGTTTGGGTCTTTCTTTTCTTTTCTTCTTTACCCTAACCGCGAGGATTGCTCTGTGGCCCCCATGATGATGTATGTTTTTATCCGTACCGTCCATCCATTTTGTATTGTTATTTTAAGGCATGAGCCTAAAACCGAGGCAGATCCAAATCTCAGGTGGATCACACCACAGGAAAATAGTGGTGATTAAGCACCCACCATTAAAAAGTTCCTAGTACCCATTGTAATGTTTATTTGCCATCCAACTTATTAATTAGGTCACAAAGACCAGAATGAACGAAAAAAACAAGTATCAACTTAATCCAAAACTTTTATAGTCCCTATAATAAAATTTAATGGCAAGCGTTCAATCACCACTATTTGGGTCCTTACTCTTGCCCGGGTGGTAGACTCTCAGAAGTTTCAACTACCGGTCAAGGGTTCGGGTACCCATAGGTGGTGAAATTCCACCAGCGTGAGTGTGTGGGGGTACGTGTGCTTGTGTGAAAAAAAAAAAAAAAAAAAAATCACCACTATTTCCTATGGTGCATTTCACATGAGATTTTGCTGTGCCGGCAAAATAGATGTACATCTTATATAAAACACATACATCATGGTAGGGCACATAGAACATTGTCTGCTAGTGGATAGCTCTATCAACTATGCAAGTAGGCAATTCATGTACAGGGAAATGCACGTGGAGAGAAGGGAAGAGATAGATACCTGAAATTGTGATTGATAAGGTGTGAATCACATGCAGAAAGAGGTAGAGAGAACGGTTGAAACTAGTTTCAATGGTTAATATCTCTTCTTTTTCTTTACCATGATTTGGGCAACTTAGTTTTAAATATACCTTAGTTTTAAGTTCTCATCGTAACGTAAGCATAACATAAGCAACTGCTACTAATGAATAGAGTGGGTATCATAAGAACTCCACAAAGATATTTTTATTGTACCATTTCAAGTACTTGGCTGGTGTGCAATACATGTTTAAAGAAGAGAGGAGATTGGTCACTTAATTGGAAAGGAAAATGACTAAAAAAACTCTCATCTAGAAGTGGACGTGTGAATATTCTTTTATTTTAAAAAACTCCCCATGACTAATTAAAAAGGTAAAATTAGCTATTTGCAGCTTACGTTATATATAGTAAAGAAAAATGCTTTATAGCTCTGAGTGCTCTTAATATGCTTAGACTTCGTTTGGCATTGTGGATTTGGAATGCTTGGATTGGATATTTCTTGAATTTGAAATATCCTAGATTCAAAAATCTCTAGGTGTGTTTCGCACCTTTGATTTAGAATTTCCCATAATCTAAAAATAATTATTCATTTAAATTTTATAACATTTTTACTTGAGTTTGAGTTTAATTACTAAATTAGCTTAAATTTTTTAATTAGTATATGCTTGTGATATTTGACATAGTTATTATAATAAGTCTATTAAAATATATACTTCAACAAAAAACGATAAAATTCCAAACTTTCAATGAGTCCTAATATAGGATCACAATCGTGCGACTAAGTAATAAATTTTAACCGTTGATTTACATGTCCAATGATTGGATTGTTGAAATCATTCTATTGATATAATTTTAGTGATACAGTTTATAATTTGATTATTTTGGAATATCATAAATGATCATGTGTATGATTAATTAGTAGACTAGTGACACATGTTACAAATAAAATGAGCAATAAAAATATGAGGATTGGTAATGCATCGAAGGATTGCAAAACTCAACAAAAATGAAGACTTGAAATCCCTTAGATTTGGAATACCCTCCGGCCAATGACCAATGAATTTAGAATATCCTTAAATCCCTTCAAATCCGTGATGCCAAACGACTCCTTAGGTTTGAGTTATTAGTCTAGAATGCTCGTTAGGTCTAATGTACTGATATAGAGTAGGTTGCAAACACTTTCATGTCCAAGATGGACTAGAGAAGGCCCGATCGGAGGTAGAAGTGATTCGGACTATCAGAACCTTAAAGCAAGCGTATCTCGCAAAAGCTAAAATGAGTTATTTAACATACCATATATGATTTTGGGTAGGAGAAGCTACTTTAGCCACCCAACCCCGCTTATGCCAAGTTGCTCACGCCAAATTTGTGAGATTCCATTAGATTCACAATTGAAAATCCATTTTATTGTTGTTTTTACTATTTATAATAAGTTTTAGTTTGATTGTAACTCTTCATTCTTGAAGTTTTAGGAGTTGTGTCTAACATGAAAAGCACCTAGAAAAATTAAGAGAATAACATGATTAGGACAAATATGATACTTTTTTTCCCCCAAAAACTGTGAAGTCTAGTGGAAATCATAATTGTTTATAATTAGTAAGTTTAATATTTGTAATAAGTCAGGAATTTTAGGGAGTTTGATTCCAAAACTTCTTCTAAGGTTTGATATTACTATTTAAAGGGTTGTAAATTTAGTTTTATCATTAATCAATCAAATTATGAATTTCTAGAATTTATTTTTATATTCTTATTTTTCAGGAATGTATTCGAGGTATCTTTGTCAAGAGTTAAGAGAAGCTCCATGAGTTTGGAGTAATCATTCCCTTGAGGAAGACGATGATTGACCTCATCACGTACATCCCTACATAATGCACATATCATAGTTTATTATCAAAAAATTACACCGACCAAACAAATTTTAACCATTTAATCAATGGCATTTAATATCGTGGTCAAAGTAGTTTACACAAAAATAAGTCCATCCAATGAACTTTTTTGATCCATCTATTTAGTAGTTCCGCTCATGAGTTGGTTATTGGATTATTTTTTCATCTCATCTTTCGTGTTTTTATCTTGTGAAATGAACTGTTCTACACCTAATTACATTGGTAGACTGGGAGAATCCAATCATTCAATGTGGACCGTCGATTAGGTGCATGCACCATACATTTCGTGAGCTATCACCTAAAAGCTGCACTAATTAGACGAATATAAAAATCCCATCAATGGTCTGTAAATGGACAGTCCAAACACCCATGAAAACGTAAGTCCAGCCAATGATCTGAACCATTCATGAAATAGGAGCACTACAACTTCTAATGGTGGGTGGGCACCGTATGTGCTCCTAGTTTCACAGGGACATTTGGACAGTCCCATCCATTGATCTGGACTGTCCATTAGGTGCAGCAAACATTTCAATTTGCATCAACAAAATAACTGAACTGAGAATATAAATAAAAAAGAAACAGAAAAAGAAATGATCACGTATATTCCATAGAATGCTAATTACCATAAGTTCCAACTGTACGGAGCCCATCCGTGTTGTACATGAAAAATCTACACGGTGTATCTGGTGCGTCTCCTCATGTCCACCGTACATCCCAAGAAACATCCGGATCGAAAACTCAGGTGGGAAACAACAGAGCTAACGCCCAAAACTTATATATTCACGTTGTGTGGCCCACCTGAGTTTGGAATGGCTTGAGGTTTGGTGTGTGTTTTTCTCCTGGTGAGGCACACCTGATAACTGAGTTGATGGCATATAAACAACGTGATACTGAGGCACATTCCATATGTGAAAGTTTCTATGGTGGCCATCCCCCTCCTCAGTCCCTCATTGTTCAGTTTCATGCGGCCCACCTGAGGTGTGGATCCGGATGGATTTTGGCATCTAGGCCTAACATGTGGTGGTGCATCTAATAGACGGGTTGGATGGTATTCACACATCACAGTGGGCCCCACAGAGCTGGAACGTATGGTAATTACCATACGTTTGAATGCGCGTGACCATTCCCCGAAAGCAACTTATCAGAACCATGGATCTAGCGAGTCGCTTCACGAGGACGGTTTGATAATCCTAGCCATCCAATTGGCGCCCAAGGAAGGGAAGGCCCTGATGAGCAACATTCCAAACTGACGGATCAAAGTCATGCCGATGGCCCATTAACCATGATCTATGGCTATGATTCATTCGAGTTTCCATTAGATCAAGGCTCCAGATCCCCATAAACGGTGGTCCACGTGTTTGACAAATGAAAAGGGTCGGCAAGGTTAATTTCGTAATTTCACGCACTGCCTATCGAGATTCCACGCACGAGAGCGTTCACGCGCCCTTTGAAACGACCCCACCACCACCGTGCGGGCCCTTTTGCGCTTTGAAACGACGCACGTTTACCTTTTCGGACAGATTCGCCCCCTCCTTGCTTCGTAATGGCAAATGCATCCAACAAAATGACACTTGCTGTCTAAGCAATCTCAGACAAAGACACGTGGCGTATATAGATGTTGATCTAGACCTTCAAAGTCGTGGGGCCTACTGTGGATGGAACAGAGCCAGAAAATCACACTGATCTAACCGTACAATTTGTGGTCATCAAATGAACGGTTAAAAATAAACTGTTCAAAGGTCTAAATTCAACAGGCAGATCAGATGGTTAATATTTTATGGGCAGCTTGATTTTTCATCTGTGATCCATTGGAGCAAGTTAATCTCAATCAGGTGGTCCAATATTGAAATCTGGTGAATCTGGTGGTCCAATATTGAAATCTCAATCAGGTGGTCCAATATTGAAATCTAGTGAATCTGGTGGCTTGATGATTGGATAATCCAAGGTCCAACCAAACCGAGTCAATTAAGGTAAGAGTCCCGAGTCAGCCCATCTGACTGAGACTGATTTCACGTCAGTGCACGTGCATAATGGGCCACCCAAGTGAACGGCCTTGATCATTCACACATGTCGTATTAGTACGTGCAGGCAACTCCAAATGTAATAATCTCAAAATGTTATCTATGGTTAGTAAAGTGTCTCAAAATGTGATAACCTTAGGAGATTTGTCGCTGAGACCCACTACACCAAGGACGAGTATCAAGGGCCCAAATGACATCATCATGAATTCAGCAATCTGATCATGCCCTATTATCCAAGAAGCCCACAGGAACACAATAGGAGCTCTTTGAGATTCACCATATTTTATATTTAAATCCACTCCATCCATCAGGTGTGAACCATTATCTTATAAGACCGATATAGGGAAGTAGAATGGGCCACACCAATTGAAAACAATACAATGGGCCACAAAATAATGCAGAAGTGTCCCAATTTTAGGAACCATATGAGTAATGGAGAAACTCCGTGAAAGGAACATTAATGATTCATATAAATCACTCAACTGGAAATGTCTCGAATAAATCCAAAGAGTTGAAGGAATATCTATATGATTCGATCGATTAGGTAAGTCCTTCGGTAGCAATTGAATGGGAAAGCATACCGAAAAGACAATTCTTTTCTATTATATTAGTATTAGTATTAGTATTAGTTAGTGATCCTAACTCGGTGAGTCCTTTCTTCCCTGATGAACTGTTGGCACTAGTCTGACTATATGGACCAAGGAGAAAAGGGGGGCTCAACGGGAAGAGGATCGTATAATGAGAGAAGCAAGGAGGTTAACATGTTTCAAATATACAACATGGATTTTGATAATGCAATGGAGTTGGACCCTCATGTCGATCCGAATGAATCAGTCTTTCCACATAGGTCAATCTTTGCCTGCTAGAAAAGAGGATAGCAAGCCCAACCGACTTACTAATGAGATGCCCTGATATGGTAAAAAATTTCGCTTTAGCTACTGATCCAATTATAGGAATAATTGGGATTGGGTCTCAAATTTATTAATATATCTATTAGAAATGAATTCTCTAGCATTTGAATCCTTACAACCGAAGTGTTTATTCGTACGGTTAAAAGATAACCCAGAAAGTAAAAGGAATGATTGCATAATTGGTTTATATGGATCCTATAGGGTAAAGACCACAAGTAAAATGACATTGCAGAATCCATTTCAACTATTCGTGTCAAATAAAGAATACTAGACTTCAGAGTTAGTTGAAGGGAAATATCCAAATAACATGTCTTATTCTTTTCAATAATCCATATTTGTAGTAATGAAATACTATTGTTCCTCCGAAGAACTTGAAATACCTTGCTTACGTATCATTGGAAAGTGCATTAATATAAATATGACAGTAAGAAGAGGTAATACAAAAGTGTGTAAACTATAAAAACGAGTCAAAGTGGATTGATCGACACTAGCACTTCCCCAGGTTCACAAAAGCATGGTCACGTGGGTGTTTAGATGAGGCTGATTTTTGTATTTTAGCTTCATCTTACTGAGTGGCGCCTAACCGATGGGTTTGATGAAAGATACAAACCATGGTGGTTTGATGAAAGATACAAGTTATTGTGGCCTACACAAATTATGGAAAAATGGATGGCACCGTGTGCATACTCCAACCTCACCCAAGACATTGGGGCTCTCACAGAGGTTTTTTTTATTTTTATTTTTATTTTTTTTTTTTTTCTGTTAGCTTGTTAGTACACTTCACTGTTAGTTCACACTTCACTAGTAGCTACCCCCACTAGGTATCAATACCAAGACCTCAATGTTGAAACAAGGTATCTTTCACTCAATCTACCGGGGGTAAACACCGGGCAGTTAGTGATGGACCCACCTTGATGCATGTATTATATATCTACGTTCCTACAGCCTGCCATCCAAATTGTTCATAAGTTCACATAGACCAAGATGAAGGGAAGACTTAAAATCAGCTTGATCAAAAACTTCTGTGGCCCTCAAGAGGTTTTCAAGCATTCAATCTCCTCCACTGTTTCATGTAGTGTGGTCCAGTCAATCCTTCAATCTACCTCCTCTTTAGGCTCAAGCTCTAAAATGATAATTCAAAATAAATGGACAGCTTGGATAAAACACATATATCAAGGTGAACACCACAGATACTAGCTCCAAACACAGATTAGAAAAAAAGATGAAAGGACCCAAATGACATTATCACAACACCATTCATAAGATCATGCCCTAAATCAAAAGATGCCCGCGAGAATCCAAGCAAGAGAGAGAGAGAAAGACAGCTAAGCTAAAGCAGATACTGACAGTTTTGTGTGCATCGAGATCTGTGCAATGCAATGGGGCTGTGGAGCCTTCCTCTGCCACACCTCTATGCAAAAGAAATCGTAATTAACGGCTTTTCTTTCATTTTTCTTATTTCTTTTAATCAACCCCACACACACTCTCTCTCTCTTGGAATTTCTACTCTCAAAGCATTGACTTGTACAACAAAAGAACCCAACCAGCCAACAAAAGGACACGTTTCCAGACGAGAGAGAGATGCTGTAGCTACTATACTCGCACGAGACTTCGTATGGCTTTTGCCCGCGTGAGATTGAGGTTCCCATCGCCTCACACGTGTCAACATTTCACGAGTGTGAGTTACATCTACCATTCATCAAGTGGGGAGAAACAGTGGAATATCCATCCACAGAGTTCAGGTCTCTCCACTAATCATCTTAGGCATGGATGTGATTTAAAATGGGTAGTTAGTCACTTTAAAAAATAAAATAAAATTCCCAGGACATTTTATAAGTGGGCCCCACATGATGAATGGATCGGATCTTTTCAATACGTACCAAATTGGCATGTGTGATGAGAGTAGGATTAGGATGGCTATTCTCGCGAGTAGAAATAGGAGGGTCTCACAGAGAGAGAGAGAGAGAGAGAGAGAGAGAGAGAGTGTGTGGGAGATTCCTCGACGAGGCTGTGGCTGCTTTTGCTTTACAAAAGTCAGCCCTACCCTTTGACATGGATGGGTAAAATCCTCTCCTTTTTCTTTATTTTAATTTTTTTAAAAATTATTTAATTTTCCTTTACACGTTAAAATGCTAACCTGCGCTTTCGAGGATACTGCTCCAATGGGCTTTCTAATCTTTACCGAACCGGATTCCGCGCACGTTAGGCAAACTCTTACCACAAAATTGGTACTTTTTTCAACAGAAATAGAAGTCCTACCCTCACCAGCACATGTACAAGCATCCTCACACGTGCTCAAGATCTAGGCCGTTGATTAGATGGGGCACTGAGCTAACGGTCATAAATTCTAAAGTGATTGGCAGGGCTATCTGGGTTGATTTTGAGCCCAGAAATTGAATTGACCAAGGTGGCCCTCTTCAAAATTTTAATTTTGTGCAGCCGGCCCATTAACATCCATGTGGGAGATCCGGTCCATCCACTAGGTGGGTCCCACAGAGAGAGACCCATCATAAAAATCGGGCCGACCCGGTCATCAAGCGAGCTGCATTATAAGAGGAAAAAAAAAAAAAACAATTTAAAAAATGTTCACCAACGGTCTATGTCAGACTCATTGGTGGCCCCACCTGATGGCGAGATTAAATCCAAGGTGAGTGGTTGAGAGAAATCATTTGGGTGGTCCCATGATCACAGCAGTCCATGTTTTGGATGCTGTGGTATTACAGGCCATTGTAAGGAATATAAGTTGATTGGATGATTTTGAACATCACCGTGCATAGATACGAATTTATATAGAACATTAGAAAAGATATTTTTATTGCTTGGTATTCAGTTCCCAATATCTAATAGCCAATCGTGATTATCGAACCATAGCTTATTTATGATAGTACCTTTAACCTGAATCGTTCATATCATTGAACCATCTCAGGTTAGCCATGCTGAGATGTGGCAAGGACGAAACACCACACACCTTTCTCTTTTGTATGGAGAACAATACAACTAACATTGCAAAAAGATTGGTAGATGATAATGACTGAATATAATTAGGCAAATAATGAAACAAGGTACAATAGGCACCATAAATTTTATTTTATTTTGTGAAAAAACCATTGAATGTGAAAGGAAAAATCAGCGTGAGATCTAGTCGGTCAAATCCGCTATGATAAAAGTAGGGCCGTACACAAATCGAGTTAGCTCGGTTAACTTGCTCCACTCGACTTGAAAAAGCTTGATTCGACTCTGTTTGAGACTGAGTTCAAGCCGAGTCAAGTTGATTTATTGAGCTTGAAAAAATTTCAAACTGAGTTCAGCTTGGCTGAGCTCGACTTAGATCGAACCTCAACTCGAATCGAACTCGGATCAAATCAGTTTGGTGCCTCGGTTACTTTGATATTAATGTTGCTCACCAAGTGTTTGATGAAATGACTCAACAAGTGTCAGCTGGTGCAAGGAAGACATGTATATGAAAGAAATACCATTTTTTTTTTCTTGATTTTGACGTTGCTTACAAGGTGTTTGATAAAATACCTGTAAAATTGTTATTGATGTTTTACATACAATGAGAATTTGAACGTGCAGTCCATGTGCTTGTGAAAATGCTGCATAGGGAAACTTGGATCAATCTTGGCTTGAACTCGTTCGAATTGGCCTGAGCTGCTGATCGAACTGAGCAAAGCTGACCAGTCAGGTTCGAAGACTGAGCCGAGCCGAGTTTGAGCTGCGGTCAGCTAGTGGCCGAGCTGAGTCAAGTTTGGCACAAGCTCGACTCGACTCGACTCATGTACACCTCTAGATAAAAGTAATGCAAATACAATTTCTAACTTTAACTAGAGAATATCAATCATGAAGAAAACAATGTCTCTTAAATGCCTAATACATCATTCAAAGATGGATTATAAGCAATAACAAAAATACACAACAAAATGTTGTGCATTCCTCCAATGATGATCCATGACAAACAACATTGTATGTGAACTTTTACATGCAACCTTTGTTCTCACAGACAGGTATACATTGCATTTATTTAAAAGATGGCTCATATCATAGAGATCACCTACGGTGGAAAGTGGACCAATCCAATACGCCGGTAGGCCACACCATGCATTGAGTTAGACCAATGGTTTCGAAGGTCTTGCTTGCCTAGTTGCCTGACAATTGGGCCCTCCTAGCTAGTTTTCATCTCACCTTATCTTTATGGTTGCATGCACTACTTTTGCAACTGATGCAAATGTTCATGAGATAACATGTTTTATTAAGGCTATCTATTATTAATACTCCATGTTTGCAGTAAAGCAGGCGTTGTATATGAAAGTTTATAGAATTATATCAATCCCGAGTGTGGGAAATCTCTGATGGGGAAGATCCATGAGACGTAGTTTCCGTAGGCTCCACATGACATTAATGTGACGTATTAAGATAAAAACAAGTGTATGTTCGTGCAGTTGTACATACAGCTGTGAATTTATGTTGCAGAAAATACAGTGTACTACTCTTGCAGGTCAGGTGGCTTCTAGCTGATGGGTTCTTATCTAGAATTACCATGCCTTTTCATTAGAGAAGTTATTAGATACCGTGAAAGAGTATGGTGCCTGATAGGTTGGAAAACTGAAATCATTGTATATGTGGAGGTCTTAATTCAGCAGCAAGGTTGTCAATGGGTACTTGGACCCACATGTACCAGATGAACCTGACCCCATTTTAATGGGTATCTGACCATTAAGAAATCTGGTCAATATTATGTCTCTCACTTCTTAGACCTGGATAAAAATTGAGACTAATTGGGTTGGGTCTAAGTCAGGTCTAACTAGTTTTGACAATAAAAAACTATGTATATATGTGTTAATTATTGTAGCAAAATAAATGTGGTTTCCTGAATGATGTAGAGCAGTTCGCGGACAGTTTCATTAGCAAGATGGACCAGAGGAGGCCTGATAGGAGGCGGAAGTGATCCAAACAGTTAGAACCTTAAAACCGGCATATGTCACAGATTAGAATGAGTTATTTGACATACCATATATGATATGGGGGGTAGGAGAAGCTACTTTAGCGAACCAACCCACTATGCCAAGTTGCCCAAGCTGAATTTGCAATATTCCATTGGATCAACGGTGGAAATTCATTTTATTTCCATTTTTACTATTAGTAATTTTTAGTTCGATCTAAGTTGGGTCTAATTAGTTTTCACAGTAAAAAGTATGTATATATATG
This sequence comes from Magnolia officinalis, assembly GCA_021015155.1. Lineage (NCBI taxonomy): Eukaryota > Viridiplantae > Streptophyta > Magnoliopsida > Magnoliales > Magnoliaceae > Magnolia > Magnolia officinalis. The sequence continues at coordinate 599,454 of JAJHSJ010000014.1, forward strand.
TGTTAATTATTATAATAAAATAAATGAAGTTTCCTGAGCCACATAAGATGGCCTGTTAACATACCTTGCACATGTGAAGGCCAAAGCAGCACTTTTATATGTGATATAATACATCAATCCAATGGACCCAATCATTTTTTTTTTTTCGTTGGTATCAAACCCAACTCGAAAGCTAGTTCGAAAAACATATGGGTATTCAAAATTGGTTGGATCTGGTCCAGGTCTTCAACAAGTAGCTCGAAAACTGATTGGAACTGGGTCTAGGTTTTCAAGAACCTAGCTCTAAACTGGTCGAGCCCATAACCTAATTAGGTTCAGTACAGGTACTATAAGACCTAACCAAAATGGACCCCACCACAGCCTTACTCATCAGGTGGCATGTCTGAACAACAAGGACAATACAATCGCACATTTATTTCATATGTGCATACAACTCATTGGCTTCATATTTTCTATTAAGCATCTATACAATGGGAATCATTGATGAGAGGCTCCAATATGGTACACGTGTGCCTTGTCATCCCGTGTGAGACAAGTTGTACTTGAGCAGTTATTCCTTTTACCATTCCTCGAAAAGGAAAATATAACATTGCTTGGAGTGGCCCACCTTGTATGTATTTTCATCTATGGGACCTTACTTCAGCAGCCATCAGAACCGTCCATGTGTTGGGCATCTAGGCCTAGCTTGCCACAGGACGGGTCCGGGTCTCATTTTAGGCCAGTGGTCCTCTCTGAGTCCCATCCTAAACCGGCCCATTGACCCGTAGGCGCAACTTAGCAAAACGAAAATAAAAAAATAAAAATAAAATTCTCAATACGTGCTTATATTTGCGTCCTTCTCTAAAGAGACTAATGAAAGATTCGCGCGAGGAAAATTTTAAGATGAAATGCGCCGCACACGTGTCCACGTGCCATGCGTGTATTGGATTCTAACAGCTCATCTCATAAAGAGCACCACGAAAGTACCTTGACACACAAGATAACTAAAAAAAACCCTACTATTCATGTGGGCCACAAGTGTAAATTGAATATAGACTGGGCCATCAAATTCTGACCGTCCATTTTTCTGCTGTACGCGTTGTCCATCCTATGAGTGCACGGGCCTAATTCTTGGGCAGATGATTTTTGTGGGCCCCAGTTGATGAATGGACTTCCACATTCATACGCCTGAATATAAAACCTACGCCAACATTTCCTAATCATCTACCTTTTTCTCATTCATATGTAACCCATCTGATGATCGACTGCCTTTATGTTATCTTTTCTACGGCCGTGCATTAGATGAACGGACTGGATCTATCCCTCGTGTGCTAAATTACCAAGTCTACGGGAATCGCTTCTTTATAATCTACTCGCGCGAATCGACGTAAAACATATAATTGTTTTTCTGGATGCCCTTGCGCTGCAGCAGCTGCCTGCCAAACTGCTAGCGCCTCGTTCGAACCGGTCAGTGTCAGCGGTCGGTCACATGCCCACTTTTTCCTCAAAACCCAACCTCCACCGTCGGTTCGGATTCGAAAACGCTTGCGTGACTTTCGCTGACATGGCCCAAACGACTTCATATAGATATGATCCAACCCGTTCATCAGGTGCGCCGTCATGCGTTTGGACTATGACCCGTTGATCAGGTGCTACCGTTAAAATCGTCCAAATTGAGTTTCTACCGTAGTGTGCATATGCCGCGTAAATCTACTCATTCATCTTATGTTGCATACACAAAGATGAATGGATGCCCCAAAAATCAGGATATTCCAATACTCAATGGCCCACACCACATGAATTTGAAGGTTTTAGGAGTGATCTTAGACCGTTCCTTATGGTGTGGTCTACTTAATTATTGTGTTACAATGATTTTTAAAATCCATAGTGAAAATGTTATGGCTCACTTGATGGACGGTGCCGATCTGATGAATGTTTGTCCTGTGTAGTTCTCAGTTAACGCAAGTCACCCTTTGCGAGTCAGGCTAGCGTACTCCGTTCGGATTTCCTCTCTCTAAATTGTACTCGCACGAGTGCACTTTCACCATTGCCTCCCCTAACACGTGGATACGAGTTAAGCGTGTGTAAGATCGGAACCGCTCTTCAGAACATTGTCACTGGTTAAACTCCAACCATTTAAAATAAGGCAAATGTAATATATGGATTTTCACGGAATTGGAATCTCTCTTTCTCCTTTTCTTTTAACCGTTCAAAATTTTTCTACGTGCGTAGCTAATACGATTATTATATAGCAATAAATTTTCATATACGATATCTAAATCATTGGGATCGAGTGATAAGCGACTCTGATCATATACAAGTATGCTCGTTTCCACGTGTGAGTCGATTACACCAAGGAATGCAAGTAGACTCTCTCTCTCTCTCTCTCTCTCTCTCTCTCTCTCTCTCTCTCCTAGCTTTTGCTTTTGCTTCCTCTCTTCTCTGTCAACGCAAACAAAAAGAGCTTCTGAGGAAGCTTCGTCCCTCCCTCCCTCTCTGCCTCTCTCTGTGTCTCCCTCTCTCTTCCCTTACAAAAAGAGGATCTCCCCATCTCTCTTCCTTCACTCCCCAGTTCACGTGAGAACGGTCGGGAAGGAAAAAACCCAAATCCAAGGTGCATTTTCCTACTCTAATGGCTTTTCATTCTTGTTTTGCTTGATGGAGTTCTTAAAAAGATGCGATTTTATGGGTTTGATGTTTTTGCTTAGTGTTTTCCTTCTCTCTTTTCTTCTCTTTGGATTGACCCAAGTGAGAAAATAGATGGAAAATCTGTTTTGGGTTTTCCTAGTCTGTTTAGTATCGATTTTTATGGCTTTTGGTTGAAAGGTGTGATTTTTATGTGCTTGGTTTTTGAGATAGTGTTTTCTCCCATTTTGGATGGACCCCAGATGGGAAATCTATATTGGGTTCTTCTGGTTTGTGTGAAAGCAGTGATTTTTGTGGAGGTTTTGTTGAGAGAGGTGACTTTGATGTGGTTAGTAACTCTGGATTTTTTCCCCTCATTTTGGATTGAGAAGTAAAAAAAAAAAAGGGGTAAAAAGATAAAAAGGTAAAAATAGTGTTATTGGGTTCTTCTGGTTAGTGTGCGAATGGTAATTTTGTTTTGTTTTGTTTTTTGTTTTTTTTTTTTCATTGTCACAAGATGTGATCTTGATGCGTTTGGTAACTTGGGGCAGTGCACTTATTCTTCTTCCTTTTTTTACTTTTCCATAAAAATTGAAAAATCTTTATTTGTTTCTTCTGATTTGTGTTGGAAAGAGCAGTTTTGATGGGCCATTTTGCTTAAAAAGGATGTGAGGGTTTTTTTTTTTTTTTTTGGTATTAGATTTTCCGGTTCTGTGATAGAACAATCATTTTGATAGTTATCTTTTCACAAGATGTGATTTTGTTTGTTCTTTGCCTTTGAACAGGTGAAAATAGTAATTTGAGCTCTAGTAGCTCGTCTGAAATAATAATCTTGATGGTTTTTCTTTATTAGAAGATGTAATTTTCTGTTTACAGATTTTTCTCTATGAAAAAGATGAAAAGTCTGTTTGGGGTTTTCTTGTTTTTTATTAGAGAATGTAATTTTCTTCCTCCCAAAAGAAATAAAAAAAGAGGGAGAAGTTCATCTTGTCTCTGTGAGATGAGTTTTGATGGATTTTTGTAGGTTTTTGGCTAAAAAGATGAATTGGGTTTTTCTCCTTTTTCATGCTTCTTCTTTTCTAATCTAGTATTTGATTTGATGGCTAAGAGAGATAACATATATTCCTTCCTATGAATAACTCTTTTCTCTCTCCCTTCGATATTTGCAGTTCCTTCTCTCTACATTTCTGCAATCCATGGAGCAAAATCACAACCTCACATTGGCGAAAACTGGAAAGAGAAAAACCCCAGAATCCGAGGATTGTGAAATTTTCGGTGGTGCCTTGTTGGATGGTCTGAATCAAGACCTGCTCGAGGGGGTCCTCTCATGGCTACCTGCCTCCAGCTTCTTCCGCCTCCGTTCAGTGTGCAAAAGATGGAGTTCCGTTGCAGCGTCTGCAACCTTCCGAATCGCCTGCTCTCAGTCCCCTCCAGAGATCCGTGGTTCTTCATGGTCGATCCCCATCTCAACCAATCAATCGTCTTTGATACAACTGAAAGGAATTGGAAGAATCTCAACTACCCACATCTCCTGCAGCAGGACTGTAATGCCAAATCCATCCCAGTCGCCTCATCAGGAGGTTTGGTCTGTTTCCGCACGGTCTCTGGTGACTTCATCGTCTGCAATCCGATCACAGGTGCCTGTCGGAAGCTCCCCCCAGCAGGCCTGTCCAGCCAAAGTCATACTCTCCATGCTATTGCCATGAGTTCATCTACGCAAGACCCTTCCTTGTATAAGCTCGTCTTAGTTGCTGGTGAATTGCCTTCTCTCACTGTCAAAACCTATGATTCTGTGAAAAACCAATGGGAAGACGACTTCACACTAAGTCGGAAAACCGACAATTTGCCGGAATCTGACATGTCCAGTGATGATACAGTGTACTTTCTCAGCAAGGCCGGAGATGTGGTTGCGACAAACATGCAACGCAGCCCGTCTAAGCAATACTCATCTGTTATAACTGTCGAAAATGGAGAAGAGATAATCTATTTCCTTAGCTTCTCTGGGACGGTCGTCGCATGCAACCTTGCTCGGAAATGCTTCTCCGAGTACCCAAGGCTGCTGCCAGTGTTCTTTGAGTATTCGATTGACGTGGTTGAGTGTAGAGGGGAGATGTTGGTGGTGGTCTTGTGGGAGTTCCTAGAGACAGCAAGCCTAAGGGTGTGGAGGTTCTCTGATGCGGGCCGTGCGTGGACCCAGATTGCTGTGATGCCACCAGCTATGTCGCACGAGTTCTATGGCAAGAAGGCGGACATCAACTGTGTTGGGTGCGGCGACCGGATGCTGATCTGCGTGAACTCAGGTGAGTTCAATAGCTACATTATGTGTAATGTGGCGCAGAATGAGTGGGCGGAGTTGCCCAAATGTCTTATTAATGGGGAGGCTAAGGAATTCATGTCTGCATTCTCATTTGAGCCTAGAGTGGAAGCTTGTGTATGAGACTGTTCGGGTGTGTTTGATTGATGATGATGGTTTTGATTTCTTCTTCCCATTGTTGTAAAATGGCCAATGGTGTTTGGCAGAAAAAAAAAAAGAAGGCAATGTATGTGTATATATTCTTCTATTTGGTTTCTTTAGTGATGATCTTGCAAGCTCATTTCTTATCCTTTTGGTCCAACAAGAGTAATCTCCATGGCTTCCCAATACCATACTATGGCTATGTTTGGATGTACACTGGATGCAATTTTCAAATTGCAACAAATTGGGTTAGTACCTTTAGGGTCTGTTTGTTGCACCCAATTTCATTAAATATCTAGATATTTGGTGCAACCAAACGCACCCAAATAGTGAATAGTCAACACCAACTTGTGACTATGTGTCTTAAATTGGGCTTGAAACTAAATCAGTTGTGATGGTATTGAGAATACCATTAGGCCTTGTTTGGTTGCCACTTAAAAATGACTTCTCATTTTACCTAATAATAACTTTTTATTTGATATTAGTTGTTTATTTGATATTTGATTTTGGTAAGGATTAAAAATAATCTTGATGATCCATAATTTATACAAACTATGATCTCTAATGCAAAACTACTATTTGATTTTGGAAAATATTAAAGACCGTTAATATGTTCTGTTGCAATGTACTCAATCAATCCAAGTCAACTGCACATCCAAACACAGCCCATGTTTTTCCTCCCTCTGAATTGTAGCTCAAGTGAATTGAATTGCAAGCATTCGATTTTATTGAGGGTGTGTTTCGATACATGAATCCATGTGTTTTCTACAGAAAATGTAATGATTATTCAAAGACAATTTCCCCACTTACTGGAGAAAAATGAGGTCCCGTTTAGATAACAAGTGGAAACCGTAATTTCATTAGAGGATGGTCACTTCGTTTTTTGTTCTTAGAAAATTCTGTTTGTGGATAAGATTAATGATTACAGCGTGGAATCGGGTACCCAAACAGTCCAACTATCTTGGCATTGGAAAACAAGTTCCAACAGTCCAACTATCTTATCATTGGAAAACAATTTCCATTTTCGCATGGATTCTGCTTCTCCAGAAACACCCAGAGGAGAATTCGATCTCATTGTAGGTAAATGACAGAAGTAATTGATATTTTTCGGTATTCATAATCAGGCAGTAGCCCTCAATTGCATACATTCTTCTTGTTTTTTTTTTTTTTTCTTCTTCTTCTTCTTCTTCTTTTTTCTTTCGATTCCAATTTGGAAGTATGTAGTTGCAATTTGGATCCGAGACCTTCGGTATGAATGATGGGGAAATTACAATGTTGTCTCATGCCAACTTCATTAGACTAATAATTGCAATTCAATTCAACAGCACATTAAAACACACCCTAAAGTGATGGTTGGTGGTGATGGTGGTGGTTGGGTTGCCTTTGGTGTTGCAGTGTCTTTACACTTTTCTAGTAGATTCAGATTGCCCACCAAAGAAAAAGGGAGGAGAAGAGTATCATGAGACCAGGCACCCCATTGCTGGTAAAGATAAAGGTATCAGTAGAATCAACATGGGGATTTCGTCTTGTGATCCTTTTCCGTGTGGGTCGCTTAAGTGCGCCACTTCCAGTGTTGATCTGTCTTGTTTTAGCTTGCGTGAGAACACCAGATGACTTTATTGGCTTTCACCATCGGATTTTGATTTTGAAGCACTTGCTAGGAAGCTTCGACCCCAAAAGATGACAATGTATATCCACCTGATTCATTATCATTCCAATTTCATTTTGGAGCACTTTCTAAGATCAGCATTTAGTCCATCTCACCACCCACATTTTGTGTGGTGCGCCAAACGGCTCCACATATGAAAAATGTGCATAAAAAAATGCACATTTCATTCCATTCTTAATTTGGGGTACTCCCAAACATACTCCAGGTTACCTAAATTGAGTTCATGCGTGATAACTCATCTCTACAACATCTCCCAACGGATAGACGGTTGCAGGATTTCAAATATCTCTTTATTATTCTGTTATAACTATAACTAACTACATCTATTTAATACGATGTATCCGTATGATCTCTCTCTCTCTCTCTCTCTCGGTTTCTACAAAATAGGGTTAAACAAAAACACGGCATTGGAAGATGGGCAAACAAGGGCAGTTTGATTACTGAAATGTTGTCATTTTGAGTTACAAATCGCCCACAAAACCATACTCTGAGGTCATGTTTGGACATGTAATTGGATTGGCTTATAGACTCTCAATGTAAGCAAGAGGATCTGACCAGAACCATCACATTTACCTTAAAGTCTGCTTTGAAGAAAATCCAATTGCAATTTGGGGACCGTAGCCATAGTTTGAATGATGAGGAAATCACAATTTGATTATTTATACTTCATTAGACACTGTAATTCAGTTTGGCAGTGCATCCCACAGTTTAAAAACTTGAGAACTCGACTAGACTCTCAAGTCGAGTAACTCAGTTCGAGCCTTTTTGGGTCTTGTTTGCTCATGCTGTGGACTTAGCAGGTTGAGTTTCGCCAAGTCCAGTCGACTCGAGTTTTTAAACTATGGCGCGCCCAAACATGACTCGAGAGTTCTTGTGGGAAGGTAGATTACTGAACCACCCCTTCTATTGAAAAATGAGAGCACTTGTCATGGGCTGGAGCTTTAAATTTAAACAACAATGAACACAGATGCTACACCTTTATCACTCTGAACCACTGATCTGTGGGCCCAAACTTTTGGCTCTTTATTGGATGGTTCTTCTCTATTTGATCACAGTGAATTTTCCTGTCGAATTTGGACCATCGAATCATTGTGTTAAGCCGATCGGTGGACCCAAATTTTTTCATCTTTACAGACTACACTTGTGTGATTTAGAGATTTGGTCTGGTGGACCCTAGCATGGTGGGGCAGCAATCAGTTGAATTACATTGATGGGGAGTGTCTGATGGGAGTAATTTCTGACTTGTGAGGCCCAGTTATTCTGTGGTCCTCAAGTTTGGGCCAAGACTCGGCCAGACCTTTAACAGACAGAAACAGACTAGCAGTTGTCAAATCTGGGCTAGGCCCATTTTCTGTAAGGGCTGAAAATCAGCCCAAAGCCTTTCCATGGGCCTTAGAAAGTTTCCCAAGTCCAGATTGTTTTGGGATGAGCCAGGAAGTCTGATCGGCCAACTTGGATCTAATCTCTGTGCAAAAGTGACAATTTCGCTGTTGATAATGGTGACTCATGATCAGGGCCATCAATGAGCTGTAGCTGAGCGGAGTCCATTAGAATTTTGAATAAGCCCAGTACAATCCAATCAGTTCAAGACCTGGGGTAGAACAATGGCTCATTTAAGTAAATCGGTCAAGCTTGGCCTGAACTATACCAGGAACTTCCCATGAGGTCGAGCTGTGTGGGCCTCACCGTGATGCGTGTCGAACATCTACCCCATCAGTCAGATGCACCATTCCATGGTGGGCCTCGGGCTTAAAAATCAAGTCAATCCATGACTTGTGTGGGCTGCACCACATACAAAAGTCGAGAGGGATTATCCTCCCATTAAAATATTCATAATCTTTTTTTGGCCTACCGAGATGTGGTTCACAAATCTAGCCCATATATTATCTATGTCCCACTTGGATGAGGGTCAGACCAAGTTTCAGACGCATCCAAATTCCAGGTGGGCCCCACCAAGTGCTTTTATATGTTTAAGGCATGTTTTCATATGATTTTAGATGGTATGGCCCACCTGAGTTCCGTATACGGCTGAGTTTTGGGATATCCCATAATTTAAAGGGGACCCATCAAATGCACGGTGTTGATGTTCGACAGAGCTTAGGATAACAGGGGATTCCTGTATCCCTAGGTTCAATTGGGTTGGCTTGACCATACCTACCTTGGGTCCATCTTCTTTTAAACCTGACTTGAGTTATGCTGGGTGAGGTCTGGTCGGTCCACTTCAACCCGGTCACAACAAAATGGGTTGGGTCTGATTGGGCTGGACCAAGATGGATTTTAAGTGGGTGGGGTCACAGCGTAATGAGTTGTAGATCAAGTTCATACCAGAATTATCAGCTTGTTTACTAAACTGGTTGGGTTGAAACTGACCAAAACCTGACCCACAACCAACATTAGGCAAGAGTGGGCCATCTGGACCGTACACTTGGTGAACTCAACTGTGATGGGATTTTCCTCCTCTGTTCAGAGGAGAGATAGTGCAGCCGGTTGAAAATCAGAGTGTTTCACCGTACTGCTTGACCAGTCGAGGGTCACTCCACTAAAAGTCCAACGAGCTCAGTTTTCTGGCCTCGACCTGTCTCGACTAGTCGAGGGTTACGCAGATTTGCGCGGATTTTGTGAACTGCGTAAATTGGAGGCGGTTTCGCAGAGATGCAAAAGGGAAGTTGCCTAAACTAGAAATAGGGGTCCCTAGGGCTTTTCTAGGGTATTGAGAAGGGAATTTTAAGAGTTTTCACGACCAAGGTAAGAGAGAGAGAAAGGAAGCTTGTGGAAGGGAGAATTCGTAGTCGACGTCTCAACACTTCTACGTCCTCGTGATCGGTGAGATCTTTCCGTTTTTCTTTTATTCTCTTATTGTTCATCCGCTCCTGCGTGAGTGAAGAAGGTTTGATCCAAGCGGTGTGCTTATGATCGGTTGTACCGTTCTACTTCATAGTGGATTGTTGATCTGGACTAGGTCCCGTGGTTTTTACCTCTTTGAGGTTTTTCACGTAAAAATCTCTGGTGTCATGTGGTTTGTGCTTTAATTTATTTCATTGCTTTATTATCTCATAATTCTGGTGTTTTTGGGAGTCTAGATCCTAAGGTTTTATGGAACGGCCCCCAACAAAGTGGTATCAGAGATATTGTTTATTTGCACGGAGTAGGATCAGTTTGAATTATGGAAGGTGGCTCATCAAGGATGATCAGTCTCAATGGTTCTAACTGGACAATATGGAAGGCTAAGATGGAAGACTTGCTTTATTGCAAAGACTTGTATACTCCAATCCTTGACATATCAGCAAAGACAAAGGATATGACAGATGATGATTGGAAGAAGTTAGACCGGAAGGCGATGGGGTTTATTAAATAATGGTCGGACGATTCCGTATTCCACCATGTGTCTACAGAGACCTCAGGCGCTAGCTTATGGCTGAAACTGCAAGGGCTGTATGAGAGGAAGACAGTCGGCAATAAGATATTTCTGATAAGACAACTTGTGAATCTCAAGTTCAAAGATGATGGTTCTATGCCTGAGCACATAAATGAAGTCAGCAATATATTTAACCAGCTCTCCGCTATGAAGATGGTCCTAAACGATGAATTACATGCTTTACTATTGCTTAACTCATTGCCTGATAGTTGGGAGACATAGGTGGTGTCTCTAAGTAACTCCGTGCCAGACGGAAAGGTGTTTATAGAACAGGTAACTAGTTGTCTCTTCAATGAGGAGACAAGGAGGAAGCCTCAGAGGTCTACTCAGCAAGAAGCCCTTGTGACACAAGAGCAGGGGAGAGGAAAGAACAGAAGGGGTGGGAAGGCCCGAGATAAATCAAGAGGCAAGTCGAGTACTAGGAAGGATGTTGAATGTTGGAATTATGGCAAGAATGGCCACTACAAGCATGAATGTCATAAGAAGAACGACAAGAAAGGAAAAAGAAAGGAGAATGAAGATGAATCAGATTCCACTGCAGTGCTTCAAATGACGACGTTGTAGTTATTATTTCAGCAGATCACGATGTATGTCTCACGGCTACTAGTCAAAACACCGACGGGTGATAGACTCGGGAGCCTTGTTTCATGCGACTCCACGCAGGGACTTCTTACAAGCTACAAGTCAGGTGACTATGGGACCGTGAAGATGAGAAATTCTGACGTATCGAAGATCGTAGGGATCGGTGATATTTGTGTGAAGACTGATGTGGGCTGCACATTGGTTCTCAGGGATGTGAGGTATATCCCATACCTTCGCCTCAACTTGATGTCGACGAGAAGGCTGGATGATGATGGCTATGAAAGCCGATTTGTTGATGGGCGCTGGAAGCTCATCAAGGGTTCGTTGATCGCAACCAGAGGAAAGAAACGTTGCACTCTTTATAAGGCAAGTGTCAGTATGTGCAAGGGTGGGTTGAACGTAGCAGAAGATTCAACTATGACATGTGGTACAGGCGTCTAGGCCACATGAGTGAAAAAGGGCTTCAGCTACTAGTGATGAAGCGGCTCCTTCCAGACATAATAGGTATACCTCTCATAACCTGTATTGATTGTTTATCAGGGAAACAACATAGAGTTTCATTTGTTAAATCTGCTTCTCATGTTAATAAAGCGCATGCATTAGATTTAGTTTATTTTGATGTTTGTGGTCCTATGAGGACAAAAACCTTGGGTGGGGCATTATATTTTGTCACTTTTATAAATGATGCATCTAGGAGGGTTTGGATTTATGCTTTGAAATCCAAGGACGAGGTCTTTGATGTGTTTAAATTATTTCATGCCATAGTCGAGAGAGAGACAGGTAGATCATTGAAGTGCATCTGCACTGACAATGGTGGTGAATACATTGATGACTTCCATGAGTATTGTAAGTCCTTGGGTATACGACATGAACAGACAGTTCCCAAGACCCCCCAGCATAATGGTGTGGCTGAGCGAATGAATCGCACCATTGTAGAGAGAATTAGATGCATGTTATCCTATGCGAAGTTGCCCAAGACGTTCTGGGGAGAAGCAATGCACACGGTAGTGTATTTGATAAACAGGTCTCCATCAACCCCGTTAAATGGAGAAGTACCTGAGAATGTGTGGACTGAACAAGATTCATCATACAGTCATCTCAGGTGTTTGGATGCAGGGCATACGTTCACATACCAAAGGACGAGAGGTCCAAGCTTAATATGAAGATCAGGCAATGTGTGTTCTTAGGATACGGTGATGAAAAGTTCGGCTACAGATTGTGGGATTCGACTGAGAAGAAGCTTGTCAGGAGCAGAGATGTGATATTATTTGAAGATCAATGTATAAAGACATTTGTAAGTCAGAGAAGAACCAGCCTAGTTCAGGTGAGCTAGAGGACATGGATCTGGTTATTCCTCCCGTGGGTGCCTGATGACGGGGGAGTACAACAAGGTGCAGAGGACGAGGAAGTTCCAACAAAAGATGGACGGGAGAGCAGCCCACACTTGATTTACCTGTTGAGCCACGGGTGAGGAGGTCATCTAGGGACAAGCAGCCGTCCAAGAGGTACTCTCGCCGCATGAATACATTATGCTCACTAATGAGGGAGAGCCAGAAGATTATTCTGAGGCCCCAGCCAACGAGCATATGAGGGAGTGGTTGAAAGTTATGCAAGAGGAGATGAGATCCTTGCATAAGAACCACACTTATGATATGGTGAAATGGATACTGCGGTATCTAAGAGGCTCATTCAGGTGAGCCTATGCTATGGTGACGGAAAACCTGTGTTAGAGGACTACACAGATGCAGATATGGCAGGTGACATAGACTCCAGGAAGTTTACATCGGGGTTCATGTTCACGTTTGCAGGAGGAGCGGTCTCTTGGTAGAGCAAGCTACAGAAGGTCGTAGTATTGTCGACGACAGAGGTCGAATACATTGCAGTCACATAAACATGCAAAAAGATGTTTTGGATGAAAAGGTTCCTACAGGAACTTAGCCTGAAGCAGGAGCAACACATGGCCTATTGCGATAGTCAAAGTGCTATGCACTTGAGCAAGAATCCAAGTCAGCACTCCAAGTCAAAGCACATAAAAATTCAGTATCACTGAATTAGGGATACTTTAGAACAGAAGGTGTTACAACTTGAGAAGGTCCACACGGACGACAATGGGTCAGACGTGATGATCAAGGCATTTCTCAAGGGCAAGTTTGAGGTTTGTAGAAACCTGGCTGGCTTGAAGAAGGCGAATTCCTTCTGAGTTAGAAAGGGGGAGATTTGATGGGATTTTCCTCATCAATTCAGAGGAGAGATAGTGCAGCTAGTTGAAAATCAGAGTGTTTCACTGCGCTACTCGACCAGTCGAGGGTCACTCGACTCAAAGTCCAGCGAGCTCAGTTTTCTGGCCTCAACCAATCGAGTGAACAGTGCTCGACCAGTCGAGGCCCTGGCTCGACTAGTTTAGGGTTACGCAGATTTGCGCGGATTTTGTACGAACTGCAAAAATTGGAGGCAGTTTCGCAGAGGTGCGAAAGGGAAGTTGCCTAAACTATAAATAGGGGTCCATAGGGCTTTTCTAGGGTATTGAGAAGGGTATTCTAAGGGTTTTCACGACCAAAGTGAGAGAGAGAGAGAGGAAGATTGTGGAAGGGAGAATTCGCAGTCAACATCTCAGCACTTCTACGTCCTTGTGATCGGTGAGATCTTTCCATTTTTCTTTTATTCTTTTATTGTTCATCTGCTCCTGCGTGAGTGAAGAAGGTTTGATCCAAGCGGTGTGTGCTTGTGATCGGTTGTAATGTTCTACGTCATAGTGGATTGTTGATTTGGACTAGGTCCCGTGGTTTTTACCTCTTTGAGTTTTTTCCACGTAAAAATCTCTTGTGTCGTGTGGTTTGTGCTTTGATTTATTTCATTGCTTTATTATCCTATAATTCTGGTGTTTTTGGGAGGCTAGATCCTAAGGTTTTGTGCAACAGCCCCCAATAAACTGTAGTTGGGCAACTGTCCATTCATACCTAAATAGATAATTTTGTCCCATCCTTGGAGCTTTACTCTCTAATTTTTAGCCTGCAGGTTGTAAATATCAATGCCAAGAGTTTGATGGGCATCTCGAGGGTAACCCAAACTGGGCCAGTTTGGAAGATCATCATCATCATCATCTAAGCTTTTTCCCCATTAATTTGTGTTGGCTACATAAATCTTGTTCTATCAATCATAAGTTAAGGCCGTTTGGATGTAAGTTGCCTAAGATAAGCTTCTTATTCCATAGGTAACTTATCTTAGTTTATATTTATTAAGAAAATAAGTATGTTTGGTAAACAATATACTTATCAACTTCTCTCCTCTTTCGTCTTTCCTGATGCCTCTCTTCATCAACCTATGAAAATTAAGAAAAGCTAAAAAAAATTAACCAAAGTGATAATGTACTTTTAAGTAAAAAAGTTAGTTATAACTAATCATAAACTAAACTTACTTATCTGAAATAAGTCAATTATCTACTTCCGTAAATAGAGAAAGTAACTTATTGGGTGGTATCCAAATGGGCCCTTTGTCTTTTTCCTACAACCTCCATGCAAGTACTCCTTTCCAACCTTTCCCATCCCTCCCAAAGCCTTTAGTTCTTGGTCTTCGTTGCTTATGATCTAAGTCTACTTTTCATTAGTCTCGTTTCCTATTAGTGCTCCCAAGTTCTCTGATTGCAGTCACTTATATTTCTATCAATCTTCGTCTTGCCATCTCAACCATGTAGTCATTTCAGCTATCTTATGAACATGTCATGAACTGTCCAACATTTTATCCAATAAAGCATGGCATGTATACCATCACATAAAACCATTAAGGCACGTCTCCATTCCTTCCACTCAGCTGAAATTCCAAGGGCAACATCCTTCTTAATTTATCTTTTTACCTGCAAAATCTCCCTTTTATAATCCTCTATTTGGTGGCCAATGATTGAAGGGTTGGGATTTAGTTCATGGGTCACACATGGTGGGTCTATAAATAATTCGGAGGATCCGCGTATTAAGGTTACGGAACCCCAGTCCTTTCCTCGGTGGTAGACTCTCAAGAGTTGCAATACGATATCATGGGTTCGATTTCCCATAGGTGGTGAAATCCCACCATGGGTTGAGTGTAGGGTTATGTAATTTTTTTTTTTTTTTTAAATTCCGATATACTGTGGGGTCCACCATGATATGCGATTCTTATCCATGCTATCCATCTATTTTAGTAGCTCATTTTAGATTATGACTCAAAAATTAAAGTATATCCAAATCTCAAGTGGACCTGACGTAGGGATGAACGTGATGAGGTCGATCACTGTCTTCCTCAAGGATAACTACTCCAAATCCACGGAGTTTCTCTGGACTCCTCACAGAGACTTCTTGAATCCACGAGAAAAAGAAATAGAAATAATTTTAAGATATATGAAAGAAACTTTTTGAATGATTGATAGATGAAATAAATGAGTCTATAATCCTTTAAATAGGGATACCAAGACTAGGAAGAAGTTTAAGAATTAAACTATAATTAAAACTCATTAAAATTCATAACTTACTATAAATAGTAAATTTTCTATTTATAGTAAGTGTCCTATGTAGCTTAACCACGTTATTCTCCTAATTTTTCTAAACACTTTTCATATTGAGCTCAACTCCTAAAGCCCAACAGAGCTATAATTAAACTAAAACGTACTATTTATAGTAAAACTCCTGAAGCCCAACAGATGAAGAGTTATAATCAAACTAAAACTTACTATTTATAATAAAAATGGAATTAAACATGGAATTCGGTCGTCAATATGATGGAATCTCTCCAATTCGACGTGGGCAACCCCACATAGCCGGGTTGGCTGACTAAAGTAGCTCATCCTACCCCAAAATTATATATGGTACGTCGAGTAACTCATTCTGGTTTGCGAGATATGCCTAATTTAAGGTTCTGACAGTCTTAATGACTTCTGCCTCTAATCGGGCCTTCTCTAATACATCTTGGACATAAAAGTGTCCGCGAGCCACTCTACATTAGGACCACACCACATAAAACAATAGAGATAATGAAGTTGATAGTTGAAACCTTCCTAGGCCCACAATGATGCTTATCTGTCATCCAACCGGCCATTCATAAGATCACTTAGACATAGATGGAGGGAACACAAAATCCACTTGGTACAAAACCTCTGCATCCCCCAAAAAGTTTTCAATGGTATGCATTTATTATCCCCCTAGTGTGGTTTACTTGGGGGTCATTTGTCACCATGGATTTGGGGGGATTTGAAGGGGTTTCAAATCCCCTAGTTGTTTGGCACCGTGAAGTAAATGGGGGGTGGTTTCAAATTCCCCTTAAATACGGGGTATTACATCTAAAATCCTTCAAAGAGTTTCACTTGTAAAATGTGTGTCAATAGACTATTTAATTATTGGGCACATGGCCCACTAATGATATCACAAAACAACTACATTATCAATTGCATCACTATAATTACTTTAATATGATGATAAGCGCCTCAAACATTGTCCATTTAAATCAACGGTTAAAAATCATTAGTTAGTCACTTAGATATGATCTTGTGCTTGTGGCCCATCCGAGACTTGGAATTTCATCATTTTCAAGCAAAGTATATATTTAAGCGAGCTTATTGCAACCACTGTGTCAAACATTACATACATTTGCTAATTAGAGATATTAAAGTTGATTTAGTAATTAAATTCAAACCCTTATAAATATACCATGCATAAATACTTTTGAATTAAAGTTGATTCCCAATCTAGGGTGCCAAATACAATAGGAGGATTTCAAATCTAGGGGTTCTGAATCAACACTACCAAACGGCCCTTGAGCTTTGGATATGCTTTAGTTTTGGTCTCATGCCTTAAAATAAGTTGGAAAAGCATATGGACGGCATGGATATACAACATATTCATCAAGGTGGGCCCCACAGGATTAGGGTAAAACCCACTAAGGTGTTACCCGGGCAACACCTAATCCGCTCACCGCATCACATGCGTCTTCTACTAAAGGAATTTTGCTTCGTATAGACAGACCCAACGTACGTTGGACTTCAAAACATTATTAAGCACCAAAGTAGACTCCATTCGTGCTGAGGAACTCAAGAAGATAAAAATATCCCTACTTTTTTCTGCTGCTTTATTCTAACAGGTAGGGATATTTTCATTAAAAAAACCAATGTGCCTACCCTAAAAAATGTAAGATAAGTTTACCGCCGCGGAAAAAAAAAAGCATTCTACGGGCTCGTCCACAGTGCTAATTTTTTCTCTGCTAAATACAGGGAGAATTGATAACCTACAGTGGTACCACAACTTGTGGTACTGTAACATCATTCCAGCCAACAAGGCACATTTTAAGGAAATCAGTACCATGACAATGATATGTCCCACAATGAAAGTCACATTTATTGAAATCAAGCCGATCCACTTAACAGATGGGCCACAGCCATATGTCGTGTCAAACCGTTGGTTTTCCATTGATTCCAACAGTGTGGTGTTACTGATGAATGGGCCAACCTGAAGTTTTTGCTAGGTTATCTTTATGGTGGGGCCTACAGGTTTAATAGTACCGATGTCTTGTACAAGTATGATTTTAGCGGGGAAAGATGGTACGGTACCCAAGTTGTGGTACCTTGCCCTGTTGTATCTGATCACTTCTCAAGTACAGAATGTTATACTGTTTGAAAGCTACCCTACAACAAGCACATTCCAAAATCTTCCATTGAATTTTCAAAACAAGAATGGCAATCTATGTGATTTCCACCCCATTTCCCCATGACTCCAGCCAGCACTAAAATCCAAATGAAACCCATGATTTATTTTTATTTTTAAATATATGAAGGTGATATTTACACCCCACTTTTTGATAGACACATCCCAAAATCTTTCATTTTTGGTATTAAGATAATACCGAATTCTTCCTGGATTCAAAACTTGGGACAATGGGACTTGTATCATATTACACAACCCTGCATTTATCAACCGTACACGTGGCACAAATTTAACTATTTTTGATAGGATATGGCCCAAAAATTCACACTGATATGATGCAGTGGCATACAAGTGTACCATTTGGAATGTGCCCAAAAATCATAGTTATCTAATGACCCTTGAATTTTTTTATAGTCAGGATCATCTAATCATTGTTGTTTTTGGGTCATGCCACATCCAGAATTAAAACCCATGATTTGAAATGTTTTGATGGGCACACACACATGCCACATGTACGGTCAACGTCTGTCGTAGTATCATATAGCTTCTTTTTTTTTTCTTCTTCTTCTTCAGTTTCAGAGATAGCTATTGCAAAGGAAAACAGCCACAGGAAGTATGGTCTGAGGAATGAGAGTTGGGCAGATCTATCATTTTTTGTGCTTGTTGAGAGGCTCTTTGGAGATGCTGTGAGTGTTGTAGATGGGCTGCTGCTCTCATTTCCTCAGCTCTTCTGTGAACAATTGCCATCTTTCTCATCTGTTTTTCTTCGAGTTTCGATCTCATCTTTTGTATTTTTACCTACAGATTCAATGCAAATCAGATAAACCCAAAGTCAGAAAAAGAATAAAAGATGCAAACGTCAAAAGAGGATTTAGACTGCAAGCAAGACATAATGTAAAGAATGTTGCATTTGCATTTCTCGATGCAAAACAATAGGGATTTAGGCAACTTTTGAAACATTGTTGGACACCCAATGCACATTTTAATATCAGTTTTTAAAAGAACTCCCGACAAAGGAAACATCAATCGCTACGACAGTGCGATGTTTCAAACTACTGATTTAGAGCAAAAACCTACCTCAGAAAAGAAAAAAATGTTACATACAAACACAGAAATGTTAAGGCAACATGTGGCAGATCTGGTTCATACATCAGATGGCCCATTGTGAACATGACATGGCCCAAAATTCAGGCCAGTGCACTGATCAGGTGGGTCACACTCGTATATTGAATATAGACTGCTATTAATTTATCTGTCAATTTCACTCATAAATGTATGGTCCATTTGATGGGTGGGCCCCGCCTTACCTAATGGACTTGCAACAAAAACCATTAATTTTTTTGAGCCACTTATGACTACCCTATTAAGTAAACCTTCACATGGCTGAAAAAATGCCATGGATTCATATGAAATTATAGAAGTATGGGTATAGCAATCTCCTGATTCCTTTTTTCTTGATATATAATCGAAGACACTGAGGAAACTCAATAAACAAAAAACCGAAGAACATGTGATCTCATTAAAAAATAGAAGAAGGACAATAAAGAAGGGCAAAAAGACAAGACATTAGTTCGTGCTCGGGGCTCGAGATGAACTAAACAAGCCTTTTTTAGGACTTTCATAAATGTGACTATGTTAGAATTTCTCAGTTGGTGGACCATCACTGATTAATCGATTGGATTGTCTGGATCAGTGACCGTTAGATGGGAGGATTATGAGAATGCAGTGGGCCCCACAAAGGTGATCGTGCACATGGATGAAAGAAGGGCTACATACACTTGCACACTGGACCAACATAGAGTTCTTTCTCTTATTCAATCTGAAGACCATCTGTCTTGGTATCGATTCCCTAGTGGGGGTGGCTAACAGTGAAGTGTGAACTTACAGTGGGTGTACTAACAAGCTAACCCAAATAAATAAATAAATGAATAAAATTCTGAAGACCATGAACAATTCTGTCAATGCAGAAAACTCACAAGTTTGCCCATCTCCAATTGGAAGAAGTTCAAGACCATCTCATAAATTAAAGGAAATGGTATAATGAGATTGGCTTTGCAGAAACAAAAGAAATGACACTAGTCCCGCTTCTCGCATTTCCAGGTTTCAGTCCGCAATCGAAACTATTCATCTTCTCAGTACTGCGGTGGAGCGCCTTTGGTAAAAAGAAAATCTCTGATTGGATGATCCTAACAGTCTGATCAGTGCCTCAAATAGACAGTTAAGAAAAATTAAGCAGTGGTCCACATTCAACGAGAAAATGACCTCCAATTAGGTGGTTATGATCTTCTGGCCAGAGCAAGTTTTGTGCTCTGCCTATTCCATAGTGGGGCCCACTGGAAGAACAGTCCTCGTCATGTGCATGCAGAATGCACTAATCATAGCAAATCACAGTATCATTCTTCATCAACTAAATTACCACCAGCCATGAGCTACTAAAAGAGACATAACTAGTTCTACATAATTTCTAAATACAATTAAGTGGGATGCATTGATTTTAGGTAAAAGACCAACCCTACCAAAGTTTTCTTGTGCTTCATCTCATCCATTGGTTTCCTTACACGTAATTTCTTATGAGATCTACTGTCAACACCCAATCATTTTCTTTCAATACATAAGACCTTTTTTTTTTAATTTAAATTTAAATTTTTATATATTCAGTAATACTATTGTATTAACAAAAGCAGAATAAGGGTGTATCTATCAAAAAGGATGGATCTGTATATAAATTCCTTCTTTCTTTTTTTCATTTATTTATTTATTTATAATTACCTTTTGATTTGTAAGAGGAGAGAGTTTGTTAGATGAAAAGGAAGAGGAATGTACAAAGAGAGAAATGATAGCCTATATTCATGAGTGCAAAAAAGAAAAAGGACAAAAGAGCTAGATTCTAAGATCCAACTAGGCTACCCAAGAGGAAAAACTCCATGATCAACCTATGAGAGGGAATTTTGAAAAAAAGCTAACCCACCAAGTTCAGAAATTACAGAACTTCATGTGCTGCATATCTGTAGTTGGTGTACACTCATAGTCTGATAGCCAATAGCTACACACTAGGAGAAATAATTCAAAAGTAGTAGTACTGGAAACCTGAAAAGCCAGACAAGTTGAGGCCATGTTTGGATGCATTATTGAATTGAATTGTAATAATTGCTTCAACAAAGTGGAAATGACCATATTGCCATTACCATCCTTAGTATCCATACTGAGGGACTAGTCTCCAAATTGCAATTATGTTACTTTCAAGTTGGACATGAAAGAATGTAACTACAATTTGAGGGCTAGCTTATCATATAAATACTCCGCACGGTGATTACAATGTGGTCATTTCATCTCAATTGAACGATTGTTACAATACGAGAATTGAAAAAAAAAAAAAAAAAAAGAAAAAAAAAGAAAAAGAAAAAGAAAAAAGCTAGCTAGATTAGGGTCCAACCACCCAACAAGAAAAACTCCATTATCAGCCATGGGAGAAGATTATGAGCCTTGTTTTAGAGAAAGAAAAAGTAACCGACCATGTTCGGATACTTTGTCGTCTTATGAGTGGTCCATTTCTATGGTTGGTACAGCTATGTGCCAAAGGACAACAATACAAAAGAGATCCAAAGCCCAAGTAAACTTACCAAAAATAGAAAAGAAATCAAGTAAAACTTGATTTTGACTATGTTTGGATGCTCGACTGAATTAAATAGCAATAATGCAATTCAATATAGAAGAAATGACAAAGCTGGGTGTAGCCCCACTCCATTCATTGCAAGGGCTAACCCCAAATCGCAATTTAGATCTCAGGGAAAATGTGAAATGGAAGGAATTAATTCAGTCGTAATTATGAATTAAAGTAGTGCCAACACCACTTCAGTCATTTCAAATAGCAGTATGACAATTCGGTTCAATTGATCATCCAAACACGCCATTACAGCGAAGAAAGCAACTCGCCAGTTTACCTCAGGATTCTTAAGCTTCCGCCAGGCTGAATTTGATGTATTGGTCTAATTGAGAACAGATACCAAATAGACTGAGATACCCACAAAATTAAAAGGATGAGAAGGATAGAATTCCATTACATTACCTCAAGCTTTTTCGACTGAGCTTCTACTTTTGCATTTTGGAGATTCACCCAAGCTTGAATTTTTGCTTCTTCTCTCTGATACCTGCAACCAAAACATAGAAATCCAGACTTCTAAAGAACTTGCAATGAAGAACTAAGAACATCGAAATCAATGGACAGAACTAGATAATTCAGTACTCGACAATAAATCTCTAAATTTCAATCACATTCACCTGATACAACAGTCTTTCTTTTCTTCGTCTTCCCAAACAGAAGCTCTCAACTCATCAAGAGTCTTCCTGCAACCCCCTATCTCAAAATGCCTCAAGCTCTTTGATATCTCCTCTTCCTCCTCTTCCCTCGAGCTCCAATTCGACACAACTGAATCAAATTGTGTCCCAGGCTCGAGCTTACCGCAGTGGCGGTCCTGAAGCTCGGAAATGTGGACGCGGGCATTCGAAGTCGCCACCGAAGGCCCGGACATGCTAGCAGGGGTGTTGTGCCTCGCAGGTGAAAAGGTCTTGAATGGGGTGTGGCATCTTGAAGTCGACGAGCTTGCAAGTGGAGTCATCTCAGTCCCAATATCTCTGTGCCGAACCTCAGCAACCATTTCTGTTGCAGCATCCTTCATGGTTTCACCGACTGAGTTTCTGAATCGAAAACCTTCTTTCGTCAGTTCGCAGTACCTGAAATTGGGGTGAATTGTCTCTACATTGTCTGTAAATTTATCTGCACAAAGAGAATGCAAATGGGTATTCAAGAAGAAAAGAGATGCTCCAAGAAAACTATAGATTGATGTGGTTTTTTTTTTTCCCTTACAAAAGAAGATCCCATGAAGTGGAGAAGAACAGTTCAAATATCTCACCTTTGAGAAGTACTTCCGATGAGACCCCATGAAAAGCTGAATTAGACTCTAAACACATAGACCCTTTAAAGCTTGAAACTGAGCTTGGCACCTTTTTCTCTGCAAAGATGTCTGCTTTCAGCTGAAAAACCTCATTCTGTTTGGAGATCTTTGTAGCTTCTGGAGGTTTTATCACATGGGCAGGGGATTCATTGCAAGAGCTGCTCATCACCCATTTCTCTGCATCATCCCATTTTGAAGGGAAGCTCTTTCTAGAGAGATTACCAGCACTTAAGCTGAAAATAGGCCTGCCTGGAGTAGAAGGAGCTTCCATTCTCTTCTGCCCAACACCACTCACTCCCCTTCGAATGCCGTCGTTGTAAGGCACCGGAAAGGCCTTCACAAAATCAGCAGTTTCTTTGAGATTGAGCTTACAGAGAGGATCTTGAAAGGTGTCTGCAAATGCGATTTCTTTGTTCTTGCTGTAGAAGCTTGGATTCCTCTCTAATGGCGAGTCCTAATAAAACCCAAAAGAGAAAAAAAGAACTAGTTACTGAGTATTATTGAAAAAAAGGAAAACCCAGTAAAGAAGAGGTGAGATTTTTACATGGTGGGGTGTAAATGGAGGTGAAGATTGCATGTATTTTGGGGTCTTGAGATCCATAGATGTGGGATTTGAAGGGATTGGTGATGTGGGGATTGAACTTTCTCTTGTTATTTGAATCATGTCAGCACAGAAAACCTTGATTCGAGGAAGAACATGACTGCTTTTTGAATAAGCAGCATTGGCTATTGTTATGTAGCCATGATCAAAGGACTACTACTACTACTACTACTACTATCTTTTTGTAAAACAGATTTGAAAATTCAAATGCAGCTGGAAAATTCAAGAAGAAGAAGCGAAAGAGTGAAATGGGTAATGTGAATTGAATTCTTTTGGAAGATTCTTGTTTGTTTTGATCCTCTGATGTGTTATATTAGCTTTTAGAGAATACAAGCAAGCACTGGTTCTGTCTCCTTGCCTCCATGTAACTGGCAGTGATCCTCTACAATACACCTTTTTCTACGCTAAAATACCCAGGTCTGTGGGGGCCCACCACCTTGTGTATGTAGAAATCAAATCCGTCTATCAGGTTCTTTCTTCGATGTTAGGACCTTGAACCAAAAATCAGATAGATCCAAAATATAGATGGACCACACGACATGGGATAATGGGGATGAGATGTCAACATAGGTTTGTATGTGGGGGCTACGATGGTGTTTATCTTTCATCAAAACCGTTCATCATGTCTGCCTCACCAGAATGAATATAATTTTAAATAATCATATTGATACAGGATCCAGGCGGCCCACACCATGCCAATTAGCGGTTTTGGTAGAAAATTTTCATTGTTCCCAAGCGTGCAGCCCATATGAGATTTCTAATTGTGATTATATTATGTATTTACGGTCTAAATAATGTTACTAACCTGATGGACGGAGTAGATTTTACATATAAAACATGGTAGACCCCACCGAGCTTGGGTGTTTTACGAACTGCGGAAGATAGGTGTTTTGGGGGATTGCTGTCCTGTCCGCCTCTATGCTAGGACAGTTGTACATGGTCCAAGGAGAAATCCTGCCATGAACGTTCACCACCACTTTGAAGACGGTGATAACTCATCCTCTGCACGTGGCACCCATGCACAGCCAGCTATCGTACCATCCAAAATGTGGGTCAAAATGTAGTTGGGTTATAATCTACAAAATCACACAAACCAATCAATCCTAACCATCCAATTCATATCTTTCAAATGGATGGTCGAAAGCGAGATGTTATTGTAATGGTCCAAATCCAAGAACAAAATTAGATGGTTTCTATTATCTTATTGTATAAATTTTTCATTATGGCCCATTTACAGCTGGTTAGAGATTTGGACTGTACGCATTGCCGCTTAACTCTGTCGTATCTAATGTAGGGTTGAAGAGTCACCATCGTTTTTTTAAATGGTGCTTAACTAGCACAGTATTTTCTTCTCGTGAATACGAGTTTCACGATAGAAGTCACTGTTTGAGTCCAGCCCATTTGTTTTGTACACACCCATTCTCTATTTTGGAAATGAAAAGTCACAAACGATCTAAACCGTCTGTAGATGGACCATGGCACAAGAATCACACAGTTTCGACGAGGGTAATTGTCTGGTTGGTGACAACAAATGGACGGTGTAGAAAAGAAAAGGTTTATTGAAAGAGGATGATAACCTAATCATATGATATTTTATTATGCTTCGTCCATCATGGTGGACATAATTTGGACGGTTCGGATTGAAATATTTATATACCACGTGTACAGTAGGAAGGTGCGGACATGAATGTACCGTTCTCTTGAGGTGTATGATATAATTCCACTTCATTATTTTATATGAGGTGAGTTGTCTCTTTTTCAGGTTAGGTATTAACAATGTTCAGAGAAAAAGCAACATTCTCTTTAGGGTTGACTGACATTGACCTCAGTAGTGCGATCTCAGCCATTGGATACGGTGGGGCCCATCTTGTTGTATGTGTTTTATATCCACGCCGTCCATCTTTTTTCCAGCTCATTTTAGAACGTCGGCCCAAAAGTGAAGCAGATCCAAATCACAGGTGGACTATACCACTGGAAACGGTGGTGATTGAACGCCTACCATTAAAAACTTCAGACGTGTTGGGACCTGACCAAGTTCGGTCAGCTCGTGGCCCTGGGCCAACCTGATGTATATGTTATATATCCACGCCGTCCATCTTTTTTTCGTCAGTCATTTTATGACGTGGGTGTAAAATTGAAGCAGACCCATATCTCAGGTGGACCACACCACAGGAAACAGTGGTGATTGAACACCAACCATTAAAAACTTCCTAAGGCCCACCGTAATGTTCATTTTCCATCCAACCTGTTGATAAGATCAAACAGACCTCAATGAAGGGCAAATACAAATATCTGTTTGATCCGAAACTTTTGTGGCCCACAGAAAGCTTTTACTATTCAATCACCACTGTTTCTGTGGTGTGGTCCACCTGATATTGATTTGGATCTGCTTTAGTTTTGAGTGCACGTCCTAAAATAAGCTAGAAAACGGATGGACAGCGTGGATATACAACACATACATCAAGGTGGGCCCCACGGTCACTACCTGACTTCCACTATTAGCTCCTCGCAATGGAAACCCTTAGACCCCATCAAAACCCTACCGTTAGCCATGATTTGTGGGGTGGGTCCCATGACAAGAATGCAATGGATACTGATGGCTGAACAAATTACCCTCCATCACCGGCGCATTTTAGTGGAAGCAGCATCAGGCAAATGTCCTGAGAAGGGCTATCAATGTAAGGTTTCGTTAGGGTATGGCCCAGAGTGCTTCTTAAATGATGATCTGAACCGTTCATTGTCTGGATTCTATGCTATCTGACCCATGGTAAGAAATTTTTGTTTAATGAATCATTGTGTATTAAGATGAATATTTAATGGGTCGTATTCAAATCCAAGATTCCAAGGTTGGGATTACCAATGAAGCGTGATAATAAAATCATATTTTCTAGATGGTAGCAATGAGAATATGAACGGTTCAGATCAATCTAAGAATGCACGCGGGGGGTGGAAACGAGCCCCTGTACCGTCGTAGGGGTCAACCTACCCTATCAAAACCCGGAAATTGAGGCCAACATCACATCCGAAATTTGAGGCATTCGGTCTTCCGGCGCATTTTAGCAATTGATGAGAAATAATCCAATGCTTATATTGCCCTTTGTTGTATGGTGGCCAATGGGACCCTTGGACAGTCCAATCTATCAATCCTGACTGTCCATTAGTTCAGAAACATAAGCTAGACATGATGGACCCTAACAAATTGATGGCTAAAACTGTTTTGTGGACCTTTTTTTTATATAAAAGATCTTGAACGTCCATTTTACATGCCATTGATTGGACGGCTAGAATCCTTTTGATCAGCGATTCTTTTCCTGATAGCAGGGGAAATGTTTACTGAACCTAGTGGACGTCTAGATCAATCAGTTCTACTCTCCAGGCCTCCGGACGTCCTATAACTTGGAGTGCCCGGCCACAGGAATTTCTTGTAGTGGGAAGCTATGTGGAGCCCACGGAGATTCCCGTGACAAATCCACTCCGTCTATCAGTTTTTAAAGACCATAATAGAATAGCATTAAAAAAATTACGAAGATCCAAAACTTATGTGGGCCACACCACTCGAAACAGGCCCCACGCACTTGTAGAGCCCTGCTCGTCCATTCATGATCACACGTGTCAATATGGCAAACGTATGTGAGATCCAAACTTTCCATCGGGTGGGCCACAGTATTTTTATGTTCTGTTTTCAAAAGCAGGCCTATTCACTGCTAAGGTGGACCACGATACACAAAACAAAGAGACGGCGGTACATTTTTTTTTTTCTAGCCATCCTTTCATTTTGTCCACTATGGCCCACCTGAGGAACGAAAGAGCCTGATCCTTCCACCATAAGATCTAAATAGTATGTCTCAGCTTATGGAAATTTTGAATTTCACACGTGTTCCTTATTGGCACGTGTACGGTGTACCTGCATGTTAGGTTGGGAGGCGGATTGCCTGCGACCCCGCCGCTACGGTTGGAAGCTAGGTGGGGCCCACCGTGATGTTTGTGAGAAATCCACACAGTTCATCTGTTTTTTCAGATCATGTTAGCTGTTGATCCCAAAAGTGAAGCAGATACAGAACTAAAATGGGCCACACCGCAGGGAAAAGTGTGGAGGCAAATGTCTACTGTTGAAACTTTGCCAGGTCCACCATGATGTCTATATGCCATTCAAACCGTTCAAAGGTCATTTCTACTTGGATGAGATAAAACATTAAAAATATTAGCCTGATCGAAAAATTATGTGGTCCAATAAATGTTTCAACGGTAAACATTAAATTCCCACTTTTCCTGTAGTGTGGCACACCTTTGTTCTGGATCTGCCTCATTTTTTGTCTCAGTCCCTGAGATAGCTGGAAAAACAATGGACAAAAACAATGGACGGGCTGGATTTCTCACAAACATCATGGTGGGCCTCACCTAGACAGGCATGGCCCTGTGATGGGAAGCATATATCATGCTTAATCTAATTTTTTGGCAGAAGGTAGTGGAAAATCCGTAAATAAATTGTAGCTAGAGCTGTACACGAGTCAAACCGTGTCAAGCTTGGCACATCGCAAGTCGGCTCGGTTTGGTCATCGAGTCTAACCAACCAGCTCAATGCGGTCCGGTTAGTAGCTCGGGCTAGTTAAAAATTGAGTTCAAGCTAAAATTGAGCTTGTATGGCATTTTTTCAAACACATAGAGTGCACTTTCAATTTTTTGTACCTTACGTAAAGGAAAAAAAAAAAAAAAAAAAAAAAAAAAAAAAAAAAAACAATTTACATGTATTTTATAGAACACTCAATATGCAATATCTAAATCAAGATAAAATGGTATTTGTTTCATATCCATACCTTCATTGTCACCACTTGACACTTGGTTGAGTCATTTCATTAAATACTTGGTGAGCAACATCAATATCAAAAAATTAAGTCACTAAACTGGTTCATTCAGAGTTGGGGTTTGATCGGAGTTAATTTGAGCTCGAACTCGACTTGAAATTTTTTCAAGCTTCAAGAATCAACTCGAACTCAGTTTCGAACCGAGTTAAATTGAGCTTTTTTGAGTTGAGTCAGAGTGAGTTCACCGAGCTAAGTCGGTTCATGTACAGCTCTAACTGTAGTGGCCCATTGAGATAGTAAAATGGTCCAAATCATGCTTTTGCACCTTCCCAACTACCCACCACATGGCACACGTGATGATCTATCCTGACCATCACTGTTAGGGTCCACATTGATGGGCCATGACCACTCAAAAGTTGCATTGGTTGAAAGATCCCACCATTGTCTGATCAATGGACATTTTCCTGTTGAGCTTAGATCATTAACTGTCCATTTGTAGGATCTCGATCATGCGGTTAGGATTGTCCCTTTTCTATATTATTCAGGCTGTGGCCCATCTAGGGTTGGACCCAGCACTTGGGCGTCTAGATCCATGATCCCATCAGCATGCGTATATGGAAAATGAATCGAAATCATGACAGTTAATAATCACATCCTTACTATGAAGGGTTGACCACAAACCATCGTTTAAAACTTTCCATTATATACTATGGACCCCAGAGGAGAATCCAAGGGATTGCATCATAAACCCTGCATATTATACACGCACTCTGCGCATTTTAGTGGGGACACGTTGATTCGAATCGTATTAGCAAATGGGGTTAGTGCAGGTGGTGATTTTCCGTTCATGCTTTTGTGGTGAACTACAATTAGGAGAATGGGATGGCCCACATCATGGTTTTGGGTATTCAATATTGGGAGAGATGAATTATTATGGGCATTAAAAAGAGAGGAGTGCCAATCTTACATCCTTATCTAACTTGCGCCAGAGATGTGAAACATGACACACGTGTGAGAGATCTGAGCCACTCGTCGGGGTGGGCCTCACCTTGGACTTGAACATATCAAAAAATAAGATGGTTGGACATGGATTTGGAGAAAAGAAAAGATGAATGGTTAAAAGAAATTGATGCATGGTCCACAGGCTTGTTATTTGGGAATTGGGATATAGCCTCATCTAGGGTGGGCCGTTATATAGTTTTATTTATTTCTAAACTAATAGGAGATTATTTGAGTTTTCTTTATTTCTAAACTAATTTGAGATTATTTGATTATGTATATGTAAAGACGTTTTGCAATGATCCAGACCATTTTAGATTGTACAACTTGCTCATAGGAGAGAACAATGGGACGCGTATATCGAAGGTGGGACCCGTACATCGAAGGTGGGACCCGTACACGTGAGTAGAGGTGTACAAACCGAGTCGAGCTGGGCACAACTCAACTTGGCTTGGCCACTTGCTAACCTCAGCTCGAACTTGGCTCGGCTCAGTCCTCAAGCATGATTGGCCAGCTCGGCTCGATTCGATCAGTAACTTGGGCCAGTTCGAGCCATGATCGAGTCGAGTTTGCTTGTGCAGCATTTTCACAAACATATGGATTACACTTTCAAAATCTCACTGTATATAAAACAACAGTAGCGATTTTATAGGTATTTCATCAAACACCTTCTGAGCAACATAAAAATCAAGAAAAAAAAGGATATTTGTTTCATATACATACCTTCCTTGCCACCGGCCATACTTTGTTGAGTCATTTCATCAAACACTTGGTGAGCAACATCAATATCTAAGTAACCAAGTCACCGACTGGTTTGATCCGAGTTCGATTCAAGTTGGGTTCGATCCAAGTTGAGTAAAGCTCGGGCAAGCTCGAACTCATTTTGAAATTTTTTCAAGCTCAAAAATCAGCTCGACTCAGCTCTCAGTTTCAAACCAAGTCGATCGAGCTTTTTTGAGTCGAGTCGAGCGCGCTAACCAATATAACTTGGTTCGTGTACAGCTCTACATGTGACGCTTTCCATGATGTTTCCGTGACATCCACTTTTATTAGGAGCCCCAAAAATAAAGGAAGCCTTTGTTTTTTTTTGTTTGGGTTAATTTGTTAGTACACCCCACTGTCAGTTCACACTTCACCGTTAGCCATCCCACTAGGGAATGGATACCATGACCTAAGTGTAAAAATAAAGGAAGCCTGTGACACACACTACTGACGTGGGTGATGTGTTGACATAACCAAGTTTTATAGGACCTACCATGATTTCTGTGTTATATCCAAACTGTCCATCTGTTTCGTGAGATTACTTTAGGCCATGTGCCTAAAAATGAGGCAGATTTGAAGCTCAACTGTACCACACCACATAAAGCATTAGGGACTATGACACCCACTGTTGAAACTTTCCTATGGCTCACCATAATGTTAATTTGCCATCTAACTTGTTAATAAGGTCATGCAGACCTCAATGAAAGGAAACCACAAATATCAGCTTGATCCAAAACCAGAAATATCAGCTTGATCCAAAACTTTTGTGGCTCCTTAACAAGTTTTCAATGGTAGGCATTTTATCCCGACTACTTTTCTGTGGTGTGATCCACTTGATCTTTGGATCTGCTGCATTTTTGGGTTCGTACCCTTAAATGATCTCGCCAAATGGATGGACAGTTTGGATATAACACATACACAATCGTTGGTGGGCCCACAAAACTTAGTGATATTAACACACTACTGAGGTCAGTGGTGTGTGGTACACCATGCAATCCACTTCAAAAAATAAGACATATCTAAAAATAACTGGGCGCCACCAAAGGAAACAGTGGGAATGGAAATACCCACCGTTGAAGTCTTCCTAAGGCCCAAAAAAACCGGGTCTAAAGAGAGAAATGGGGCACAAGATTTTTAGAGGGACAGATATAAGGAGAGTGATTTTTAAAAAGAGCATAAGGTTTTGGAGAAGTTAGATGTCCAAACTGAGCATAAGTTAATGGTCCAATCTGTCTAAGATCTACAAGATTTTTGGACGTCTAAACTCTTTGAAATCCAGCTCCATGACTTTATCAATAATACTAACTATAATGACCAGCAAATGGGTGATTTTCAGACCATTGTTTAAAGATTAAAATTGATCATTTTTTATTTTTTATTTTATTTAAGGATTGATCGGTCCACTGTTTGGACATTCCTACATTATTTATTTTTGGACCATCAATTACACAGTCAAAAACATTAAAAAGTGGTATGATCGTAGAAAGTTTTGGAGCACAAAAATGTGCCCACATCAAAGCAGTTGGTAGGGTTGAAAGATGCTTTCAATCTGAACCTTTGCTTGGGCCTGAATGTGTAGTGGTGGGGCCAAAAATCTCATTCCATCTGGACCTTTTCTGTTGAACAAAGGGCGGTCAGCAAGTGGGTATAAAATCACCTTCAATCCACCCACAATTTGGGTAGCATGTTTGGACACAAGGTTGCCCCAAATTTCGGATAACGGTCCACTTCTTTGATTGTGTGTGGGCTCAATCTTAGCTAGTTTTTGGATAATATATAACCTTCAAATCTGTCCAATATCAGGCTCCTGTTTGGATGTATAAAATCAGTAATTTGGGACCTTCAAAAAGATACCCAATCTGGACCTTTAAATGGTCTGGTATGTGGACCTAACCTGGATCCCCTTAGACGTCCATCATCTTGAGTATATTTAACCACTCATCAGCCTTAATAGTTGAAACAGGGAAGGACATGAGGTCAAGCACCGTCTTCCTAGGGGGATAATTGTTCTAAATCCACGTAACTTCTGTGGACTCATAGAGAGACCTCAAAACCATGAGGAAAAGAAAATAGAAACAATTTCTAAAAAAATCATAATTTAATTGATGATCTCAATAAGCGAGTTTACACCCCTTTAAATAGGGATACTAAACCATAGAAGAAGTTTCAGAATCAAACTACAACTAAAACTCTTAAAAATTGCGACTTATTATAAATAGTAAACTTACTATTTATATACAGTCATGACGTCTACTAGTGCGCATGGTTTTTGGCCAAAAATAATAAGTGTCCTATTTGGCTTTACCATGATGTTCTCTTAATTATTATAAGCACTTTTTATGTTTGGCACAACTCCTAAAGCCCAACGGATGAAGAATTCAACCATCAATCTGATGGTATTTCGCAAATTTGGTGCGCGCAACCTGACATAGCGGGTTGGGTGGCTAAAGTAGCTTGTCCTACCCCGAAATCATATATAATATGTCGAATAATCAATCCGGATTGCGAGATATGCCCAATTTAAGGTCTGATGGTCCGGATCACTTCTGTCATCGACCGGGCCTTTTTTGATCCATCTTGGCCATGAAACTGTCCGCGGCCCGCTTTACATCAATAGTGGGTCCAATAAGCTCTCAAAACATTCATCATGTGGGGCCCTCAAACCTATCCAAAATGGACAGTGTCTGGGTCCACTATCTGCTCAGCGTCTAGGGCCGAGATGTGTCCAATATTGGACAACATGTGGGGCCCAGGCACGTTGTGGGCTGTTTGATCCATAGAAATTTGTCCCTGTGGACCTCAACTGCACTTCAAAGTCTATCCAATATAGAAAAGCCCACTGAGGGGTTGAAAAAAAAAGAAGGGGCTAACATGTGGGTGGCATGTGGTCTAAAACTGAACCTTTATATGTGTACTAGTGGGCTCCCGAACTCTAGAACTGATGTAGAAAGAACGGTCTAAGGAATCATAATTCAAGCCAATACGGGATCACCAATGGCTTAGAACTGTGTCATAGAATAGGCCAAAGTGATCTATTTCAAAATTTGCTCGAGTATGACAATTGATTCTACCACAATCAATCATTTGTATAGCATTAGAATAAGTGTGATGGGACTCGTGTGTTTGGTGTATGAATCGCTTAATTAATTGCTATTAATTGAGACTCTAGTTATTGAGGTAGGGAAGAGTGTGAAAGAATAACGAGAAAGATTAATTCATAATGGTATTTTCTTGAATCCACAAGAAAAAAATTAGAATTTTATTAATTAATAATTATTTATGTATGTCTTAATTATAACATTAATAAAGAAAAAATAAAATAAAATTTGTAATTATAAAAAATAATAAAATCCCAACTCTAATAAAAATCCAAATTCTAGTAAAATTCTTATAAAGCCTAATATCTAAAACTAAAATTCCAAATAATTTTTTTTTTTAGAAGAGTCCTAGCATTATTACAAGTTATTTCTAAAAAAAAAAAAGAAAAAGAAAAGAAAATCTAAAACTATAAAAATAAGGAAATACTATAAAATTGTAATTACTAAAAATAGTAATTTTCCTAAAATTTTACTTTTGAGTTGAAAGCACGTGTTTTTTTGACAAAACGAATAGATATCAGTTCACCCAGATGACCCGTTACAGTAAAGATTGATAGGTTGTGTACTCCGTAATAATATTCAGATAAAAAGTTATGGCCAATTTACAATTCACCTTCTTTTGGTCCAACTATGCTACTAATGTATATATGCCACATCTTACATCAATTATTGATTTAGTGGGCTGAAGGTTACAAATCGCTACATCAAAATCATACAAATCAGATTTAGGTTGGTGATTAGGGGTGCACACGGTTCGGTTCCGGTTTCAAAATTGGAACCGAATAGTCAAGGAGGTAGTTGAATTGGTCACTGCCAGCTGTCGATATGGACCATTCATGTGAAGGGGGCCACCTTTAGTTATCATCCCTTTTGAAACCGGACCGAACCGTGTGCACCCCTATTGGTGATTACTGATTAGCACGTACCCAAAATACGTTTGAGCGAGTACCCAAGTATACTCAAATTTGAACCATCATGAGCAATTTGGACCATGTAATTATAAACAACCTCGGGCAACTTTCTTTTATACCGTTCGATTTTCACCTCTTCTATTTTGAAACATTGCATGCACACATTTTCCTTAGTCGCATTGATACATATGTCATGTAAAATCAAGGGAACCTATAAATCAATTTGAACCATTAGAAAATAGGCGGAGCGATCAAGTCCCTAAAGCATAAAAAGGTGGGGCAACTTAGACCTACTAATTTGGACTTCTATTGATTGAAGTTAGTCAGGTAAGTAATTGAAAAGTGCAATAGACAAGTTATGCAAGTCAAGTGAAGAAGTAATCTGATCAACTAATGTATAAATGAATCCCTCCAGTGATTGACGCCGGCTGGGTGATCACATTGGAGAGTACAACAAACCAGCTAGGAAGTCTAGGTAAGGTAAAAAGTTGAGGCCATCTATGGTAAAGTGACCCTAGTGTTCATTAAAAATCATCCGCACCAATTGTTGTGGCTAACCCCTTTGCATTCCTGCATGCATACATGCATACATGCATTAGTTTTACTAAATTCTTGTACTTTCATAAATTTCTTTAAATTACTTTATTGTGGTTTTATCTCTAAATTTCTTAAAATGGTAGTAGAGGTTTACTTATTGATATGCATGGACTATAATTAGATTTATTTATTTGAATTTCTCTTGTAATAAAAATAAAAATAAAAATAAAAATAAAAATAAAAAAACTTAAGATTTATTATAATAGGTTTAGTGGATTTTGTGGAATGACATTGGAATTTTTATGGTGTTATTTATATGAAATTGATATGTGTGATTGAATGATTTCTTAGAATGATGAAAATTGTAACTTAAAATACTTAGTCTCACTTATGATATGGTGTTGGGATTAAGTATATTTCCGTGTTAGAGAGGGGCGTGACACCTATAATGTAATTGAGTGGGAAATAAGATACGGGGTAATGGGCCCATCCATTTGTGGGTGGGTCTCATACGAGATTTCCCTTGAAGCTTTTTTTCTGATTTATGTTTGGGGGTTGAAGTAGAATTTTTTAAATTTAAAATTAAAAAAATATAATTGGTAAGAGAGAGGGATTAGATAAAGATGAGATAACCTCGAACTCATCCAATCACAATTTACAATTCTCAAAATACTTAATGTCATTTAAAATTATGAGACTAAGGGTTCACATTTGGAATCCAAATCACATGGTAAATGGAATTAATGCGAATTGTAATTCTCGGTTGAGTTTGAATGCACTGAAATCCAAAATTTGTGTTTGGATGCCTACAATTAGAATGATCCTAAATTAGTAAATGTGACGTTTAATATAATAATTGTAATAAGCTCATTGAAATATATTCTTTGATTAAAGAGAAAAGAAAAAAAAAATTATGAATTTCTGTTAGACCATAAAAGTGTACCTACTTTTGAAAATCCAACCATTTTTTATTTTTATTTTTTGTCATTTTTTTGCATTTGTATCCTATTCTCAACCTTCTAAGATAAGATTCCAATTCACATGATTTTACTACATTCAATTTCATGTTGATTCCAATTTCCACTGTTTACCATCAACCAAGCAACTCTTTTTACACATATGCATCCATTTACCTCCTATTACAACCATTTGCTTTAAACAATCTACTCAGAGGATAAAATGTCCAAAACAGTTACCGGCTTTATATATAGCATAGATTATTATTATTGCTCTTGCTGTTTGGCATTGTCTTCTTCATCATCCTCATTGGTAGCGGTGGCCCACGATGTTTTTATTGATCCGCTGCGCATTGGTGATTTTTTTCAGAATTTTTAAAATGGTTTTTTTTTTTTTTTTTTTTTTTTTTTTTTTTTTTTTTTTTCATATTTTCTAGATTTTTTGAATAAAAATATAACTGTACTAAACTAAAAAGGTTCAATTGGGGTCATTTATCTTTTAGATATTTAAGTATCTCCATGGACTTTTTAAAGTTGGGAGTAGGGAAAGATTGGATTCATCCTCCTATGTCAGACACCCAGAAAACCAAACATGTAATAGATCCAAACCATTCATTGGGTGGGCACCACGGAAGATGGTATGCAGAACAAATGTCATATTAGACATTACCAATGAATATAGACCGTTAGTGCCCACATCTAAGCTGTTCATCGGATTTTTAGGATCGTCTCATGAGTGTGACTTTTTGATGTAGATAGGGTCACATACACTTTCATGGCAAAGATGGACTAGAGAAGGCCTAATCCACGGTGGAAATGATCCAGACCGCTGGACCTTAAATCATTCGTATCTCTGAATGAGATTTTCAACACATTATTTATGATTTTGGGGCAGGTGAACCTAATTAGGCCAACCAACATGTCTACGCCGGTTGCCCATGCCAAACTTGTGAGATTCCAACGGATGGACAGACAAAAGTCTCATTTAGTTTCATTTTTATCATAAATAGTAAGTTTTAATTGGAGTATAACTTTTAATCATTTTGAGCTGTGGAAATCATGCCCAACATGAAAAAGACTTAAAAAAGTTAGGACAATAACGTGGTTGGGCCAAATTGGACACTTATTTTTTTAGCCATAACTATGAAGTCTAGTAGGAATAGAGGTTGTCTATAAATAGTAAATTTATTATTTATAATAAGTAACATTTTTTTAGAGTGTTTGAGTTGGAGTTTAAGTCTGAAATTCCGTCCTAGATTTAAGTTCCTTAAAGAACAGTAATTTCATTTTTTTTTAAATCATTAATTAAAATATTTCAAATTTATTAGGAATTATTTCTGATTTTATCCCTCATGGATTTGAGAAAGCTACGTGAGAAGTTCAGAGAGCTTTGCAAATTCTAAGTTCTTATCCCTTAAGGAAGACGGTGATCGACCTCATCACAATCTTCGTGCGCCACTTTTGAGCTATGGACTGGCTAGATTTCATCTAAATTTGCCCATGCTTTTGGACGTCCAAAATTGGATTTCATGTTAGAGATAATAATCTGGAGTTCCAAAAGCCCCATCGACAGTTACTCGATGGGTGGGCCATCCAATCAAAGGCCAGAGCTTGCATTTCTTGGATACCCCAAAATTCACATTGATCAGATAACTCTACCAACCAACCCAAGGGTTGCTGATAGATCATCCAAATATTGAAATAATGGGCCCCACCATAGCCAGAGCATACCCTGCAAATCTCCCAGTTTGAAATACTATAGTTTTTTAATGTTTGGCCTTTCCTGTAGTTGATGTGTACTGGCATTGCTCTCTCTCTCTCTCTCTCTCCTGTGCATTTTTATAGTGCGTTTGGCAACAATTTCAAGCCAGAAAATATTCTAGACAGATTGACTCTCTGCATTATTATCTTTTAAGAAAGAATGGCTTTGGATAAATAGCTTTTGGATGCAAATACTCTTAAAAAACATATTCTACATTTCCTCCTTCCAAATTGATTAAAATAAAATGTCTAACTATCGATCTCCATCCTAAATTTCATGGAACATTTCATTAGTTGGTCATTCCAATCAAATGTTCCTAACCATTGATTAATGGTCGACAAAACGAACGGTAATCGATTTAACGGACAAAATGAATCATGGATCTTGATCGTCCATCATATAGGCCCAGCGGCCGCTTCTACTTCCTCCTGCCTCTGAACAATTGCTTTGATTTGATAATCATATTTATTTAACGATGGCCCACCAAAATGGACGTTCCAAATCATTTATGATTTCATTGATGTGGGTTGTCCACAAGGTAAATCCAACTTTGACTCTGAATGCCTCTAAAGATGAATTTTTGGTCTGATTATGTTAGCCATTGATCAGTGGCCAACAAAGTATACGATCCAAACCATTTATACGAAAAAGGGTCTGATAGTAGATTATGTTGTCGGCCCCACCTATAGTTCCTCATGTCCCTCTCAAGAATCACTTCAGTATGATCATTTCTAGCCATCTGATCAGTGGCCAAGAAAATTAACAGCCCAGATCATTTATGTAAAAAATCTAACTCTAGGGACCTAGGTTGGCCATTACCTTTGTTTTACGTTGATTCGATGATCCTAGGCATCAGATCCTTGGCTGACAAAATGGACGGTTCATGATTTATAGAAATATCTAATTGTAGATTTGGACTGTCCATATGTAGGCTTCCCACGTTCGATCCTCCTTTCTGGACGCGGATTAGATACTGACAGGTTGAGTAGCCAGACTCGCTACTGAAGTGACGTCACCAAGTTCTGTGGACCCCACTACGATATATGTGTTGTATCCATAACGTCCATCCTTTTGGAGATATCATTTTAAGGTGTGAGCCAAAGAATGAGGCAGATCCAAAGCTTTAGTGGACCCCACCACAGAAAACAGCGGGAAGATTAATGCCCACCGTTGAAACCTTCCTAAGGCCCACCATGATGTTTTTTTGAAATCCAACCTGTTCAAAAGTTAACAAAGACATTAAATAAGGGAAAACACAAACATCAGCTTGATCGAAAACTTTTGTGGTCTTTAGAAGTTTTTAACGGTGGCGTCACTCTCCCCACTGTTTTCTGTGGTGGGGTCCACTGGAGCTTTGGACGTGACTCATTCTTTGGATCTCACCTTAAAATGATCTCTCCAGATGGATGGACGGCATGGATACAAAACATACATCATGGTGGGGTCTACAGAACCTGGTGACGTCACTTCAGTAGCAGTCTCGCTACTCAACCTGTCAGTAGCCAATCCGCTTCCCTCCTTTCCTATACTATCCTATACTATGATATGAAGACCCTAACCATCTGATCAGTAGACTATAAAATAGATAGTTTAAATCTTTATGACAGTTTTGTTAACAGATCCAGGCCGTCCATCTTATGAACCCAGTTCTGATAATAAACTAAAGGTGGGGCCCACGTATTGGATTTCCCATCATGTGGGCCTAGTAGTTGTTGGACTAACAAAGTGAGATTGAAATAAATTCTTGAAAAAAATAGTTCCAAGCCATTTCTCCTGAGAAATAATTCTAGGCATGTTTTGAAATCCAGTAAGAATTCGAATAGCTACTCGATGGAGAATCAATTCAATTCTCTACAGGAGAAAAAGTGAAAAGAATTGATTCTTGGGGCTGTGTAGGAACTCAATACTTAGGTTGACAACAGCAAAGGATTGAGAGAGAGAGAGAGGAATTTAAAAAAGAAAAAAAGATAACATATAGAATACAGCACAAAGCCTAGAACAAGAGAGAATATAATATGAAAGTGATGGTAACCGCAAGAAAATGAAATAGACCCACCAACAACTTCAAGCAAATGAATGGACAGACCAAACCAATACAACCACGCAATTTTTAAAATATATATATAGAAAGAAATAAGATAGAACAATAATCCAAGAAACCTGAATCATGGCATCATCTGTTACAGGACCCAAAGGCCATGGCCCCACCCAAAGTGACTAGATAAGCATTTGATAGACTTTACTGGGCCACACCTACTTGTACCTTGATAAGACAACATTTCTTTTCTAGATAACAAGACAAGATGACCCTTCATTTTTCTTTAGGGGGCACTATCTACACCTATTCAAATTGATAGATACACCCATCCTTCCTAGTTTTGGTCATAAAACATTTCAAAGTTGCATGATTGTGTAACCAAAACCAAAAAGGATGGTGAAATAGTCCATCAAAGTGGGTGCTGATGACAGTTCCCTCCTCTGATTAATCTCTGAGGAATTACTTCGTACTCCGGCAGAGAATGACAAAGGCATGTGTATGTCAAACCAAACCGTCCAAATCATCCGTCTCACTGTAGATGGACCATCACCTGAAAGTCGCATTGAATGGTTGATCGTAAATGTCCGGATTTCCACCAAACAGATGGTTAAAATGAGTCAATGGTTTGTATTCAACAAACAAAGCCCATCAATCGATGTTTAGGTCCGTCCAATCAAATCCAGATTAAGGGTCTCTGCACCATCTGCAATGGGACCCATGATTTGGTCGACATGGTTTTGATCGACGGACATGAATAATACATGTTACATTGATCACTTGTACACAGATGTGATACTCTGCTAGTGCATGGAGTGACTCTACTATATATATGAATCTTATTAGTGGAAGCTGCCAACTCAAGCATTATTTGAACTGACTTTGTGAACAAAGTATCCAAAACCAAAATTCAAAAAAAAAAAAAAAAACATTTCTTTCCAATCTTCTTATCTTGGAATTCCTGTACCCCAAAAGCAGGATCAATGGCAACCAGATGTTCTTCCCCTCAAATGGCAATTTCAGGTGGTAATTTCAACAAGAAGCCTGGCACCAGAGTTTTCATGCTCCATAACAGCCACTTTCCCCCCAGTGGAACATCTACTGCCTTGATCAGGTCCTTCAATCTCAACAAGGTCTGTCTTTCTTTCTATTGCAAACCCAGCACCATCTAAGAGTATGCTAAAAGATGAGAGTGCGTTTGGATGTACCGCCAAATCATATTTGGCAGGTCTTTGAAGCCAACATTATAATCTGCGCGTTTCTGGTGACACCCATTGCCGAAAATGGAACTCATGTTAAGTGGGGGCTTCCATTTTATTTTATTTTTTTCTTTTTCATTTCTTTCCTGCTGCAAATTAGAATGGGGAGGTGAGAACTATCTAAATTGCAATTTGGTGCAAGCCCATTGTATTGGAACTCAGAACTGGGAACTTCCATATTCAGCCTAAGCTTACAGACATTGCATGATCTCCATCAGTTTCTTTCTTTGTTTCTTTCTTTTTTCTTGAAATTGAATATGACAGGTTTTTGAGGATCAATCAAGGGGAATCGTCTGTTACAGAGATGATAGAGGGGAGGTGATCTGTGAAGGATACGATGAGGGCCCACGTTTCCGCCGACCGGCCTTGCAAAAGGTTTACCATCGAAGGTAAATTCTGAATCAAGTATGATAAAATCAATCGAAGAGGTCGCCTTATTTTACTTTATCTTATACCTTTCAGCTTGCCTCGGCATTTCCAAATTCTCGATTTCCTTCAAGCAACCCGGCTTCTTGAAGATATTGTTGAGAAGGGTGCTGCAGCTCGAGAGGACTAAGATCTGAGGTTCCTGAAGAGCAGTTTCAATGAATGCATGTATATCCAAGTAATACTCATGTGTGAACAAGTAAAATCAAGAGAACAGACCAAGGTGTCTTTCTTCAATAATCAATAACAGACTATTAATCTCAAATGGAGATTGTTTCCATGTAAATGATAATATGATTTGGATGACATTTAATGTTCGGATTCAAGATTTTTTATTTTTTTATTTGCTAGCTACCCCTTTCCAATTAGCAAAGAAGAAGAAGAAGATGATTCAATGCATCGGTTCAAGCCAGCCACCTTGTATTGGTTTTGAACCTTATCTAAACCCGAATTAGCTTCCCTGTAAGTAGGTTCCCAGAACATGATCTGCTCAGGCAAGAAGAGCGAGGTGTACCCAGTTTTTGGAGGAGCTGAGCAACAGAACAAGCTTACAGGGTTTCAAAATTATTTTGAGTTCCCCTTCGATGTAAACCATTGTGTGAATGAGTTGACTTGGTGAATTTTTGAGAACCTGATTGAAACTATTTCTATCTAAGAAGTGGAAATAATGCCCATGACGTCACAAAGAAATGGTCCAGAAGCAGCGTGCATTACCATTGCAGCTGACAACCTGTCAAATAGTCTAGGAAGTCGCCCTCAACTACCAGTTGAAGACTGTTTGTATAGTCTGCGAAGTTGCCTTCAAGTACCAATCAGTGTTTGAAATATCGGTATCGCATTACGTATCACATCCTTGGAATATAGCTACGTATTGGTTATCGAATGGGATATATCGTTTGTATCTAGTGATTTATCGCACTTTTTGGGAAACATTGTGAAAATGGTTGAATTTTTCAACGAAACATCAGGGATTGTTAAAAAAAGACCTTAATACATGCTTTTAAATCATAACATCTCAAAAAAGAAGTGCATATAATAAGTTTCCTTTGTATAGGGTTGTAAGCTATGCGTTGTCTAACTGAACTAATGCAACTATATTCAAATTGAATGCATAACATTTCGAGCGTAAGTGATGATAATTTCATTAAACACTCCTAAATACTTCAAAATTAGTCCTCAATTGACGGCTAGTCGAAGGAAAATTTCGAAAAAAATAATCTTTTAATATTTTTAAATAATTTTTAATTAAAAAATAATTTTTATTTACCAAAAATTGACAAGGCCTTAACAAATCAGTAGATCAGCCCCTATACATGCTTGATTTCATGTTTGGAGTGCAACATTACAAGAAATTTGGAAGAAATAG
The DNA here is from genome assembly GCA_021015155.1 of Magnolia officinalis. Classification (NCBI taxonomy): domain Eukaryota; kingdom Viridiplantae; phylum Streptophyta; class Magnoliopsida; order Magnoliales; family Magnoliaceae; genus Magnolia; species Magnolia officinalis. Next base: position 641,304 of record JAJHSJ010000014.1, read on the forward strand.
GGGAAATTTTGAATTTTCCCAAAATTTCCTCAAAACAGCCACCTACACTCAAATTTCAAAATTAGTGTATGTGATGATGATTTCATCAAATACTCCTAAATACTTCGAAATTAGTCTCAATTGAATTTTGAAAAAAACATGGAGAACATAAAGAACCAATGAATATCAAAATCAAAGCTCCAACTCCATGATTTTTTATGCAAAACATGAAGAACCAATGGATTTATAACCATTTAACTTTGATTTAACATAATTTCAACAAACAAAAAAGGACTGAAAATTGAAAATGCTCACTGGATCAAACATGTGGGATTATCGACATTACATGTGTATATTGTATCGCAAGGGTGGGATACAAGATATATCGTGGGATATATCGGCCTATATCGTCTATATTTAAAACATTGGTACCTATTGAAGACTCTTTGTTTGCCATTTTCTTGATTTTATATAATAAATATCTAATCATCACAAGATAAACACGAAATGCCCACACAGACGAACAGGATCCTAAGCAGGTATTTGGGAACCGACCAAAATGACCCTAAGTAATTTTCAGGTATCAGCAGAATCCCTTAATTTTTCCTGGATGGAAAATTCCTTCTTTTCAATCACAACAAGGCCAAACGATCATGCAGTTGTAAAACCTAGAATATGCTACTGGATGTTTTGCATTTTTCTTTTTGTCTTCCTTTGGTTAGAGAAGGAAACAACTGTGGGTCTCACCAAGATCCATTGGCCAATTTTTTCTCTTGTGGCACGGAGGAATGCACACGAAGGGGGTCAAAAAGTTTGGCGACTTGCAATTCTAACCTGCCTTTGGTTCCTTTGGAGGGAGAGGAACAATAGATGTTTCGGGAATTGTTCGGGGCAAGTAGAGGGAGTCTTTCAAGTAGTGAAAAGGTCTGTAATTGTATGGGTAGTGGCCTCGAAGGCTATAGTCCGTTTCTCGGAAAGCTGGGCGGTCCTATAAGGGCTTCTAGGTTGTTGTATTTTGTTTTTTCTTTTGTTGTTTTGTCTGGCTTTGGCCTTTTTTCTTAAATTTTTTATTTTAATCATCATAAATAAATAAATAAATAAACAAGGACAACTACAGAACAAAAAACATTCTTGCTCCAAATGTGTAATATGGCAAATGTTAATCTCATCACAAAGCACTAGACTGACAAGTTTGCAGCAAAAATAATGGGAAAACATGATACACACACACACACACACACACACACACACACGCACAAAGATGCATACTATGGGAAATTATCTAGTGCAAACGGTTTGCTGGAGGCCCCAACAACATGTGTTGAGGAAATCCCTTCCAACAATCAGATATGCCCTCCCGCATTTGGCCACAATGGGGAGCAAATGGTTTGTTGTGGGCCCCACCAACATCTGTTGATGAAATCCATTCCGACAATCAAACACACCATCCCTCATTTGGCGACATGTGGTGCAAACGGTTTATTGTGGGCCGCAGCAACATGTATTAATGAAATCCACTCCGACAATCAGACGCCCTCCCTCATTTTGCCATGAACCACCAACCCCTCAGTTTTAGCCATGATCCAGTAACACGTGTTGATGAAACCACTTCAACAATCAGTCAGACACACCTCCCTCTTTTGGCCATGAGCCCGCTAATCCAACCCAACCCAATCCATCTGTCTGTCCATGCACTCATGCTTACATAGATATGCAGAAAGTAGCATACATGCATGAAGAGATAAAAGAGATTGTTTCCCAGAAATAGGCTATGCATTGCTTTAAAATTTCATTAAATACATGAACAAATTTTGTACAGATATTTCATTCAGAGGTCATCTAATATCGTACCTCTGATGAAAATTTCATGGCTAGGACATCCTTGTTCTACATCTTTAACAAATAATTCACATTCTAAAACAAGAAGAATATAAATGAGGCTGCAACCAAAACAAATTTTTTTTTTTTTTTGGAAACAGTGGAAAACGAGATGCTTGATTCCCAACTTACCCACCAACATATACAGGCATGGAGGACAACATTATTCTTGAGAGAGGCCCTGGGAATTTTCTTCAGTGAGGTCAGATACTACACTGTCGGGGATGATGGTAGGAGGCAACCAATTATCTGGGACCATAAGAAAATACGCGGACATGGCTTTCCTGAACCTCTTCTTGTATTGCATGGGTGAAATCACAGTTGGAGATGCGTTTTTTGGGCCGCCCAAGATGCCTGAAGCCTTCACCCATGTCTCCAAGTGCTTGTCCCACGTGTACTGCCTCATGAAATCGATTATCCCCAGAACCAGCTCATGCTTCTCCTCATCCACCCCCACCAGTAATGAATAATCCATTACATCAATTGACTGCAGTAGCACCATTATAATTAAAATATTAGCAAAGGAGACAAAGACAGGCAGAATTCGAATTAAAAAGAAAGCTCCAAATACCCTTGGTCTTCATTGCATGAAAAAAGGAATAGCCATGTAATGATTATGCTGAACGGTAATGATAGAACCTTTTTTTACATGGAAAAGACGAGACTTTTCATGAAGACTAGTATTTCTACAATAAGGAGTGCCTCTATGTTGCAGGACGCATGCATGTGGCCAAATAATGAGGTGAGATCATTCGGCAAATTAAATTAATTGATCAAAGTCACAAAACATGCTAAAATCATCAAACATCTCAAGATTCCCACAAGAAACCATGAATACTCTAAGCCACAATTAACAAGCTATGCCATGCATGATTATTAAATACTTGAAACTAGAATCTAATGGATGTAAGAACATCCAAATAGCATAGGAACACGTCTATTTCAAAAGGGAAGACCAAATACTACCTAAAGCTTGCTAAATTAGGTTGTAGGTAAACCTAGGGTTTAGGGAATTTGGGGAAATGTCGAAATTAGGGTTTAATCAGTTCAATTGGCTAAGGGGTATTGGAGCTTTAGGTATTAATTGAAGGGAATCAGGGTTTTAGGCCGTAGGATGTTAGGGATTTTAGGTTAATTAGGGAAAATAGGAATTTAGGGTTTTGGAGATTTGGGGAATAGGAAATAGGGCTAGGGTTTAGGGTAGGGAATGAAGGGGTTTTGATGAGATAGCATAAGGGAATCAAAGGGGGAAAGAAGGGGCCGTACGAACCAGCCTTGGGCTTCACATGTGTCGTCATACGGTCACATGTGTGTGGTTTGGGGCTAGGTTTTGTGTTCCCTAGGGTGGGGTTTTGATGAGGAAGGTTAAGAAAAAGAATGGGGAAGGATTCTAGAAGGGTTGAAGAAGGGCTTCGCACTGATCTTCGTTCCAAATCTCTTGGAATAGGTCTTCACATCGCATGAAGAGGGAAAACAAAGAGTTTTTTTTGAAGAAAAATAATCCACCATCAGAGGTCACACGCCATAAGGACACTGGTGCTCTCCTCCTCCTTGTGTACACTAGAACAGGTGGCACATGGATGTCCTCATCATTCTAGCTCAGGAACATTAGAGCATAAAAGAACCACTTAACATCCAAGGTGCGACCATCAAATGGAAAGTTATAGTGGAAGGTACAAATTTAACTACTGATATCAGATGGTTATTGTCTAACCAGTTTGATGGGCTGTGCTTTATAGACATCTGAGCGATGATGACATCATGTAGCTCCTTAATCTCATTCTCCATCACCTCTT